>OY292529.1:11080816-11680816 GCA_958496365.1 Subacronicta megacephala | reverse complement strand
TGTAGAATTTGTAGCTGTTAATACTACAGTAAGTATACTCACTACACGTCCGGCGTGGTGTTGGTGAGAACCCGCACGCAGTCGAAGCAGCCTAGTGCAGTTGTGTAGAACTTGTAGCCGTTAATACTACAGTAAGTATACTCACAACACGTCCGGCGTGGTGTTAGTGAGTGACCGCACATAGTAGAGACAGCTTCGTGCAGTTTTGTAGAACTTGTAGCTGTTAATACTCGTACTACAGTATGTATACTCACTACACGTCTGTCAGGGTGTTATGAGTGGCCGCACATAGTCGAGGCAGCCTAGTGCAGTTGTGTAGGACTTGTAGCTGTTAATACTACTGTAATTATACTCACTACACTCCGTCGTCGTGTTTGTGAGTAGCCGCACGCAGTCGAAGCAACCTAGTGCGGTTGTGTAGAACTTGTAGCTGTTTTGTAGGACTTGTAGCTGTTAATACTACAGTAAGTATACTCACGACACGTCCGGCGTGGTGTTGGTGAGAAGCCGCACGCAGTCGAGGCATCCTCGTGCGGCTGCGTAGTGCAGCGCCAGGGCGCCATTGTTGGCGCGCCCGCCAGCCCCCGGCATAGCGCGCCCGCACCACCAACCCTCGACAGCTAAACGACCGCTCCTAAACAAAAGAAAATCACAGTTAGGTATAATACATTTATATGTTAAAGATTTCCACTTATCCGCCATGAGTGAAAATCTCTCGGAAAATGAAGGAAAAACAAGTCTAACGGGTCATTTGACATTAATAACATATCATAGTATATATGATGATGTATACATTATGATAGTATATTATGGTAGGTATCATTTGATTAAAATATTCAGATGAGATCGTGCCAAAGCAGTATCTGCTTAATCAATTCCATAATTATCTTGTCCATGATGCATTGGGTCCTTAGCGTCAAAGTATTAAAAATTATTTTTTTAACTGCCTCATTAGTCTAGTGGTCCTAAGCGCGACTGCTACGCTAGAGGTCCTGGGTTCGATCCCCAGGTCGAGCAAAGTGTTATTGGGTTTTTCTATGAAATTCCCAGTAGCAGCTCGGAGTCTGGATTTGTGCCCGGTTAATGGCAATAGGCTCGCCCCCTATTACATGGGACCTAAACATACCGGCGAACTGTGGGTGTACATTAAGTACACCTCTGCCTAACCCTTCGGGGAATACAGGCGTGATGGTATGTTTATGTTTTTAACTTGAGTCTGCTTCATACTACGCCAATAGCACATGTATCAAATAGCATGTCCTCTGTTATAAGCCATTATTATTTACATATAACCATATTTACTTATAAACAACATAAATTGAAAAAAAATCACTACGCCACTAAATACTAAGGCACGAACAATATAATGTGTAACTTTTACCGACACAAAGATATGGATTTTCTAGTTAAAGAAAATTCCTAGTGAAAGAAAAATTCGATCTCAGGCAGGGTTTGAACCTGCGTCCCTCTGGTTAAGTACACCAGACGCTTTGCCAACTAAGCTACCGAGACCACTGCCTGTGATGTCGAATTTCTCTTCCACCTTTTACGTCTTATGGCGACGTCAGCCATTTTACCGACACGTTACAAATACAGCTACATTATATCTCTCTATAAAGTTTTCATTTCAAGTTTTTTATTGTTAAACAAAAGACTTCAACGCACACGCACATTATAATATCTACATTGCGCCATCTAGTAAGCGGTAGCCAAACTTCTCATACGTTAACGCTAGAGCGCTTGCGTGCCACCACGAAGGAAAGTTTGCAAGCGCCCATCGTACGAGGCAATGGCAATGCGTACTGACGTTCCTCTATTTGACAGCAGATGGCGCTGCTAAATTCCATTTTATCAAAATTTAAAACAAATAATGACTATGGAGCAATATAAATAGGCACAAGATGTATTTTTTTAACTATTAAATAAAACATTTAAAACATTTACATATTTAAATGATTAGGTATAGCTATCAAAAGTTAATGATTTATTCTTAATTATAAACCACAGCGTGCAGGGATTAACATTGACATTTAAAAAAATATATTAATTTTGGATACATATTATATAATCTTGAGAAAATGTTCTTCTGAATTGCTAATAATTAAACTAGATCATAATTTATTAGTGACCTTATAAGCTAAAATGTATGCATTTTAAACGTTATAGCTTAATTATAAATAATAATATTTTTTTCTTATCTATAAAAGTAAATTTCCACGCGTATGAAAGATCAATAAGCGCGCAAAATACTATTGTTTCATGGACATCTGCCGGAAAGTTTTCCGCAACTCCACGGCGCGTATTTTGCGTGTGCTTAAGTTGATGTATAATTGAGGAGCTCGTGGCAAAGTTATAACTGCGCTTATCAACAGATATACAAGGTTAAGTTGCGTCTGCCGCGGTCAGTCTTAGAAGCGGCGGTAGCCTAATGGCTAGGGCGTCGGACTTGCGATCATGTGGTTGCCGGTTCGAAACCCAACCATTGCACTACCGACGTGAACCCACTCGTAATACAAGCATTTAGCTTAGTACGAGGGATTAAAAAGATTACTAGTAATGTGCGACCCACATCGCTAGTAACCTTTTTTTTACAAAAAACAAAAAAAAAGTCTGTGAATGGGTGACCATTCTTTACACATCGAGACCCCCTCCGTGCCTTGGAGCACGTAAAAGTCGTCGGTCCCGGTTGTCATACGAACATCTATGACAATCGTTAATCAGAAGCCAAAAATTGGGTTGCGAAGGTCTGATGGCAGTCGATTCGTGAAAAATACTAATATAGCTGCATCTGGTTAGACTGCCAACCCCCACATAATTGGGAAAAGTCTAGGAGGATAATAATAAAAGGCGTAGAGAGCCTGACTAATGGCCTAGGATACAAACTATAAATATGTACGTACTACATAAATATTATCATCTGAGGAGCTTACTTATAACCCCAAACCCAACGGTGTAATTAATATGTGTAACTACCTATGTGTGTTTGTCTCTGTCTGTGGCAGTCAAAGACTATTAAGCCAAATTCTCTTTGGTGGCAGTCTTTATATTTTAGTAGTTTTTGCTTGAAAGGTGACTTGTCACATGATGCGTTTTTTATGGGATAACTCGGCAAACGAGCAGGCGAGCTACTTGATGGTAAGTAGTCATCGCCGCCCATGGACATCTTCAAAACGTGTTGAAGATGCGCGAAAGAGAGGGGAAGGAAAAAAGGAGAAGGAAGGGGATTGAGAAAGGAATTGGGCCTCCGGCCCTCTCGCTCACCGAACGAAGCGCATAGCGAAACGCTACTTCTCGGCCGTCGGTCTTCTGCGAGAGTGGTACTTCCCCGGTCCAGCCGGCCCATTAATGCTGCGAACAGCGTGTCCCTACCACAACAAAATGGTAAACAAGGGGAGTTTTAAATTTTTTATTAAGAATTTAATATAAGGTAGGTACCTAATAGAGTTATGGTGAATGTGTTCACAAGTCCCGTGGCACTGACCAGAGAGAAAGGGAGGGCAGGAGCAGTTTTTATTCAGTACTAGTCCTCCGTCCTCGCCACCTTCCCCGAAGACGGACGATCCATTAGGATTTTTCGAACTAGAAAAAAAAGTCTTGTTAACCGTCTTCCAAAAAAGGATAAGGTTATCATTTGGTCTGTATTTTTATGTGTATGTTTACGTTAGGTTCCCACTTTAACTACCTACTAAAGTATTCGCTAATCTAATTATTATATTCACAATATAACGTTGATAGGTAAGTACGCACAGCTACACATCAGGCTATACAAATCCAGTATCGACTGACCTCGCATTGTAAACAATTTTCGCACAATTCGATGCCAGACTATACTGGATTTGTATAGCTTGATGTGGAGCCGTGTGTACAAGCTTTTATACGCATACATATTTTCGAATTTATCACTTCAGAAGTGCACAGCAAAAGCGTAATACGTAAAAAAGTACAACCTGATGGTAATGGTCCTATACTGGATGTATAGTATAAAATGTTCGAGCAGAGATGTCATAAACACCGGTATAGGGATAAATATTTTCTTGCTATTACATGTTGATAAAGTATCTGATTATTAGACAGTGCCAAAAAGGGCATGTATAGGTACATATATAAAGTATAATATAATTATTTAATTACATCAAAATAAGAAGAATCAATAAACTAATGATGATTGATTATTATTATACTGCCATGCAGTCATGGCATTAATCCCATTAAATAACTATTACCTACATGAATCAATTCAATATTAACTTTTATTCACATAAGGCCTGCTCTGTTGCTTAACAAACCTTCGAAAATGTAATCCATGATCACATGCATTAAAGCGGCGGTAGTCTAATGGCTAGGGCGTCGGACTTGCGATGATGCGGTTGCCGGTTCGAACCCAGCACTTGCTATGCCGACGTGAACCCACTCGTAACAGAAGCATAATTTAGCTTAGTACGAGGGCTTAACAAGAATACTAGTAATATGGTTCGCATATTACTAGTAACCTTTTAAAAAAAATATTGATTTCAAGGACAAAGGCTAAAAGTTTAAGTTTAGAAAGTCACAAAATTATTTCAGAATTTTGCCGCAGGCAGATTTCTGATAATAACCTATTTATTTTATTTACAATATAACTCTTACAATACATGGCACAAAGTTCAGCATAATTTATTTCAAATTAGCTTTTACATGTACTTATGAAAGGTCAAGCGTTTTATTGGACGATTGCAGATACGTAAGTAGATACTTATAAAGGTAGAGGATAGGTAAAGAATCTCCTAGGTGTGAAAGAAAGAAAATGTTTTTATTGGTAATGCATCTGCAACCCCTATGGTATTGCAGATGTCCATGGGCGGCGACGACTACTTACCATTAGATCAGCTCGCCTGCTCGTATGTCGAGTTATCCCATAAAAAAGCCAAATACAAAATAAAACCATCGTTATTAAAATACTGCCAAAAAGGCCACAGCTGAGCATAATATGTGGTGGTGATGATGGAAGTACCACGCTAGATTTAGATATAGATACATACATTAACATATTATATATGTGTATAGATACATTTATACCCTGTGTACTGAAAAATAGTTGCATGCAATGCAGTGTTTCTGTATTGAAACAGAAATTTTCAAATATTTTAACCTTATATTTGAAGGGTTAAAATAGGGTCTGCTTACAAAGTTATATTTATATGTATTATTTGACTTATTACTTTATATTATAAATATTATAAATAGGCGTAAAAAAAAATTATTCTACAAAAAGCGGCGGTAGCCTAATGGCTAGGGTGTCGGATCTACGATCATTGTTTTTCCCGGTTCGGAACCCACCCATTGCACTACCGACGTGAACCCACTTGCAATACAAGCATTTAGCTTAGTACGAGGTGTTAACAAGAAAACAAGTAATGTGCGAACCAAATTGCTAGTAAGCTTTAAAAAAATTGGGTGTGCATTAGAACATCTCTGCCTAACACTTTGGGGAAAACAGGTGTAATGTTATTGTAAAAACCAAGATCCAAAGACACGCTGAGCAGCCGCACACTTAACCGCTGAACCGGAGATTCGAAAAAGGCAATAGTTTCAGAGAAATTAAAATCATTGTGTAAAATGATCATATAGCGTTAGATACAGAGGTTTTAAATATGCATTGTTAATTTTTTAATAAAAAAAAAGTTCGACTATGATTGGTAATTGTTAATATTTGCAATGTCATAGATGCGAAATGTTTTTAGTTTCCGCACAGATTGAACAATAGATTTCCGGTAAATGGCAATAGGCTCTCCCTCTATTACATCTGAACCTAAGTATGGGTGTATATAATATTGTTTTACGTATTTATTGATTTAAAAAGTTCTTTTAAAGACATGAACCAGGAACTCATCCCGACTCCGACCCGCTACTGAGAATTTCAATGAAAAATCGAATAAAACTTTGCTCGACCTGGGAATCCAATCCAGGACCTTTAGCATAGCAGTCGCATAGGGCCACTAGACTAAGAAAGCAGTGTCTTGTATAAGAACTAGAACATTCGCTATTCGCTTGATAATGAATCATGTTATCAACGATTAAATTTCTCATTCATTAAAATTTATTCCGTCAAACAAACTGTTTTTGATGTGAAACAACTGCAAAAGAAAGGTTTCATGAAAAGATACGAAGTTTTTACGTTTCGTGTAACTGTAAAAAAATATCACAATTATGATCTAGAAATATCATCGTTGGAGTTTCTTGCTTACCAAGAAAATTATCGACGTATTTGGGTACGTAGAAACTAATCCACGAATATAGATACGGCGATGATTTCTTAGGCATGCCTCAAAGGTCTAGTGGATGTAGGGGGGATTAGTAGGTACGGCTGCTGATCGTGAGGCGCTGAGTTCCTTTTCCAAGTCGAGCAAAGTGCTATTTGGTATTTCTATAACATTTTCAGTAGAAGCTCGTAGTTTGGATTTGAGCCCAGTTCACTGTAAAGGCTCGATACCTAAAATACGCCCTAACAATTTACCGGGAAATTGTGGATGTATTTTTATAAATCTCTTTAAAATTAGAGCTCGGATTTGTGCCCGGTTAATAGCAATAGGCTCGCCCCCTATTACATGGGACCTAAAAATACCGGCAAGGTGTGGGTGTACATTGGCAAACCTCTGCCTAACCGGAATATAGGCATAATAGTGTGGATGGCAAATTTAGAGGACAGCTCTTGTCGATAAAACAATTACCACAGTTCCTATTTTTTTTTACTGTAGGTACTAAAATATAAAGTAAGGATATGAGCGAGCATACAAGATACAAGCATACAAGCTAGCTGCCTCAGGCAAAAGTAGCTGATAGACGCCGGCAGGTACGCCGCCATGCCAGGTGGTAGATCGGGTAGGGCCTAATATAATCCTTGTAGCTAGAGAAATACATAGCTATATGTATTAAAGCCAGAGAATAGAGATGTGAAAGATAAGTCTTAAAAGAGCCCACCAGCCTATAGAACAAATCATAAAAAAATAATACGTAACTTACAAAATATTTCAATTATGTACTAGAAAATTTTGAAAGAAGAGGGCCCCTAAACACAGTTAAGCACTGGCCTCTGGAGTGCTTAAAACAGCCCTGCGCGATAGTATCATGTTAACTATAATGGGACAATCACTTGAATATCGCTAACTGTACCGTCGCCATCAAAATATATATTTTATTTGGTACAACAAATTCGCATGACCGCTTCATATTTAGCCACAATAATAGAGCTGTCAATATCACAGTACATAGCATTAGTCACCCAGTAATACGGGCCATGGGGGACATTCGACAATGCCGTAACGGTAGGCTAGACACACATCCGGAGTTTGTGCACAATTTCTAAATTGAGACCTTTGGTTTATGACCTTTAATATGGAGCTTGATTCAATATTTTCGTTCATAAACTTAAATGTTTATGTTAGAGTGCAGTGATAGTCTAATGATATGACCATTGGACTGTCAAGTCTACGGTCTCGAGTTCGAATATAGCACCTCTGACTTTTCGAAGTCATGTGCGTATTAATAATTAATTATCACGCGCTTAAACGGTGTAGGAAAACATCGTGAAGAAACCTGAATGTCTGAGAGATTTTCTTGACGACGTGTGAAGTCTGCCAACCCGCAGTAGGCTAGCGTGGTGGACTATAGCCTATTCCCTCTCGTTCTGAGAGGAGACCGGCGGTGCCCAACAGTGAGACAACGTAATCAGTTGAAGATAATGATGAAATGTTTATATTTTTGGTAATGTTTTTATCTCCCACTACTATAGTTTACTTACGATACTTGGCAGACATTTTTAATTAGAAAATGAATACATTTGTTAAATAAAAATGTCTGCCAAGTTTAGCCAGTTATGACATTGATCTCAAGAAAATAAAAACAGTAACCTACACATCTTAGACGGCAAAATCCAGTACAATGATATGCAATTACTTTAACAGCTAAACATACTAAGATATAGCCAAAAATAACTACAATACGTAGTCATTCTCACCGCCTAACTCAACTTTCACTCTTAGAAACATTAAAAAAGTATATTTACCTAAAATTACCGGCGCGTAACGCAATCTGTAGCGTATCGAGGTCCTGCTCATAGTCGTGGCACAGCTCCATGGTGGAATTCCTCGCCTCATGGATGTCGAACAACACTGCACCATCCCCTTGCTTGTCCGTCATCACACTTCTATAAGACCTGGTACCAAAACTAGACGTCACTGAGGCTCCTCTCGGAAACCTCCGAGGAGGAATATTCACATTCTGTGTCGCCTGAAGTCCAGGTTTCTTCATCCTCCTCTTCATATACCTCCGCATTCTCAAAGACAGCATCACGCGAATCCGTATATGCCTTTTAATATTCCGATCGTATCGTAATTGCTCCTTCATTTTCTTATTGCGTTTTTTCCGATGGGGAATCTCGTCGATTGGTTCAAGTTGGGTGTGGTTCCGCTCAATTTGCCCGTGAGAATCGAGGGTAGGGGAACGGTTGAAGAAATCTGAGTTATTGTTTCGCCACGCTTTGCTTAAAGACCAGTTCTCACCGCACGTCGGGATCTTAACCTGTATAGGTTTCTCGTAAATGTCCTCCTCAAGTGCAAACATCCTTCGAGAGAGGAGGAAGCTATCAATGTTTCTTCTGAGGGTGCTGCTTTGAGAACTGATCGTTGTATTGACTAAGTTAGAGGTGAGAGTTTCGGAACTTTTCTGCAACGTATTGCCGTGGGTCAGTTTCGGCGGCTCGGGGACTTCACGGTTTTTTCTTTTGGCGATGGAGATTATCCTGCGGCGCATCGCGGACATGTTTGTCAGCTCGCTCTTGAGTAGCGGGCCTTTCCGCTTATCTGACGTCATCTCCGGCGACCACGTGCCGTTCTCGGAACAGCTGCAGAAGTCCTTAATGAGCCTCGCTATAGCATTACAGTCGCCGTCATCAGTACGTTCCCTAGGCATTGTTCATCGCCCACAATCGTTCTCTTTCTTTATTTGACTGTCACTGCTATGGCAAGAGCACAGGAAATATTACCTACGATTCAAGGGTTAATTTGGTTACACGGCCGTATTCTGTAACACTTCCGTATTCTCACTTCATTGTTGAGATTACAATTACGTAACTTAAACGCGACCGTATCTAAGCAGGTCGCATTTGAAGCACGCGTGCGTAATTCTGAGTAATGGCCTGAAGATTCACGGTAGATCTGTGTTTGCGTTTTGATCGATTACTTAATCGATTGATGTGAACGCACCTTGGTACTCGTTAACTCAACTATCTAGGTTAAACGGTAGAAACTTGTAAACGAAAGCGATTATTTAAATTAGTAATTTCACTAAATAGGTATTACTTAACCTGATGGGACTTTACATAAGATAAAATGGATTTATTATAATTTATTTTTCTTATGCCTTTCATTATGTCATCAAAATATTCACATACCTATTTACTTTGAGCATAATCATAAACACACAAATGTACAAATCGACACAAAATCGACTGTGTGGTCTGGCTGTTTTTTTTATAAAGCTTAAAAGGTGACAATTAATTGCACATCAATTAAAATTGCACATCAATTAAAATTGACCGAAACAATAACATTTTCAATGAACAATTACCAATCACTACTAATTCAATTAATCAGCGGTAAATTAAAGTGTTTAAAGTTAAATTAAAGTCACAAATTACTCTTCATTATCAACTGAATCCACTACCTAACTGTCACCAATATTTAATATGGCAGCACGAATCCAGTAAATATGACTTCCTACATGTTTTACCGATTACGTTTAACGATAACTCTACCGATTAATAACTAGGAACTTCACTATTATGTTCATGTTATCTGGTTTTAATTTCCTTTGTAAATGGCGGACTTTCTTTGTTATTAAGATTGTTGGTTGTTGTGTGCGTTTTAAAGTTAGCACCATTAATGTTATAATTTACGTTACTCATATAATCTTTTGACATTTGAAACGCCTTATAATGATCCACTGTTCACTAAATAAATAATATTCGTGTCAAAACTACACTACACTACTTCTACACTACGGTTCCTCTTCTATTAGGTATACTTAGAAGCGTTTACAGACAGACTGACACGACAATCTAAGCCATACAAATCATAGATCCGTGTGGGAATTAAACATATTATTTAAAACCAAAAAGTCACTCCAACAGCCAATTTCACTTCTATTCACAGACTTAGAATGGCTAATCATGATCCTTAGCTTCTTAATTAAATATCTATTAAAAATATAAATGAATCGCTGAAATACTACTACTTCCACTACTTCTAAAAGACTGCACCAAATTGGATAATTATTATTTTTTTGTATTCGTTATTGTCAGGACAAGGTATTTAAAAAAGTTTTTTTTTTATCAATCGGTTTTTCTTTTATCTCATTATATGAAATATGGCGTTACGAACTTCGCCTGGTCAGTTAATATTTTATATTAAAACGTGTACCTATAAATTTTATTGATACAATTTAGTATGTATCAAGCGCTCGTTGCGTTTCGCTCTACAGCGCAAAGCGCTTTCTTTGTCATGTTGCATGCAAATGTAGTAATATACTGATTATGAGTTATTTTACAATATTGCGCGGAAAATAGTAAAGAATTTATTATATACATAATTTATTATGCCTCTATTCTCCAAGGCGTATTTGTCAAGTGGTGACAATCGCGTCTGCCACAAATTCAGTTCCTAGGTCAAGTAGTTTTATTAGGTTTTGATTTAGAAATAAGTACTTACAAACATGGTCTCAAAATATCTTTCTTTTAATTCAAATCCTGCCTGTCGTATTTTTCCTTCACTAAACTTTATAATCTTTGTATGGAAAATGCCTAAAAAATACAAAAAGATATTTCTTTACTTTTTAATTTTCCGAGATTTACATGGGCATCCCTTGTGTTTGATCCTTATTGGTTTAATTTTGTCAGGATATAAGATAATTTATTTAATTATTATGAAAAGCAGGATCTACTATAGTGAAGGCACTTATTGATTAGAAAATATATTTTTTAAACCTGAATATTTTTGACACATACTTAATATGCGAATATTACATTTTTAAATCAAAGCATCCATGGATGCTGTATTGGATCCGAAATTTTCAGGATTTCTTATCTAAAGGTACGAAAGCACTACTTACTACTAATAAAGCTGAAGAGTTTGTTTGTCTGTTTCAACGCGCTAATCTCTAGAGCTCGTCGGATTTTAAACAGTCCTTTTGCATATGAGAGCCCAATTCTTCAGGAAGATTATTAAAAATCACGCTATGACCTTCAGGAATAAAGCAAACGGCTAAAACCGCGAGTTTCAGCTATACTTTTTCCATTATGTGAACCGTTCTTTGACAGATGCCTAAGAGCGTAGCTGTTCCAGATTACGTAAAAGTTATCTTTGAAATGCGTATCAATATAAATATGTTCTTCAATTATCTTAATTATGATTTCTTGCAGACATTATAATACCATAAATGTAACGGATTTTCCAGAAAAAAAAGATTATTGTTAAGCGTATTAAATTTAGTTACATTCTACCACATTCTACCGTGTCTAGTGATGCAATCGAATGTATTCGCTGCAATCATTTTAAACAATGACATTAAATCAGTATCGGTAATGGCATCCACTTTGATATCAATAAAATATAAATTAAAAATCTTTTTGAAAAGAAATCGATGGGAAATGAATATTATACAAAAATTTATACAATCAGATGAATCTTATACATATTTATTTATTATTGGTCGTCGTTGCACCATTTTCAATTCGAAAACCTAACAATCGATAATCAATACTAGACAGTAGTCAAAGTGTCAATAATCGGATCGATAATCGCATTTTTACGTTCCTGCAATCACTAGTTTCATCTGTCAAAAAGTGGTTTACCTGGTGGACAAGGTATAGTTATTCGATATACCGGATCATCTCCTTTTTACAAAACCTGAACTTAATTATCTTCTTGAAGTGGCCAAGTGACCTCTTTAAAATCCTGTTCATCAGATTGGAATTATGGCAATATTATGCATGAATAGGTATAACTACGAATTTTGATTGTAAAAACAAACTTATTAATAAAATTGATAAATGTTGATCAAAATAATACGTTTTTAAGGCTATAAATATTCATTAGCGGCTTAAATTAATTCAATGTCTTTTTTAAACTAAAATATATAGACTAAAACGTAGATTTTTAAGTGTTCCAAATTCAAAATTGTTAACTGTAGAGAATACAGTTAAAAATTTCGAATTTCTCCTTTATAACGCTTTATGTATTGTTTGCACTTGCACATCGCTATACCCACTCATTATGCAAACCACGGCCAACAAATTAAGTAATTATCGAAGAAACGAAAGGTAACAATTACTATGCGCATACGCTCATGATTCTACGTCAGATTGGGTTCCCAACTTTTTCTACGAATTTTCTAAACATGTACATGTTTTCTCAACAATTAAACCATTATCGATGGTATTTCCTGAAAAAAAGTAAACAGAAACCAATCTTGACAATAGAAAGAGTTTGGGAAAGAGGCCACAACTCAGATTACAGTTTCAATTTCAACCTACATTCTCATTTTTCGCAGCTTAAATGTTACAAAATACGCCAGCAAAAACATCGTAAGAAAAAGTTTACGTGTGAGAGCCCGAGAATCAATAAAAACACTGGTTCATTTTGAATGAATTTAAAAATAAATAAAGTCATAACAAACACAAAAAATCATCTTGACAGCACCGAAGAATTTAACGCTTACGCAATTATTAGTTTCACATTCACAGAACACGATGCGTTTAATATAAATGTTGATTCACTTTCATACACGAAACACGTTATAATAAATCATGATGTGTATACTCTATGGTGTCGAAAAGCGCGCGAAAATTTGACGTTTATATTTTTTTCTCGAGTGACGCGCCGCGTTCAGATACGCGCAATTGTGTTTTGATCACATACACTCGGTGCTCGTAATTATGTACAGTTGACCATGTCGAATTGCGCGTGTTGAGCGACTGCCGCTGCGGGCACCGGCCTCGCTCTTTCTCCCATTCCTACATAAGTGATATGATGATCCACTATGTTGCTGAAAATTAACGCACGCCGTTCTATGCATATTGTCGGTGATTTGACAGCTGATCGTATGTCGCACCATGACACGTTTCCGAACTGGTTTGCTGTTTATACAAATAAGTTTTACCCGCGAAAATAAGTGAAAATTACGAGAAACTTGTAACGTTGCGTAATTATGGTAATTTCTAATGTTTACACGCTACATTGGAGTTGAAATGTTTTTATGAGCTTATAATCATCATGTATAAATTGGAAAATATCGGTCTATTCAATCACGAATCTTCCTAGATAGGAATCGGTTTTCTTCTGCAAGGATTATCAAATCTGATGTACTTAGTGCTCGGCCTTGTCAATATATGTAACACGATAAAATCCGTAAAAAGTACATAGTTAGTGTTATTTTAGTTATTTTTTTTTTAACCAGAGTAACAGTTACAAAGCCATTAAAAGTACAATCACCATGAATCATCAAAATAATGATCACGGAAGCCATTCACTTGTGTTTACATACATTATTTGTAATTATTTTGCATATAAACCCCAACACACCTTCACAATGGCAATTTAAAATTAGAGTTTAACTGTGTTAACCGCAGCGCTAGTGTCGCAACAGTGTCGTAAGATTTAAAGCATGTAACTATTAAGAATGGGATTACCCATGTTATGTAAAAATGCGTTTTAGAGCGGAAATTTAGGTGCCAAGAAATTTCCAAAATGTGTTCAGAAATATATAGCAGAACCGTCACGCTCATACGTAGCTTTGTGTAAGCAGATATATCACACGATAATGAATAGTAATAGAGTAGTTGATTGGTGTTGAATATATTGAAAATAACATAAACTATTTTTCAATTGGCCACATTCGATTTATTTTAAATTAAATGTCACGAAGACAAATGCCAAACAGAGCTATCTTATCAAAACAGACTTTTAGTATCTTTTTGTTTTTTTTGCATATTCCATGAGAAGCATAGTAACTAGCTTTTAAATAGATGACGTCACGTGGAAGACGTAAAATTTCAGAATCTGAAGGCAAATTTCGATCTAGGGGGTGGAACTCGCGGTTGCTAAGTTAGTCAAAGCATCTGGCGTATTGAACCAGAAGACGCAGGTTCGAACCTGCCCCCAGTTGAATTTTGCCTTCACAAAAATAACAAACTTTATTACTTACTTAGTTAATTAGTCGATCATTATAACACCTCAAAATGGCAAATAAATCAAGAAATATGTCAAAGTCAACGCGTAACTTGTGACAGCCAACGATTTTGTTCGTTCGTGTTCTCGTGCAACAATTCAATGACTTTTTACCATCGCTAAGCAAAGACTAATTTATTTAGAAAAAGTGTTTTTCACTTGTGTGACGTAGAACTGAAAGAATGTTACGCAATTAGTGTTCGGAGCACTAATTGCGTAATAAAAATTAAATATTGAAAATTTAAGCGTAATAAAAATTATCTTGCTTTGTGGTTGGATCCTGGTGGTTCACCAGGTTAGCTGACGATGATGGGCACAGTGATTAAGAACGTAGCGAGGTATTCTCTTAGGGGTACTAGGGTCACTTTTCCAAATTTCGACTTCTTTAGAATTCTACCAGAGATATTAAGTAAAAGCATGGAGATTTTTCTCTCCTCCGTGAGTAAAAGCTTTATTGAAATAAAACTAAGTACTTTTCTACAGATTTTATCGCGTTATATCGTTATTATATAATTCCCGACGTTTCAGGTACTGTACAGCTACAGCACTTTACAGCAGTCTAATATTCGCGTGAGTGTTAGAAATCAGTATAAAAGCTTTATTTTAAATATTTTGCTTACCTACTCTGTATAAAACATTGGATGTAAGGGCTCTTAAGGAAAGTTTGTACCCCTAAAACCCCCTGTAGCCTATTGCCCTTAATCGGCCACAAAACCTAACTCCAAGCTGCTAAAGAATTCCATAGAAAAATCCCAATAACACTTTGCTCAACCTAGAAATCGATCCCATGACGTCTAGACTAATGCGCCGTATGTAAAAAGTTCAGTTTTTTTATTAAACTTACTAAACTTATAAAATATACTACTTATCCACTACATTTTCCACGAATTACTTTTTAAAATACTACATCTGAAAGCAGACATTACCTCTAGACATCGCTAAATTTATTTAGCAAAGCTAAAAACATCAAAAATTTTATTTTCTTTATTTCCTTTTGATTAGATCTTCTAAAAGGACTGATAAGAAAACACTCATACGTCCACGAGTTCAGTAGATGTATGTAGATTAAAAATAGAAAACCAGAAGCGCAAGTACATTACGTGAACATCACAGTTTTCACACAAGTTAATCTGTAGCACTTCCTCGAACGATGTTAATCGCACCGTGCTAGCTAATTGATATAATGTCCTAATTTATATTTAGCGAATTTTTACTTTATCATCATTTTTCCAACTAGTTTAGGGTCAGCAGGAACGAGCAGACACGCCATCTGGTGGTAATTAACCATCGCTTTAAACACCAAAGCAGTTGCTGATACGTTGCCGAGCGCGATACCTATACTATAGCCTAATTCCTCTCGTTTTGAGAGTAAACCTGTGCCGAGAAGTGGGACCATGTTAGGGTTGATGATGAAGAGCCCTTATGGACTGCAGACTACTGAAACCGAAGTGATCAAGAGGCGCTTTACGACAGACTCCGACGTAAGAACTGGTTGTAAGGTTGTTTTTGAGTTTCGGACTGCCATTATCGATTGGATTCGATGTTTCTTCAAAGTGCAAGTGAAAGGGGACGGCAGCAAGGGACCATGATTTTCCAACCAAGTCCGTCTTTGCGACATCAACTATAATTAAAACTGGTGTAAAAATCGTTATCGTGGCAAATAGTACCTACTTACTGTAAATTTAAGATTCTGACAATTTACACAATAATACTAATAGCGGCGAATTTTCGACCAACGAGAACGCACGCTACGCCAGTGGTCACCTCCATTAGTTATGAGTACATCAATAAACATACTATCACGCCTGTATTCCTCGAAGGGTTAGGCAGAGCTGTACACCTACATTTTGCATGTCTAGGCATGTTTAGGACCCATGTAATAGGAGGCGAGCCTATTGCCATTAACCGGACAGCAATCCAAACTCCGAAATGCAACTGCAACTGCGTTTCTTTTCATAGAAAAGCAACCTCTGGAAAAGCAGTCATACTTTGGACGACTAGACTAATGAGTCATTTCATCATCATCATCAACCCATTACATTGTCCCACTGCTGGGCACGGGTCTCCTCTCAGAACGAGAGGGAATAGGCTATAGTCCACCACGGTAGCCTACTGCGGGTTGGCAGACTTCACACGCCCTCAAGAAAATCTATCAGGCAGGTTTCCTCACCGTTTAAGCGCGTGATAATTAATTATGAATACGCACATGACTTCGAAAAGTCAGAGGTGCGTGCCTTGGATTCGAGACCTTTGACTTGGCAGTCCAATGGTCATATTACTAGTAATATGTAAATGTAAATGAATGAAGTGTAAATGACTCATTACTCATGAGCCTAGGCTCATGAGTAATGAGTCATTTACATCAATAAAATATCATTATTAACCACAGCAGAAGCATCCAGTGAATCTGGCTAGCTATGCTAATAGGCCGTCCTCATCTTCGACAGTAAGTACGTCACGCTTGCCGGCTGTTCCAAGAACACCGCATGACATTAAATTTATATCGATGCGCAGACGCAGCGCAAAAACTGATTACTTTTTTTATTTGTTACAGTGATTGCTTATTTGATGATTTCTGATTGATACTGGAGTATTTATTCCAACATCATCATGATTGAATTTTGTATACAAAATGACTGCTCTCCGCAATCAGTTTTGTCAATACCGATATTCTAAGGATGGAAGGAAGGAAAGATTGTTCTGAGAGGAGACCCGTGCCCAGCAGTGGGAGGATGTAATATGATATTGATGATGATCAAGAGACAGATTGTCAGGCTTTTTAGCTATCGGAGCACGACTAACAATCGTCGTAGTTGACGACAACTGGGACCGACAGCTTTACGTGCTCTGAGAGGCACGGAGACGTCTCATTATATGTTATATGTTAAAAATGAACCCATCAAGAGACTGACTGCTCTGTGCAGCTCTAAATTCTATTCCTGTTGAAAACCACCTTAAGTCCTTAAAAACTGCCTCATTAGTCTAGTGGTCCTAAGCGAGACTGCTACGCTAGATAAAATCAAATTATTTATTTGTGAGAGAGAGTGTGTCATAAAGGTCCTGGGTTCGATCCCTAGGTCGAGCAAAGTGTTACTGGGTTTTTCTATGTCAATATTCAGATAGCAGCTCGGAGTCTGGATTTGTGCCCGGTTAATGGCATTGGCTCGCCCCCTATTACATGGGACCTAAACATACCGGCGAAATGTGGGTGTACATTAGTACACCTCTGCCCAACCCTTCGGGGAATACAGGCGTGATGGTATGTTATGTTATGTTAATATTCAGTTAAAGGCTTGCCCCCTATTACATGGCACCTAAACATACTCGTACCTACCGGCGAAGTGAGGGTGTACATTAGTACACCTCTGCATAACCCTTCGGGAAATATAGGCGTGATGGTATGTTATGTAATGTTATCCTTAAAAATTGTCTTTCAGTAAATCGAAACACTCCCTAACATTATTGCATACAACTTTGCAATTTAACATGAAACCCACTAATGAATATGATTACCTGCAATACATTACAATACACTGTCGCTTGATATATTCCACAAACTTTTACGTCTTACAGAGGAGCACGCACATTCACTTTCTTAATGTAGTTAAAATGTTGCTAATTGTCATTTGTGATTAGATACCATCATATCATCACGCCTGCATTCCCATACAAAGGGTAGTTGAATTTGTCCTGAGTTAACCTATATAGGGGGCAAGCACTTGCTACTGCGCTTCGTTCGGGAGCGAGAGGGCCGGAGGCCTAATTCCTCCCTCAATCCCCTTCCTTCTCCTTTTCTCCTTCCCCTCCCTTTCCCTAAATAGGCTCGGCAACACTTCTGCAACTCCTTTGGTTTTGCAGATGTCCATGGGCAGCGATGACTGCTTACCATCAGGTAGCTCACCTGCTCGTTTGCCGAGTTATCCCATAATAAAAAAAAATTTTGCCATTATCTGGGACAATTCGAGGTGCTACTGCAATCTCATAGAAAACCCAATATTTCATAAAATATTAACACAACTTACTGCCTGTCTGCTTCATTAGTCTTGTGGTTCTAAGCGTGTCTGCTACGCTCGATTCCCAGGTCGAGGAAAGTGTTCTTGAGTTTTTCTATGAAATTCTCTGTAGGAGCTCAGAGTCTGGATTTGTGCCCGGCTAGGGGCAATAGGCTCGCCCCCTATTACATATCTTTAGCGTAGCAGGTCGCGCTTAGGACCACTAGACTAACGAGGCAGGCAAAATAAATTATCCAAAACGCCACGAGTTTTCTCGGTGATAGAACCTTTTGGGGTGTGACTGGCTGGCGACCACCCTTACGTCAAAGTTTGTCATAAACTCATAATGCACCTTGGTGTGTTTCGACTATAAATAGCGGTTATAGCAGTTTTTTATGGAATAACTCGGCAAAAATGCGAGCCACCGCTGTAAGTAGTCATCGCCGCCCATGAACATCTCGCGTTGTGGATCACATGGCTCGTCTGCTCATTTGCCGACTTATCCAATAAAAAACGGTCAACGATCCATCAAATTTCTTATTACCTAACCCATCACTAACTACATAATAGCTTAATTATTCAAAAGCCATTCCAATTGATTAACAAAAATTAATTCAGTCGTACTCAAAGAATGTAGCTCATTCCGTCTATAATCAACTATCAGGAAGTTAATTATTCACAAACGAATAATAAAGAGTTAATAAAGTCATAACTCTTAATACAACTTGCTACAAGAATATTATGTCAGACATGTTCAGTTCTCAGAAGAACTCAATTAGCAAACAATTGAAGGCAGACAATGAATTAGAAACGATTGCAACCCAGTTTTTAGTTCTTAATACCTACGTGCTTTCATGTAAGTGTGGCGGCAGACGACGCTGATTCATCAATTTTTTTTGTACATACATACATAAACTCACGCCTTTTTCCCATAGGGGTAGGCAGAAACTACAAAACGCCATTTGCTACGATTCTTGTATACTTCTTTTGATTCGTCCACATTCATACATCTTGTCATACACATGCGCCGGTTGCGGTTATGTCTTTCTAGGGGATCCCTTCCCTAATTTAATTATCATTTTTTTTTACTTTTTAAATAAGCTTACTAACAATATGGGTACTCGTACTAAGCTAAATGCTTGTTTCACGATTGCGTTCACGTCGGTAGTGCAATGGGTGAGTTTCGAACCGGCAACCACATGATCGCAAGTCCGAGCCATTAATCTACCGCCGCTTTCTTGAAATTTATTAATTAAATATTATTATTAAAAACATAAAACGACACAGTGTTCTTCTCGTAATAGAAGTACGCGGTTTTACGAAATTAGGGATTTGCTAGCTTACACTAAGAGAAACAAAATAGATCCTCCACCTGACTCGTGTGCCGCAGCACTAATAGCTATTGCAGAAAAATTACCAAAACAAGGAAAAACTTATCAATGAAGTATGTTCTAATAATGACAGGAATTGGTCTTTTTACGTTACTGTTGTGACGAGTATTTTAGGGAACCATTGAACGGATAAGATTAATTTATGTGTTTTGGAGTGACAAATAAGAACTCATTGTGAAGTTGCAGACGAATCATCATTTAATGTTGTGATTTCTTTTTTGTACAAAATCTAACTGTTATCTACTTTATATATTTATATGTAGGGGTCGTCTTAAAACCTGACGAGATATGGGTGTTTAAATAAATAACTACTACGACTGTCTACTCTGTAGTCTTATTAGCCAATTTAACTGAGGGAATAGGTTAAGCCAATAACTTAGTCAAATAATTGTAGAACATGAAATAAAACTGTTTCTAATAATCGGGTATTATCGATGCATTATTTGACACTTCAAGTTTCGACTATCTATACTTATACTTATATATTATTATCTATACTTTTAATATTATAAAGCTGAAAAGTTTGTTTGTATGTTTACTTGAACGCGCTAATCTCAGGAACTACGGGTCCGATTTGAAAAAATCTTTCAGTGTTAGATAGCCCATTTATCGAGAAAGGCTATAGGCTATAAATCATCACGTTAAGACCAATAGGAGCGGAGCATAAAGTAAAAATGTTGCAAAAACGGGAAAATTTTAAATTCAGAAAAGCCGAGAAACCACGCGGGCGAAGCGGGCGAAGCAAAACACGGTTCAACTTCCTCTGCCACATGTCGATCCCCAATAATCTCTACACCTGTCGCTAACAGACTATGTCCTATCTTGCAGATCTTTCCTGTTAACCCTTTAACGTCGTTAGCCCATAAGGCTATTATTTAAATAGACTCAAGGCAATTCAGTCACGTCTACCGCAAACATACTTAAAATAGTTACGAATCACAATTATATAACAGACTACATACTTCACTCAGTTATTACATCAATGACATAATTGACCAAAAACAAAATACGAACATTTTGACGCATGCGTGGGACACAGACGCGTGCTTCCGCCGGAAGTTCTCGAGCAGCCATACCAAAAACAATAGCATTAGCATAAACCACATCACTGCACTGTTTTTTAGTTCAAACACTCCAAAATCACAGAGTAATGCACGAATTCAGAAAGTGCATTTTTTGTATTTTAATTGTTTTTTTGTCTATATTTAATCTCGTGCAACTAATACGCACGAACACTAAACGGTAACTAAACAATACAATAATAGAATCGATGTAAACAAGTATGCGTGTGAAAGCAAGATAGTGAGATACTAACTAGTAATGTGCGCAAGAGTCGTTCACGATTTAACATCCCAACGATGGCGCTGCTGTCGCTAGAAATCATAGTGTAATGTAATTATGATCTCTCGCTCGTTATTATGTAGGTATAATAATTTTCCTATAGGTAGTTACGATACACAAACATCGATAAAATATGTTTAATTACATGTACTTACACATTATGCTAGATAGAAATGATAGTAGTTTATAATGGTACTGAAGTGTAATGAACTAACAACTTTTCCAAAAAAAATATATTTTAATTGTTAAATTCGATTTTAAAATTTGTTTCGAAAGTTGTCAGACAGACACCTAAGACAACCTTTAGTGGTAGTCAGAAAAGCCCAAAAATCCTGAGAACAAGCCTACCCTTCGAATATTGGTGTGCCAAGAAATTGGGTCGCAAAGGTCTCATGGCAGGACCGCATCTGATTAGGGTGGAAGCTAACCACAATATAATTGGGAAAAGGCTGTAAGGATGATGATGGATAATTTAAAATTCAATTTCAAAATTTATAACTAAACTAATACGGTAATAATTAATCTCAATGTCTTAATCTGGATATTTTTATACCAAATCTTTCTTTGGGAAAGTTGTTTGTTCATCATGAGTAATAACTAAATTTAATTAAAAATTTAAAAAACCCCCGACTATTGCTTTATATCTCGACCGATTTTCATCAAACATAGCTAAGAATACTCCCGACTAATTCACCTTTCAAACAAAGAAAACTAAATCCAAATCGGTCCATCCGTTCGGGAGCTATGATGCCACAGACATACATACACACACACACACAGACACGTCAAACTTATAACACCCCAACGTTTTTGCGTCGGGGGTTAAAATCGCCTGTATGTCACTCTATAGTATCATTTTAATTATTATCTACTTAAATACTACTACATATTCATAAAAAACAACAGTAAAAAAAATCGCTGTATCCAAGATTACTCTATGCGACCCACTCACGCGCACATTTTAATACCATTAATAAACAAAACATGCGTTGTAGCACAATCTTTAATTTGCTCTCCACAATATAATTATAATTATCGGTTTGTTCCAAGTCGGTGATTAATTATTACGTAATCCCCAAACGAGTTTGGGTGTGCGACAAAGTGTGGACACTTTCACGGACAACTTTTACTTTTTTTTAATTCATCGATTTTTATCAATTCGATTGGTACCTTGTTGGATTAAGTCAAGTTTCCTCTTAAGACTGAAGCGTCAGGGTTGGGCGCGAAATTCAAAATTTTCTTGGTTTTTTACACCTAAATCTCCTACGATAGGAATTTTTTAGAAAAATTATAATACTCAAATGTGATAATATAGCCGAAAAATTTGCCAAACACCAAGAAAAAAAAAATTTCGCGCCCAACCCTGACGCTTTATCCTTTAGGGCCTCTTCTTCCCTTCACTGGCCGTTATTAATTTATCTACTCATAAAAATCTTTTAAGGCTGATCTTCCGATTGTTGAAAGGCATTATAGTAGCAGACAAGTGTAAAATGACAAATCTACCACATGGCTATCTATGGCTTGATGTTTAACCTACTTGTTATGAACCTAGGGAATGTAATGTTACACATTAAGCCATTTCCAATAAATTCTGCCCTCGTACCATGTAGGCTGTCTGAATAATCAGAGGTCAACGTATACTGGAGTTCTAAGGTTGAAGTGCATTCGTGCGTACGTACACGTAAAATGCAAGCTCCGGGATTTCCTAACTGAATATTTTGCCTGACGTGGATTGAACTAAAATTTACTACTAACTGTTGCCCACATACACATACAACAGATGATATCGACAACAGCCACCTACCTAGTTCAATAAATTATGAATCTAAACAATCCAGAGACCTACTCTAACATAAACAAAATTTTATATCAAAATCGGTCGAGCCATTTTTGAGTTTTTGCGAAACTAACGCGCAGTATACGCGCGTATATATATATATATATATATATATATATATACGCGTATATATATATATATATATATATATATATACGCGTATACTGCGCGCGATTATGTGTTGTACACCGTTAGGTGTAGTTTTAACCGGCCTCACTTCTTTGTTCGCAAAGTTCCATCTTAACTTTTTATTTGATCTGAGGTAAACCATCTGTAAAACTTCTGTCTCTTGTAATGAAAAACCGACGATAAACTAGCGCCACCAATCGGCTAGCTGCGTAACCACAATATGTTTTCCACTAGAATGAACTCGTTAGTTGCGCATGCGCACGCACATAACAATGGTTCACTTACAATGATTGCAAGCTTTGAACGATAGATGGTAGCTCAGTAGCATAAATTATGTATTCCATGTCAGCTCTCTTTGATATCGTGGTCGCAAGGGTAAATCTCAAAAGTATAGAGCTGATTTATTCAAGATATATTTTATATAATTATATATATAAATATATAATTCGAATTTGAAGCGTCGGTAGCCTAATGGCTAGGGCGTCGGACTTGCGATCATATGGTTGCCGGTTCGAACCCCACCCATTGCACTACCGACGTGACCCCACTCGTAACACAAGCATTTAGCTTAGCACGAGGGGTTAACAAGAATACTAGTAATGTGTGACCCACATTGCTAGTAAGCTTTTAAAAAAAAAAAACATAATATTTTTTTATAATTAATTAAATATATCTCTCCAAAATTATAATTAGTTTCTGGAGTTTTCTAATATACTAAATACACTAATTAATTATCTAATATAATAAAACCTTCATGCCTGATTTTCTCAACGGCCGCGGCGTGTGAAGTCTGTCAATCCGCAATAGGCCAGCGTGGTGAGCTATGACTTAACCCAGTTTAAGAGGAGACCCGTGCCCAGCAGTGGGACACCAAAATAGTTTTTGATGTCATTATAATATTAAATTTACTTAATACAATATCATATGCCCATATTTTGGTATACCTACCGAAAATTAATCATTTTAATTTTTACCCCGTTTCGAAGTGGTAAATATCCTGCAGAATCACCATATATACGTCATTTTACAACCAGTTGTGTCCACTACCATGATAAGACAAGAAAGATATTTCCAGACTAGAAAACTACATGACACTAAACGAACCTAACGAGTTTACCGAGATAGTCAGCGCAATAGACGACCGTAATGATATAGCAGTTATAAACGGTATAGTTACTTGAAAAGTACAGTCGCCAGCACATCAAGTTAAACAAAGCTTTCAAATTTCCCCAAATGATTTTAAACCTTATAATGTTGACGATTAAGTTCAAAATCAAATGAGAAAATTTGTCATTTTGTGGTAACTTGATGTGATGCCCACCTTTACTTAGCCGCGTTTATCATATACCTACCTGGTGCGTTCTACCAACTTAATATACAATCAAGCCTTAATCCCGCAAACGGTTAAGCAGAGATGCACTAAACAAGGCCTCTAATATCAGCCATCAGTTCAATCCCCGCACAGAAAAACTTGGACAATACCGCTGAAAGCAACTATCTATAAATACTGAATAACTGATCCTACAATATAGGACTGGATAAAAATATCGTAGGACACAATGATTAGAATATTGCAATATCACGCTTGCAACCAAGGGGGAGCAGGGGAGGCAGCTTATCACAAGAAAAGTATTAAGTATTAGAGCTTCATCCCCCTATAATAAAATTAAAGTGATACTCCAACTATGTTCTCGACAGTACTTCTTCTCAACCCTAACAATTCCACAGCTAAAAATGTGCCCTTCCGCATGATAGCAGTACATATAAGGCCAGGAAAGTAATGTCATGTCAATGCGGTCCCGCCACTTTTTACCACCGACCACAGAGAGCGCACTCTCTCTCAATTAAAGAAAACACGTGTCGTTAAACAACATCTGTATGCTAAGTATGCGGAAAATGATGGGGTGATGCAGATTAAGAGGATTAATTATAAATATTTGTCCCAAATCTTCGAACCATCTGATGTCAATTATATTGAAATTAGGGTTATGGACGTGAAATAAAACGCACAGAGTGAATTTGAATTGTATACTTTCGACTTTATATTTGAATTAATTATTTTCACAAGGAAGGATATAACGTCCATTGATTAGCACAGTGAAGATTGAATAGAGAATAAAACTGTGGGCAACCGTTCCTTTTATAAATCATCATTTCGTGACAGTGTTGCCAGTATTAATCATACAAGATCTACTAATGTTAATATTGCCACTATTAAAGTAAGAATAGATTATTTTTGTTATCTACAATCAATACTCAAGACTCAATACTCAATACTCAATATATTTATTGCACTCCACAGGTAAATTCCAACAAATTAATCAATCAATCAAATGTTTTTATTTCAAATAAGCTTCTACAAGCGTTTATGAAACATTATTGACTCAAGTTGTACGGTTCCAAAAAGTTGATCCTATTGAGAAGAATCCGGCAAGAAACTCCATGGACACTCTTTTAAAATAAAAGATGTTACATTATTCACTATGGCGATAACAGGATGTAAATGAGGTAAATGTCATAATTAGCCTGAAGCTAGCCTGAAGTCGGGATTAAATTTAAGTGAAGGTTCTCAGCATCTGAGCACTCAATGTCAACCTAAAATAAATAATCGCCATCCATGGATACCTGCAAAACCAAGAGTGACTTTGCTTACTTAACGGTTTTAACCATGGGATCAGATGTATGTTTAAATGTCCGTAAGTATGCAATATATTATTATTAGATTACTATCGCGGTGATATAAAATCGTCTTTCACTTTTATTCATCTGAAAGTCGTGCCAGACACTGATTAATACTATTCTAGAAGTTTTTTTAATGTGATTGTTAAGTATAAGTATATATAAGTCTTATAAGTAGTTATACCGCTTGCTTCCTACTTCTCATTACTTGCCGTTTACCCGACTACGCAAGGCAACGGAAGGGAAATGCGTTGGTTGATTTTAATGATTCCTGCGTCAAATGATTTGTCTTAAACCTTTTACTTAGTGACTTTTTTGACTGCCTCATTAGTCTAGTGGTCCTAAGCGCGACTGCTACGCTAGAGGTCCTGGATTCGATCCCCAGGTCGAGCAAAGTGTTATTGGTTTTTTCTATGAAATTCTCAGTAGCAGCTCCGAGTCTGGATTTGTGCCCGTTGAATAGGCTCGCCCCCTATTACATGGGACCTAAAACATACCGGCGAAATGTGGGTGTATATTAATACACCTCTGCCTAACCCTTCGGGGAATACAGGCGTGATGGTATGTAAACCTTTTAGTGTAACTAAAGACAGGACAGTATGTCGTAGAAGTAGCCGGAATTTCTACCGGAAACCATGTTTACTCTTCACGGAAGGAACGCATATACAAAAGCTAGGACATGTAATATGTCGGAGAAAGGTAACAACAAAAACTCGTTAATCTAACTAGCCAGCTCACAGCTCACTCAATACAATTATCTCACGTAACACAGACGAACTAACACATTTCTGTCTAGTATTACTTACATAAGAAATTGTACATACGGCTACACATCAAGCTATAGGACTCCAGTTTAGACTGACCTCTAATTGTAAAGGTTCTCCGCACAATTCAAGGCCAGCCTATATATATATACTGGTTTTATATAGCCTAATCTGTAGCCGTGCGTGCCATGCAACAGAATTGCCTAAAATGTTCCCAATGCTGGAACACAGGCCTCGACCTCTCAGTGAAAGGGAGTGGGCCGTAATCCACCACGAGGCCCAGTGCGGGTTGGTTGTGGTTGGAATTGCCTGAAATGTTTCCACTGCTGGAACACAGGTCTCGACCTCTCAGTGAAAGGGAGTGGGCCGTAATCCACCACGAGGCCCAGTGCGGGTTGGTCGTGGTTGGAATTGCCTAAAATGTTCACACTGCTGGAACACAGGTCTCGACCTCTCAGTGAAAGGGAGTGGGCCGTAATCCACCACGAGGCCCAGTGCGGGTTGGTTGTGGTTGGAATTGCCTAAAATGTTCCCAATGCTGGAACACAGGCCTCGACCTCTCAGTGAAAGGGAGTGGGCCGTAATCCACCACGAGGCCCAGTGCGGGTTGGTTGTGGTTGGAATTGCCTAAAATGTTCCCAATGCTGGAACACAGGCCTCGACCTCTCAGTGAAAGGGAGTGGGCCGTAATCCACCACGAGGCCCAGTGCGGGTTGGTTGTGGTTGGAATTACCTAAAATGTTCCCAATGCTGGAACACAGGCCTCGACCTCTCAGTGAAAGGGAGTGGGCCGTAAGCCACCACGCGGGCCCAGTGGGGGTTGGTTGTGGTTGGAATTGCCTAAAATGTTCCCAATGCTGGAACACAGGCCTCGACCTCTCAGTGAAAGGGAGTGGGCCGTAAGCCACCACGAGGCCCAGTGCGGGTTGGTTGTGGTTGGAATTGCCTAAAATGTTCCAAATGCTGGAACACAGGCCTCGACCTCTCAGTGAAAGGGAGTGGGCCGTAATCCACCACGAGGCCCAGTGCGGGTTGGTCGTGGTTGGAATTTTGGTTTCCTCACGATGTTTTCCTACACCGTTTTGGGAGCAGTGGTGATGAAATAATTTAAACAAAGTAAAGCGCCTGACTAAGTTCGAACCTACGACCTACAATTCGTAAGTCACGGCCGTTACCACTAGGCCACTACCGCTTCACCAACATAAAGTTGAAGCGGCGGTAGGCTAACGGCTAGGGCGTCAGACTTGCGATCATGTGGTTGCCGGTTCGAACCCACCATTGCACTATCGACGTGAACCCACTCTTAACACAAGCATTTTAGAACCCACATTGCTAGTAAGCTTTATTAAAAGGAAAAAAAAAGTGCTGCCCCAAAACTTCACAACACTTAGGTACCAAAGGTTCACTCACAGTTCATCATCAACACCATCCACCCATATATTCCCCCACTGCTGGGCACGGGTCTCCTCTCAGAATGAAAGGGATTAGGCTGTAGTCAGCCACGCTAGCCTACTGCAGGTTCGCAGAAATCACACGCCATCGAGAAAATCTCTCAAGCACGCAGGTTTCCTCGCGATGTTTTCCTACACCGTTTAAGCGTGCGATAATTAAGTATTAATACGCACATGACTTCGAAATTTCAGAGTTTCAGAGTCCTTTGACATGGCAGTCCTATGGTCATACCACAAGCTATCACTGCACTTAACTCACTCACAGTTATCACGTGAAAATTTTGTACACAAAACGTTAGCCCTACCATCCACATCTTATATAACTAATAGCTAATAAACTGTTATTTGTAACGTTTTGTAGGTCAGTTGAAAGCGTTATTGTAATTGACACTATTTCCTGGTTTTGTGTCATCCCGCATCTATTGATTCTGCTGCATTGGAAGTAATTTAATATTTGGCTCACAAATGTGAAACCTATAATGTTTGGTTGTACAATATATAATTTATGCCATCTATATGTCCCTATCTATACATATAATAACATTGTAACACCCCGATGTCCGTACATCACTACATAGTATAAAACAAAGTCGCTTCCCCCTGTCTGTCTGTCCCTAAGTATGCTTAGATCTTTAAAACTACGCAACGGATTATGATGCGGTTTTTTTTAATAGATAGAGTGGTTCAAGAGGAACTTTTATATGTATATTACAGTACATAAAAGCCGAGAAACCACGCGGGCAAAGCCGTGGGGCGAAAGCTAGTTATAGATATAGTAGAAAAATGAATATGACAACCGGACACATACGCCTCAAAATAGTTGGAGTGGTAGAATTGGTTTTGACGGAAAGTTAGCTAAAACAAAATGCCTACTTACTTTTATTTACAGTATATCTTTATGATTACTTTAATAAACAAATTTAAGACAAGTGCATTGGGCAATCAAAGAAATCAGTTTTTTATTCCAAATATCAACTCACAGGCCTTGCTGGCTTATGCAGAAATATAAACCTGATATCACTTCCGGCTGTTATGAAGACAAAAGTTCGCAGATAATTTGCGATGACCTGTTAATGATAATGATTATAAAGTGAACTTTATATAATTTTGGTATACCAATGTTAATCACCAACGTTTTTTTATTTTCTACTTCTAAAAGTCACGGGTCATCACGTTATAACTCAAGTTATGTAACTATAATACAAGTAATTCATGGAAATTGTTCACCGATGGCGCTGGAATTTGATGAGGTCATAACTTGTGTTTCTCTTTAATCTATCAGTGATGAGCATCTTCGTAATCAGTAAATGAGATGGCTATAAATATGCGTGCATGTTTAATTTTATGAATCCATACGTAATACCGATTAAAAAGCCATCGGAGCTGGTAGTTATTTGAACCAATGATAATCTTTAGTAGTCAAAAGCCCGAAACCAAGTCTGTAGGTATTGACTAAGATTGGATTGCGGAGGTCTGATGACAGTCGTTTCGTGTAACATATTTTTACTATGGTCGGTAAAAAAATTGCTCTACCATCATGTTCATACGAATTTAGTTGGTGTATGACTATCGAAAGATTCACCCCAAATACTTGAAGCCTATATTCTTCATCTAAGATTTTTATGAGTTCCAATTTTATCTTGAGCATGCATAAAAGCGTTTCACTTTTGCTGCACTTTATGCTAGGGCCACAGGGGCAAACCTCCGCCTTCATTCCTTCATCATCATCATCATCATCTTCCTGCCGTTTTCCCAATTTATTTAGAGTCAGCGCCGCATGTCGTTTCTTCTATTCATTCATTCATTAGTCGTCATCTCATCATTCCGTCCCTTTTCCATCATATCTGACTTCACCCAATCCATTCATCCATCTTTTCTTTGGTCTTTCTCTATTCCTCAACATTTGTCACATACGACCATTCCCACTTATAATACTTGGTTGGTTACTAAATATCCGCTGAGATTAATTGACTGCAATTTTGGGGCTAAGCTGCGCTTACCTCACTCAAGAGTTCTCAAGAGAAAGGTATTCAAAAATGCAGGAAACTCAAATCGATGGTGGCAGCGAGACATGGAATTGCTGCGGTCAGGTAATGGCGCAATTTGCACCAATATCGACGATATTATAGGTACGGGAAATGCGATACTTTTAGCTTAGAAAATAAGGCTAGAATCTTCTAACATACCTTCACGCCTGTATCCGAAAGGTTACAAAGAGGGACATGATATACACACGGCGACACATCAAGCTAGACAAATCCAAAATAGTAGTAGTAGTAGTGCCTGAATGGGTCGCACGACCGGGGAAGACGACGCACGACGCACGACCCTTCCACAGAATGTCGACATCAAGTAGCAGTATGCATATTGCGGTGAACTGTGGGTGTTCCCAAATGTTCATATATCCAATTTTATAGTGGTCCAACATATTTACTTTAGCCGGACACAAATCAAAACTCGCTAATCATTGTGTTTCTCTCCCATATGCAGGCTTCCGAAAAGGACTGGATTTTCACGCAGCTTCTCTACATTTACACAAATTACCAGCAACATTATATTATACAACGTTAGTTTTTGTTTACCCGAAAGCCGAAAGTAGTTTGTTCAGAATCAGTAACAGAATCGATTGCAATGGTTTTTATCCTATGTTATATTTTTACATTTAAAAATTATTCAAGTTGGACACCCATTTTTATTGCGAAATACAGCGCAAAAAACACCGAATGGCCTCCCCGTTCAATCACTCGCCTGTACCGCCCGGCGCCCTTAGCTCTTCGTAAGTACCCACCCGCGCAAATTAGGTAAATTGGTAAGTTAGGACAAACTTTTGAGCTCGTCACCGCGTGAGTTTTAATCATTTATTTATTATTTATTTTTTCTTACTTTTCAAATCAAATTAAAGTTGGGGTGTTTCGGCTTTAGGGTAAAAGAAATAACGTTAAGTATATAAATAAATGCATAATTCATATCCGGCAAAACACTTAGGCACATACAAATTTCGAATGGAGAGATCAATTTTTTCGCCACACACATCATAAATTACATCACAAATCCGATCAGTTATATTATATGGAAGCTATTATAATGTTAGCACAATCTCATCAAGGCACGCTTCGCTCCAGAATGCGCGCGCGCAAGTGAGACAAGCATTAACGTCCGTTATGGTGAAATTGGCGTACGGCGTATGCGCTAAGCTACCACAAATACACAATATGAACAAATAAGGTAGGTCCACTTTTATTAAAGCTATATTCTATTACAATTTTGTTTCTGCTCGATAAGATTTAATAGAGTGTGGGATGACAGTGTCATAGTATGATTTCTATGGCAAATAAGTCGTGTTAACACAAAGGAGAAAGAGTACAGGAGTGGTACACATGGCTACAGGTCAAGCTATACAAATCTAGTTTAAGCTGATATCGCATTGTATAGGCTTTAACATTATGTGACCAGCGTAAACTGGATTTGTATAGATCGACGTGAATAGAATAGATCGACGTGTAGCCGAGTGTACACTAAGCAACTTGACCAAGTGAACCAATAATCTTGGTTGAGGCAAAAGTCCCGGGCCCTATGGCCTTGAGTCCGTGACTACTTATAGACAAGGGAAGACAGATAAGTGCTGTTTTTAGTCAGGAGGAGAAGGCGGATTCCTACCAACTAGAAACCGCACTTACTTCCCGCCACTTCCCCAGGTGCCAAATGATCCATTAGACCACCAAGGGTTAGGTTACCACCCGCATTTTGCCGGTATATTTAGGTCTGATGTAATAGAGGGCGAGCCTTTTGCCATTAACCGGGCACAAATCCAAACTCCGAGCTGCTACTGGGAATTTCATAGAAAATCCCAATAACACTTTGCGCGACTTTGGGATCGAAGCCAGGACCTCTAGCGTAGCGGTCACGCTTAGGCCGACTAGACTAATGAGGCGTATTTAACATATAACATAAAAAAAAATAAAGTTGCCCGTGTAATCTAAGATTGGATACTCTAAGAACCGAATCATTTTCAGAATGAGCTTTTTACATACTTATATAACATACATACGTACACTCACGCCTTTTTCCCACAGGGGTAGGCAAAAACTATGGCCTGCCACTTGCTACGACTCTTGCATATCTCTTTCGCTTCTTCCATATTCATACATCTCATCATGAGCTTTTTTGGTGTTATAAAAATGGTCCTTCTGTACGTATTTTGTCTATTCATAATCCAACTTACAAGTAGCTATAAATCTTAAGCGAGAGAGCTGTAATTCGACATGTTCATAAAACAGGATGTCTGTCTGTGTTGATTTTATTTATATTTCTAATAAGATCAAGAAGAAAGCATTATTGCCAATTAAAAAAAATATTTGTCGAGTTGTGTGTTAAATGTATGGAACAGCTACTTTTTTATCGCTGTGATTTCAGGGTCGCCTTTGTAAAAGTATATTTTACGTTTGACTTAAAAAATAAGACTGTAAATGTAAAAAGATAACTAATAATTATGATATCATAACTTAAACCCTTAAGCACCATAGTAAATTTATTCGAATGATAACTTACAATCAGTCACAGTCGTATATTGACGATGACATCAAGTATTCCAAAACTGATAGGCAAACGATTAATTTTCTAAGTGTCTATGATGTATATCTTTCCTTTAAACGGTATAAACAGATACCGCAAACTAAACGCGTGAAGATACGTTTTGGCAACGTTTTATTTCTTGTCCGAATTCACCATACAACATGACCACGAATGAATGTAGATGAAGCGAAAGTAGTGTGCCAGGATCGTAGCAAGTGGAAATCTATAGTCTCTGCCTACCCCCATGGGAGACAGGCGTGACAATATGCATTTATGTCCATGACCGGGCCGAGGGCCCAGGACGAGGGCCGGAGGCCCAATTCCTCCTCCAATCCCCTTCCTTCTCCTTTTCTCCTTCCACTCCCTTTCCCCTAAATAGGCTCGGCAACGCATCTGCAACTCCTTTGGTTTTGCAGATGTCCATGGGCGGCGATGACTACTTACCATCAGGTAGCTCGCCTGCTCGTTTGCCGAGTTATCCCATAAAAAAAAAAATACCACGAAAAAGAAAATTCTTGGTGTGGGGCTTATTATAAAATGATATGTGCAAGTTAACCCTTGGGCTACCGCTATGAGTAACGAAAAATACCTAGCAGTATTCCTGCCGGGTATTTGTATCAAGTTCCGCGGCTAAAGCGGTAAGTTTAAAAAAAGGCATACTACATAAGTACAGTCGCCAACACATCAAGGTACCACAAAATGTCAAATTTTCACAGTCGAATTTGAACTTAATCATAAACATTTTAAGGTTTAAAATCATTTGAAGAAATTTGACAGTTTCGTATAACCTGATGTGCTGGCGACTGTACCTATGCACCTTGCGGAAATGGGACGCATTATGTGCATATAATTTATTGCAAGATTTAAGTGCCGCCCCACGTTGGCCGCCAGATGTGACGTGGTGGACACGTTTTAGGAACGTCGCCGACCGGGAACTACTTGGTGGAGATAAATTACACTCGGAACACAAAATATACACATTTATTTACACTAGGGTTGCAAATGAGAATACAATAGTTCAAGGTAGTGAGTTAAGCTCATGGAGGGGTTCAGCGAAGGCTTCGAGGCGAGGTCCGACCGGTAGAGGGCGGCACTTAACTTGGTAGCTGCAGCGGGAAGAAGAAGAAGGCCACGCGTCGTCTGCAGAGCTATTTATAGTGACGCGCGGGGCGAGGCTTGAGGTGTGGGGAAGGAGCGGCGAGCGCGGACCATGTCACAATTTTTTTTTTATTGCGTTTAAAATCTTTTATTTTTTATTCTTTTTGTATGTTAGTATAATCATGTCTTGCAGGAACTAAAATGTTTTTCTTTCTTTCTTTCTTCTTTATTTCACTTTTATTGTCTACGGGGGGAAACCTTCAAAAAACCACCTGTCTTTGAGGATCGGACTAAATATCTTAAATAGAATTTAGTCATTGAGTAGTGACCTCATTATCGTTAGCTAATTCCGTAACAATTATAATTTTAATAAGTTGTGCAAAACAACAACACAAAAACATATAAAATAATAAAAAAACATGTTTGTTAATTAAACAGTATTTCCGACCTTTCGTTTTTTTTATAATAATAGATAAGAAGATACGTTGTTATTATGTTGGAAGTAATTAATTTTACTAATATTAATTTCATCACTTGCAGGAAATACTTACGCGCGCAAACTGAATTACAGCTAAGAATATTTTTTATCGAATAAAAATTAATAACCTATTTTTTATCATAATAAAATATAATTTGATTAGGTTATTGCAACAAAAATATAGAAGGGCAATATTTAAGGGCAAGCGATAAGAAAACATAATTTTCGCGAAGGTTCGATATACTTACTGAGTTATTAGATTAAGCGGAAGTTTATTTTGGGTACCAGTCTCTTAATAGTGTTTTTTTTTATTCAATTTCTATGAAAAGTTGTTCTTTTTTATTATAATTATTATTTCCTAATTTAAACTGATTGTTTAGACATATAGATAGTTCAGCTATTCACTTGAAAATTATAAATAGACGCGTTAGCGGTCGATCTATTATTTCTTTTTATCTATTATACATATATAATATGTGTGTGTATTGTGTTATTTTTATGTTATTTGTGATTAGTTTTTATTATGACATTATTATGTCATTTGTAATAATTATGTTTTGATGTCAATGTGTACTTATTTAAATTTATGGACTTCAATGTCTGCAAATAAATGATTATTTATTATTTATTATACTTAGTAAAAACGAAGGACCATGTTTTTTATTGTTATAATTATTATTTCATATTTAAAGACATTCTTTAGATTAGTATAGCCTGGGGTTTCATCTGCTGTCGTATTTTCAACCGACTTCAAAAAGGAGGAGGTTCTCTATTCGTCTGTTTTTTTTTGTATGTTTGTTACGCGATATCTCCGCCATTTGTGAACCGATTTTAATGATTGTTTTTTTGTTTGGTAGATCATACTTCAGAGGTGGTCTCGTTCAAATTATATCGAAATCCGTTAAGCAGTTTTGAAAATATCCACAAAAATCTAATAATTGTTTACATCAATGATATTATCGTTTACTCCAAAACATCGCTGTCTTATTGGAGCAGTGCGTTTGCTAACAAGTACTTCTAAACAAAACTTTCCACTAAAAATTACAAAATAAAATTACTTTTAACAAAATTGTTAAACTACCTTCAAAAAATAATAAAATAATTTTGTCTAAAACAGTTTTGGAAGTCGGTGGCGAAAACAAAAGACCCACTCAAATAGAAGTCACCGACTTCCCAAACTGTTTTAGACAAAATTATTTTATTATTTTTTGAAGGCGGTTTAACTTTTTCGTCTCCACTCTTTTTAATTAAGTACTAATTCTATTAAACGTTAACCTTACTCCACAACTCATGCAAGGTTCATCTCGCGTGCTAGGAACGCGAGTTCGACACGCGTTTGTCACGTACTTTAATAGAGAAAGTGACATAGTACCGAGACAAGTCACGCGACGACATATCGACCCGTGACATAAAACAACACCATGAACGGCACCAAAAAACTACAGTTCCATGAGAATTACTGTAATTGCATTGACTCAATAAAGTTAGACTGACAAATGGTGTTTTTATTAATTTTATGACTGTTACATATAGCATTTTTCTCACAGAAACTGAATATTGATATTTCAATTGTTTCTGAATTAAAAATAAAACAAACAACAAATTCTAGCAAAGAAGATGTTCCAGAAATATTGAAAACTTGGGCTAGCACTATTTTATGCAATGTTAGTTGTTGTTTACCCGAAAGCCGAAAGTAACGGCGCGGCGCCGGCTACAGTTTGTTCGAAATAAGTAAGCCGATCGGAAGTTAGCCGTTCCGAACTACCGCAATGATAAAATCGTTTAATTAAGTGTTTGAATACATAAATATCGAAATTAGTAAACAAAATCATTAGAAATATGAAACATATACGACTCTAATTACCTTTACACCGACTCTTTCTATTAAAATTTACCACTTCTAAACCACTTGCAGACAACTTCCGATCGGCTTACTTATTTCGAACAAACTGTACTTCGTATTAACATTCACACATTCCTTTATTACCCGCGCAAATGAGACAAATTTGTGAGCTCGTCACCACGTGAGTTTTAATTTTTTTTTTTTTATATTTTTTTTACTTTTCAAATCCATCAAGATGGGGTGTTTCGGCGTTAGGATAAACAAGAATTAACTTTGTATAACTACACTAACTAAGTATAATTATGTAAATAATGATGTACACAACATAGGAACCGTTATTTACTGTTAATTTTCAATAAATCTTGGCAAAGGAGAGCAACTCAACACAGATAAGATAAATCGACAATAAGCAAAATGACATTTTTGACATTTAGTTCTAGTTCATGACAGCAGTAAGCTGAGATGAATGAACGAATCTCAGAATAATGACGAGTAATTGTACTGTATAGGAGAATGAATGATATCTTCAGTATAACCCTTTACCCTTGTGCGGTACTATGTAAGATTTATCGAATGATGTGGCTTTTAATATTTTATTGAATTTAATGCAAACTTACTACTTAAGTACCTACTTACAATGATGTTCCGCATAAATTAAGTAGGTATCTTATACACATAAGTCATTAGTCTAAAGACAATTATAAAGATGACACATTTATAAAATATATTTTATAATTATATTCCGTATAAATTACATATTTTATATACAGGATTTCTAAAATTAATGATCTAATGACAATTATAAAAATAAAAATGTGTAATATTTATAATTAGCCGCCAGCAAGTTGTAAATGCGCTATGATAGCGAATAAGGCCCCCAAATATTCTTTTAAACAAAGCTTACGAAATCGACCGGACAAAGTGATGACATTGAAAGTTCACAGATTCACACATTTTTATACATTATGCATAATTGCCGGAGAACCTTGACAGTATTCACTGCTGCTCCTTTCTAGAGCAACCAACCGTTATGTTATTATGTGAAATATTATGGTGTAAACATGTTTGGGTAATTAAACATTTTATGTGTTCGTGATAAGGTAATGATGATATTTCAACTGGTGTTTCGAAAGGATTCATTAGTTTCACTAGTAGGCAGTATAACGGGGCTATTGTACTGATCTTTGAGGATTTTGAAGCGGCGGTAACCTAATGGCTAGGGCGTCGGACTTGCTATCACCCACCCATTGCACTACCGACGTGAACCCACTCGTAATACAAGCATTTAGCTTAGTACGAGGAGGTAACAATGCTAGGAACATGCGACCCACATTGCTGGTACCACAGATATAAAAAAAATATTCCAGACAGTGTGGGATTCTTACCCACTAAAACCACCCCGGTGGCAACCTTCAGCACATGAAGGAGGGCACTATGTCCTCTTAATAGACCACTCAAGAACCCCGCCTGTACATCCCTGGGAAGACTGTAAAAGGGTCTGCCCTGAACCCTACAGTGCACGGCAGCACCTGGCCTAATTGCTACCGTCTTCTTTGAGGTCGCACGGTGAGCGCGAAGACTGCCCTCTCTAAGCGCCCACGACCCCAGAGGGACTATTGCATCTAATTCTTATTGGTGCTTAATTGAAATGCAACTTGGTACTGTACTTTTACTAGTTTTGAAGAGGTCCAACGAAGGCAAGGAAAAACGCACGAAGTTCATATAGTCATTAAGTTTTCTGATGGTTTCCAATTTTCTGCCACTTTTTCTTAATTTTCCTTTCCACGAGAACCTTCTACAAGAAACATATTAGAAATCATAAAAAATTATTAATTTGATTAATCTTTTTTATGCTTTCTTATACTTAAAGTTTAACTTGGGTAAGTCCCTAAGTGACCAAAGGAAATAGGGATTAAATTTTATACAATTAAATAGATTAAATACTTGAAGGGTTAGTTAATTATCACAAAACATAGCGAACAAACCTACATGAGATAGCTATATGTTAATAAAGTCTATCATCGATTCGTCCAAAACAGTCCAAATCTGCAACCAATCAGATGCAAATATGAACACAATAATTACTAGGTGCACAAAAACATATGATATACTCGTACGTATGGCTGCGTCGGCGCATGGTCGTAACTGGAGCGTGTTGAAGCGTTTTTAGTTGCTCTGTACTTTGTTTAATTGCTATGAAATTCTGCTAGACTGTGTCTGTCTATGCTGCCGGTAGTTATAATTGCACTATTTAGTAAGCTGTAAGGGTAGCTTATTCATATGTTTAGTCTAGCAATCAAATTGGGAATAGAACTACACAAGTTACTCGAAAAAGACATTTAGTGATTGTATTCATCTTCACGTGCAGTGATAGCCTTGTGATATGACCATAGGACTGCTAGTCAATGGTATCGAGTTCGAATCCAACGCACGCACCTCTGACTTTTCGAAGTCATGTGCGTATTATTACTTAATTATCACGCACTTTAACGGTGAAGGAAAACATCGTGAAAAACCTGCATGCCTGAGAGATTTTCTCGATGGCGTGTGAAGTCTGCCAACCCGCAGTAGGCTAGCGTGGCGGACTACAGCCTAATCCCTCGCATTCTGAGAGGAGACCCGTGCCCAGCAGTGGGACAATGTAATGGGTTGATGATGATTCATCTTCACATGCTGGCGAAAAAATCTCTCAGGCATGCAGGTTTCCTTACGATGTTTTTCTTCGCCGTTTAAGTGCGTGTTACGCACATGACTTCTTACTTGGCAATTGGATGCTCGAACCACTATTCTCATTTCCTTCTTAGAAATATCGAATGTCTTTGACGTAAAGTCAACCTTGACGTTAAGCCATCCTTGACGTAATGGCATGTGACGACGAACTGACTGACTCCGTGTTTAAGTTCAAGTTTAAAATTAATTTGAATTTAAATTACAACATTCTAGAAGCCGCCAAGATCAGGCTGGAATGAAATAAAACCTACTTCTTTATCAAAAACACGGTGAATGAGTCAGTAGGTTTAACCTTAATTAATAGACAAAAAAAAATTAAAACGTAAAAATTAACATAAACGAGCTAACGACTTGGTCCGCAGGCCCAGTTAGCCAACTGACCGAGAAAAGTAGCAGAGGTTTCAAAATGTTAAGTTTTCGCGGAAAAAAACTAGTAAATGCAATACATTTTGATACTAGACAAGCAACAAGGCAAGATAAGATGCATCATCTACATACAACATACATCTACACTATACAATCAAACCGTTAGATCTTTATTCCTGTTATGTAAAGAGGTGTATTGATTAAAAAGAGGGAACACATTTACAGAAAGCTAGTGGACCCGACAGACCTTGTACTGCCCAAACTCGATCGCAGCGCCAACTACCGAATCCATTTTTTTTATATTTACTCATCGTTTAAACATTCCCTGGACTCCCACAAATATTTCAAAATCAATATAAGCCAAATCTGTCAAGCCGTTTTCGATTTTTAACGAGACTAACAAACAGCAATTAATTTTCATATGTAGGTAAGAGAAAAAAGAAGAAGATAAGAAGATGTTGTATTTGGTGGCACGAAACCTTTCGGTGGTAAAATATTCGCATATAATATATAAGACTTGTCAAATCAAATCTAAGTGAAATTACAAATTTGAAAAAAATGTAATGTAGGTACATATGTGTATTCTATTTTAATGGATTAGGGCATAAACAAAATCTGTAATTCCATAGTGACGGGAAGTAAATCTTGTGTTACGCTCTATATCTCTCATCGATACCTGGATCAGTGGTAACGATACATTGAACACGTCAAAACCGATTTATTTATTGGCAACATTACTTTTTTAATCTGTACCATTTTTTATACATCGAAACATTGTGTACCTATACTCCATTTGGTTAGGTACTTAACTAAAGGTAAACAAATCATAAAAAAGGTTCTTTTATAGGGCCATTTTTCATCTTGAAACAAAACGTAACCAAAATAAATTATTTAATCATTCAAAATAATTTTCCTTTACATAGCATATTTTACTACTTTGTTTAATATTAAATGGTAATTATAAATTCTTAAGCTTGCGATCAATAAATAAATCAAATCTGATAATTATGTCATAAAATATTGCAATGTGCCTACTAGAAAGAATCTAAAAAGACAGAAAATCAAAACCTTTTTCTACATAATAGACTTTTGATAACTCGAAAAAATTAAGAAGTAGTAGCGAGAGGAAGCGCGGCAAAATAATTAACCGATATTATACTTAGTCGGGTAACCAGACGCCATTCGTAACAGTTTGTACTTTCGTTCGTTTATGTGTTTCTTTTGCCGTAAATTGTATTATTTAGTTATAGTTTTGTTTGTTCGTTGTTTTTATTGATTGTTAGATGTGTTGTTATTAATTTCACTCCCAATTCATAAGATATCATTGTAATAAAGGTTGAAGAGCCCTGAACGCCGCCATTTTTATTGTTTACCTTTAGTTAAGTACCTAACCAAATGGAGTATAGTACCGAAGACGACGAACGGTTACACACCGAGCTACATTTCCAATTTAAGCCGACTGTTAACCGATGCTTTTTTATGGGTTAAGGCTGAAGTGTCAGGTTTGGCGAAATTCATTTTTTCTTGGTTTTTGACAAATTTTTCGGCTATATCACATACTAGGTACATGGCAGTAGAGATTACGATATCAAAAATAAATTATTCACTATTGAGTATTAAAACTTTTGCTTAAAAATCGTTATCGGCGAAGATTTTGGTTGGAAAATAGTGGATTCAGCGAAAAATTACAATTTACATTTAAATCTCCTACGATAGCGATAGTTTTAATACTCAATCTTGAATAAGTTAATGTTGATGTCGCTATTTTTACTGCCATGTACCTAGAATGTGTTATAGGCGAATAATTTGCGAAAAAACAAGAAAATATTGAATCTCGCGCGCAGTGCTTTTTTTATCTCGACCGTAGAATTGGAAGACTATAGAAAAAAGAAATGTTATAATATTTAGGTTTTTGGGATTCGCCAGAACGGGTGCCTCAGGGGGTGCGGTACTGAGAGAGTAACCCAAATAAAAAAGGTTAACAATATTTAAGGATATAAGTTTAAAATTATTTGTTTCTAAAAGATATTTCGGAGAAGATAAAACTAAGTTAATCAACTTATAGTATCGTTATTGAACATCAGAATCAAAATGAACGTAATCCAAATATCGTATAATACATCTCGCAACACTAATAAAAACTATTTATTATTGTAAAATAACTCGTTATTGCTATTATCAACGCATGTTAATTTAAATATAACCAACAGTGTCGGTTACGTTATCGTTACGTGATGTTTTTATAACGCGTGCATGCGAAATGCATTGTTTGAGGATACGGTGACGTCATTAATTCACAATTCAGGTGATATATGACATAATTATTTCGAGTAACTACTGTAATGTAAATTTTTTCATCATTATACCATCAGATCATTACGCCTGTAATCCCAGAGGGTTTAGGCAGAAGTGTAATAAGGTGCAACCTAATTTCGCCGGTATGTTCAGTTTAGATCTAGGAAGGTAATAGGGGGGTGCTCACAATTTTTAAAATTGTAGGTATAGAAATACTCTCACGTACTCATGGCAAAGAAATATGTTGATACATCTTAGGTTTTTTTTTAAATTAATACCGTTTCAATTGGTAGTTTAAGCATTATTAATGTAATTTTAATATAATCTAAGTATTGAATACGTGAAACTTATAAATAAAACATTATCGAAATGAAAGTAAAGTCTTTACTGCTTATCATATGCTAATAAGCACCTTCTGAATAAACTAAACAGTTACTTATCTAAAGTTGACTGAAAGAAATGCATTAGCTTGCTTATGAAATTTTTACGACAAGCTGTAAGCGGATGCAATTTATCGACTCAATATAATTATTATTTTGATAAAAAATATTACGGACTTTACTTATTACCTACTTTATACTTTCTTTTACTTTTTAATTAAGTAGCTACCTCTACTTAATATTTATGTAAAGGATGCAAAAACTGCGTTTTCTCTTTCTTTCAACTAGGTATAATTGGATGAATCATTAAATATAATTTTGTGCGAAAAGCGTAATATAAAAACAAATCTTCAACATCCGTAAATAACCAGAAAAAGTGGGTCTATAACTTCACGCACTCTTAGTCATCAAATTTAAATGCAGAACTTTGCAAAGCTACACATAATTATAATTTTAATTACTGTAACACACAGTTACACGAACTCTTTTGGCAAAACAAAATAAAAAAAACATAAACAAATAACTTACAGGCCAAATTCAAATCCAAAATAAATCGTCAAATCGATTTACAACAATTTCACAGCACTTAAATGTTTTCAAGCACTAGACACTTTAAAAAAAATCGGTTTGAAAAAAAGAACAACAAACATGGCGCGGTTGAATTTGCGCGGGAGACGCGTGATCGCGGCGTCAGACGACGTTCGAATGCGTGTGCATGCGCGGACGAAGATTATCTCGCGGTTGTATCGTACTACATGTTACGTAGTTTACGGTGCGGTTTTGCTCTGAACTGGAATTACGGTAATATTTGATTTTTGTTATACGTAGGTCATAGCTATAATGACTCAGAGATGTGCTGACTGATGTTTTGAAACTAGAATTCTCAATGTGGAGCGTTTTCTTTTAAATTAACTGTTACTTGTGGATTTGAAAATTAAAGGTTCAATCAACTTACATTCGTCTTGCTAATTAACTTGTAATTTTTATCTAAAGCTCAATAAAAATAAATCTAGACAAATAAAAGAACAATACGCGTAGACTTAAGAAGATATGAAACCCCAAACACAAATAACAATAATACAAACCAAACCAACACTAAAAGATTCACTAGCGCAATGCGTCATTACCAAAACTGTCAGTTGATTTGCGTACTTATAGAGAGAAGATAGAAATGAAATGAAATGATGAACAGATTTAAGTATTATCTATTGAAACCGTCTCTTATTGAATCCAGTATTGCGCTAGCATGGTTAACTATGATCTAATCTTTCCCTCTGAAAGGAAATCTAAGGCCCAACAACGGGAATATTGATTCCCACACAAACATTTCTAACCGTTCTCAAATATGTTGAGGTAGATAGTCTTAGTGTTGCGTAGGAATGTCACAACGCTCCCGTATTCCCGGCACTGAAGTGGTGACGCGAAACGCCGAGGTTGGTTTTTGGTCGGTAGATCGCTCTTTTCAGAGCGGTGGATAGTGCATAAAGCATTTCCAACCTCGACAATAAAAAAAAAAAAAAGGTAGAGTCTCAGTGTAATCAACAGGTGAATATTAGTATTTTTAAAAGAAAGCTACTGTCATTTGACCATCGCAACCCAACCATGCCGATATCCTGAGAATAAACAGACCTTCGTACATTAACAACTTTCAAAAGTTTCCATTCGACGGATAAACGTACATTCCGAGGTATTAGTAGCCTTGAGTTGTCCCATCCATATAATAACCGTCGCAATTGCAGCTTAACTTTTTTTATCAACCCACAAGCTCCACATTATATTACTGTTGTTCATAAAAGGAAAATAATATTTCGAACACAATCAAAGAAACACTTTCTCTAGAAATCAAAGCAGATAATAAATTGCAGTAATGACAGCGCAAATCAACTTATTGTTCACGACCAATAAGTTTTCTATAACGCTACAAAATGATGCTATATCTACTGACAAAAAAAACAGCCTACCTGTTTTTTGTGTCAGTAGATATAGCATCATTTTGTAGAGAGCAATATCTAATAATATACATCATCAATCCATTAAATGTCCCACTGCTGGGCCCGGGTCTCCTCTTAGATTGAGAGGAGTTAGGCTATAGTTCACCACGCTACCCTACTGCGGGTTGGCAGTAATAATTAAACACCCACAAATTATCGTATATACATATATTATTAACATACCATCACGCCTGTATTCCCCGAAGGGTTAGGCAGAGGTGTACTTAATGTACACCCACAGTTCGCCGGTATGTTTGGGTCCCATGTAATAGGGGGCGAGCCTATTGCCATTCACCGGGCACAAATCCAGACTCCGAGCTGCTACTGAGAATTTCATAGAAAAACTCAATAACACTTTGCTCGACCTGGGGATCGAACCCAACCGCTACCCACGCGTAGCAGTCGCGATTGGGACCACTAGACCAACGAGGCAGTCTCTCAAGTTTATTTCTATGAAATTCAAAGTAACAGCTTCGATTTGGATTTCCGCCCTGATATTATTGGCAATAGCCTCGCTCCCTATTATCATAAACATACCGATGAAACAGAACATGACACTATCATATTTACGTTGAGAGAGAGAGAGATAACGTTGTTTATCCTATAGAGCAGCATCCCGCTCTGTATAAAATAGAAGCTTTTGCTGTGCGGTATGAGGACATTGTTACATTATTTCTTAAAAGGATGAACCTTGACGATTTTTACGAGCAAATACTTTAAATTATATTACGTTCGGGGTCAAAACATAAAAGTATAAGAACAATTTTACAATGTCGTCTTGTTAATAAGTACTGCCGGTAAAAGTCTTGTTGAACTTTAAGCCATATTGAACCATGTAGAGAGAGAAGTACAGTGATAGCCTTGTGATATGACCATTGGACTGCCAAGTCAAAGGTCTCGAGTTCGAATCCAGGGCACGCACCTCTGTCTTTTCGAAGTCATGTGCGTATTAATAATTAATTATCACGCGCTTAAACGTTGAAGGAAAACATCGTGAGGAAACCTGCATGCCTGAGAGATTTCTTGACGGCATGTGAAGTCTGCCAACCCGCAGTAGGCTAGCGTGGTGGACTATAGCCTAATCCCTCTCGTTCTGAGAGGAGACCCGTGCCCGTGGGACAATGTAATGGGTTGATGATGAAGCGAGAGAAGCATTGATACCTTGCTCTATTCTTAAGTCAATATTATAAAGATATTTTTGGGAAGGAAAATTTGACTGCAGGCAAGATTGTAACGTGCGTCTTCTGGTGAAGTACACCAGACGCTATGACCACTAAGCCACCGCGAGTCCCACCCGCCAGGTCGAAATTTGCCTTCACATTTTGAATTAACGTCTTTGAGGTGTCGTCAATATCATCAATATCATAGTTTAAGCCCACACAGCTCTGCACAGGTCCTGCAAGAGATTTGATGAGTCCAGTGTTGTACCGGACCGGACTAACCCTGATCGGACGGCCTGTCAGTCGCGGTGGACGTCACAGATCCTACTATAGGGCTAGGAAACGCAAAAAGTATGGGTTCTTGTCTGTTGAAGTCCGTACATCGGACTCCATCTTTTTAAAAACCATATCACGCTGCTGCTGTTCCAAAATAATTCAAAAGCATTTTCCGCACTACAAAAAAGGTCTAACACGAGAGTTCTTAAAATTTCATTTCTAATACGTCTCATACACTGTCAAAATCACGCAAGAGTGATATTAAAGAGTGATTCTATTGAGTATGCAACTAGTAGTCAAGTTGAAGTAGCGTAAAAGTGTAGTACTAACATGTACGCACGGCTAGATATCAAGCTATTCTAAGCAGTATAGACTGGCCTTGAATTGCGCAGAAATCCTTTACAATGATAGGTCAGTCTAACCTGGATTTGTATAGCTTGATGTGTAGTCGTGTGTACTACTAAAGAGAATAGTAAAAGTAATTTGCCTAACCAACCATTCCATCGGCTTACTAACCCCTGAATAACGAGTAAACCGTACAAGTAACACATGCGCTAACCCATGCATAACATAATGCAAACAAACGTATAATTATGCATCAAGATCCAGTGTTTAAGCTCAGTTGCACATCAAATGGCCCTGTTTTGATATTGATATTGGGAGGTTGTGTTGCCAAATTTTGCATAAAAGATAAAAGCTCAGATTTTATCGAAGGCAATATCAGTTTCTATTGAAAATTTATAGAAATCGATAAGACTTAACTTGGGAATCAATACTAAGACCTCTCTTAAGGTAACCACACAACCACACATACAACCATGAGACGAATGAAGAGGCTCAGTTGCTCGTCAGAAAAAAATATTGATACTACAAATATGCAACAAAATAAACAATAAATAATTGTAACTACTAATAATTCCCTTATTTACAAACGGTTGATCCAAGAATTAAAACACAAACAAACACCGACAATAGCGATTGTTGATACACCGCCATACGTGGAAAACGAAAACAAGGCAATTTCCGAGCAATACTTTGACGAGTAGAAACATACATACACACACACTCATGCCAAGGCAGCGAATGTGGTCATGCCATGTCTCTGAACTCAGGGCAAGAGAAGGAAGAGCAGTCTCTAGTTAGTACGAGTCCAGATACGAAAGAAAAAAAGAATGGAAAGTATTTTGATTTACACCAGATGTTAACACTCACAACAAAACCAAAATAAGTTGAGAAAAAAACATCCAAATAGTCAAAAACATCTTACAGTCCGTAACATTGGGCTTCTGTAGATTTTGTCTTATCTTAAGTGTGTTAAATACTTTTTCTTACTTTCATGGGAAAACGGCGTCAACAAGTAAATTTCCAATAATTCTTGCTAACTACTCGCATTTAAAACTCGTTTAATATCGAAGTGGTCCTATTTCTATCAATTTATTTCATTACAACAAGTATTGCCAAAAAACGGTGTCATAATCAGCGTATTAAATTCACAACTTTTACGAGAAATTGGTCATGTTGATTCAAGTTTTATGTATATTACTTTGAGGCTCTTATCGGACATACAACTAAAGAAAATGAGGCAATTCATCTTGTCACAGCAAAAGTAAATGTCCCTTAACATGATGAAAGTTCACTTTTACATTAAAGAAATTTTTAAGACATTGCTTTTAACTTTTATGTAAAGGAATAATTTAGGTACACTTTGCTCCACTCATAGAATATTAAACAGGCTTTCAATGTAAACTGACACTCAATGGCTCACTGTATTCATCATCATCAACCCATTACATTGTCCTACTGCTGGGCACGAGTCTCCTCTCAGTACGAGAGGGATTAGGCTATAGTCCGCCACGCTAGCCTACTGCGGGTTGGCAGACTTCACACGCCGTCAAGAAAATCTCTCAGGCATGCAGGTTTCCTCACGATGTTTTCCTTCACCGTTTAGGCGCGTGATAATTAATTATTAATACGCACATGACTTCGAAAAGTCAGAGGTGCGTGCCTTGGATTCGAACTCGAGACCTTTGACTTGGCAGTCCAATGGTCATATTACAAGGCTATCACTGAACTATACAACTGTAGGCGATTGACTAGCGACTAATATTAATTTGAATAGTGTCACATTACAGACTACATATCGTTTTTTCTATTTCACTTTGCCATTGGCAGAATTTTCGACAGCGGCAGCATATTTGCCATAAAAAACATGTATTCAGTGGCCAAATCAATCAAATCGCTCGAGTGATACACACATATAAAAAATACCCAAATAAACTTAATCTTAAAAATCTCTAAAAAATAGTCACTTTCCAAACTGTGATCAATACTGACTATTTTAAGCCTTTTTAAAACTACTCTTTACAACCCATAGAAAATGTTTTGCGGGGCTTGCCGCGGCTACTGTGGCGGTGGTTGCTGCGGTGGATGCTATTACCCATGCATCACCATCTACACAATATGCTGCACCAAGATTTGCTAGTGGCACCGAGTGGCGCCCACCGGCGTAGACAAGCCATGGTGTTTGCGCCGAGATGGCGCACCGACGCCTTGGATATTTGTCTTCGAAGTACACTCTGTGCCGTTTTGTGGAAATAAACTACTATTAATAAATACATGTATAAAGAAAGAGGTATAAAGAAGCCCAGGATAGACAATCCGGGACGAATTTAGGAGAGGTCTTTGCACAGAACTGATTTTAATTATGTTTGCATTGCTAGAAAGCAATATATGCTTTAACTTACAAGCTGCGATACATCTGATCTCTGTTCGTTGAGCAGATCCTGAAATATCGCTCGACCTCTCTGTTGTATCCAGATCCATAGAAAGAAGTGATCATCACTGTTTTTTTTTCTATTCGTTCACGGAAGCGAAGCCGCGGGCATAGCTTAGTAGTATATAATTGGACGGACGTTGGAATGATAAGTGCATAAGCTGTCTCTTACTTAAGAAATTCAAATAAGATATTACGTTTTTAGACGAAAGCGAAATATATGCCGTTTGACCGTTTTCTATTATTTCTCTACTTTATTATTCATAAAATATCGGTCTGTCAGGTACAGACGAAGCGAAACTTTCTTACCCTGCAACTTTTGCTTTCATTTGCTTTAAAATCTGGTTTTTAAATTTGCTGTTTATAGTTCTTTAATATAATACTTACGTAAAAAATATATTTTGTGAGTCTGCCTCAGTGGTGTAATTACAAGCGCGGTTACTCAGCGTGAGGTCCCAAGTTCGATTCCCAGGTCAGGCAAAGTATTATTAGGTTCTTAAGAAGCTCGGAGTTTGGATCTGTGCGGGTGATGGTTTCGTAACTATTACATAAGACCTAAAACATACCGACATACTAAAAAACAAACGCATAGATTTATATACATGTAAAGTGAGTGCACCTATTCCTAACTAAAAGATATCTAATCAGTAATACTTAACTAGTCACTTGCTGGTTCTGATAACAAAAACCAGTTTAATTTAAAGATCTTTATAAACCTGAATAGCAGGCGTATGCATTCATATTTGAACCCTGACTTCTAAAATTGGTGCTATTGGATTCAGGTTGGCAAAACGATGACTTTGTGGTTAAGTACTAATTGTGTGAAGGGTTTCACTCCTGACTAGCTCATCAGTCTAGTGGTCCCAACCGATACTGCTGCCAGAGGTCCTGGGTTCGATTCCTGGGCAAAGTGATTCTGGGTTTTTCTATAAAATTCTCAGTAGCAGCTCGGAGTCTGCGTTTGTGCCCGGTTAATGGCAATAGGCTCTCCCCCTATTACATGGGACACCTCTTCCTAACCCTTTGGGGAATACAGGCGAAATGGTAAGTGAACGGTTTCCGGAATGGAATAGAATAAGTAACAAAATGGCTGTAATAAAGTACCTATGTAAGTAGGTACTGTAACACATAAGTCAATAATAAAATTCTCATTTTTTTGAAATTTCATATGCATATTCAGTAGGTCTGAGAATCGGCTATTATCTATATTTTTTTTTTATAATGTGACATTAAACGTGAAACGTATACTCCACGCGGGTAAAGCCGCGGGCGGAAAGCGAGTATATTATTATTATCTATCTATCTATATATATAAAAATCATCATAATTGTAATTTTATAACTCAAGAACGGGCTCACCTATCCAAACCAAATTTTTAGGCTTTGTTCGGACTATTTAGTAGATGGTTTATGTGAAGTTTGCACAAAATCGGTCAAGCGGTTCTTCATTTATCACATTTTTTGTAACAAATGAATTCAATAAATGGCGGATCATTTTGGTAATGGTAACTTTGCTATCAAATTGAAACGAACACGCGGGCAACGCCGTGGGCGGTAAGCTAGTATAATCTAAATATCATAATAAAATCAAAAGTGGCGAGTTGACAATACCTTATACCTGTAATTTGGTATTCACCCCAAAATACGTCTCTCCTATAGACATCTTACTAATGGATATTTCGAAGCAGTCAAGGTGAACCGTTCTGGCCACGGCCAATAGAAAACTCACTATGTAGTTCTCGCCATAATTCCAGATAACATGTCATTTAACTGAATTACACACGACCACCACGTCTATTAACGCCATACACTTACTAGAAAACTTAAACAAACTGAACCACTTTTGAGCTTGTGTGTACTTATGCGAAGAAAGCGTCCCTGCGCAACCGGTTGCGCGCCGGGATGCGCAAGATTACGCTCAATAGATACAGTAAACACTTTAGCTTATAAGTGTACTGTTTACTTCCGTTACTAACATAATTTTCTTTTGCAAACCAGTGAGGCTCGAACGTCCTTGCCTTTTTAGAGTGGATGAACTTGAGATCAGTCTGTGCTCAAAAACCGGAACGTGCTAAGGGAATGTGCATCTTAAATATGTTTATAATAACATTAAAATATCATCTTATTTATAATATTTGTCATATATTTAGTTCATATAATTTATCAAAAATTAAAAATTTCTTGCCATAGATTTATTAATTCTGTTTGGATAAATTATTAGGTTTTATTTTTTGATCTGTGCGACTCTAGCAGGAACAAAAGTATTCGAATAGGTTTTTACCCTTCAAGTACCTGCCTACTATATTATAGACACAATGCAAATCTATGGTTCTGTAAACTTGGGATTTACAGAGGTTGCTGAATTAATGAAAATAAGCCTACACACTGCTTTATTTATTTATCTTAGATATAGGCTATGAATTCCTTTACAGTTCTTCTGCATCGATTCTATAGTAGATAATAGTTTGATGTTCGTACAGACACACACACAAACCAAGAGATAGACAGACAAAAATCCCAAAAATTATAGAAATTCATGGTTCTACACTTAGTCTAGTAGTGCTAAGCGCGCTAGAGGACCTGTGGTCGATTCCCAGGTCGTGTAAAGTGTTATTAGCTTGTTCCTATGAATTTCTCAGTAGCATTCCGAAGCTACACGCCCACTTTTCCATACCTACACCGGCAAAATGGGGCTTTACACCCACATTATTTTCGGAAAATACAGGCGTGTTGATAGATATCATATATTACTTAACCTCAGTCCCCTATTTTTGCTAAAATATAAGCAACTTAAAACTTATATTCTTATTATATTATGTAGGGTATTGATTAGCATCACCGTTAATATCCTGTCAGTAATTGTACAGGCTCAGTCCAAGTTAGCGGCTAACTGTCAAGTAATTAGACCAAACAGCTGTTACCACCTATATCTACTAATAACGGGGTGGTGTAACGTAAAAAGGAATTAAGTTAAGATACATACAGGATGTCGATTTTGTCATCTGCGACTCTACCCATCGTACTCAACAACTTTTCCTATGAAACCCATACCCTAATCGTGAAAAATAAATACTTCTTCCTATACAAAAATAAACAGATAGCATTATAATAACAAAAAAGGAAAAGGCGGTTTTACTTTTTTGTTAAATGTATTTTTTTTTTGTGGAAAGTTTTGTTTACATATAATACTTGTAAGCTAAATGCTAAACTAAATGCTTCAATGAGACAACGAAATTTCAAAGTTTTTATTTTTGTTGATATTTTTTAAAACGGCTAAACCGATTTCAATAAATTTTAATGGGATCACCTCTAAAGTAGGTATAGCCTACCAAAACCAAACATAAAAAGAACCATCGAAATCGGTTGGCGTGATATTGAGTTATTCGTCCATTTGTCGCGCACATACTTTATGCAAATTTAAGACTTATATGGTTTTCCCATGGATGCCATTGTTCCAAAACAGGACCAATGGGGAAGCACCAGCTTTCAAATAAAAAAATAATCATCAAAATCGGTTCACTCAGTCGAAAGTCATGAGGTAACAAACAAAACGGATAAAAAAAATCAGTCGAATTGAGAACCTCCTCCTTTTTGAAGTCGGTTGAAAAGTGTTTTTTTTTTTAAATTTCAGTAATGATTTATAATGGGGAAAGTTGGTCAGTATGACGGGTAGAATCACCCCTTTAACGATTGCGATGACTTAATCGGCATTCTGTATTTATTATTAAGTAGCACGCTTCGTTCACAATTAATATCATATTTTCAACCGATTAGGTGTATAATTTGTACACCTAAACCCACGCTGTGTATTAGTGAAAAACTGTTTAGCAGTTTTTGAGTTTATCGCGCACAGACAGATAGTCAGACGGTGGAGAACTTTGTATAAGAATATGCAAGAAGTATGTGGTGATACTAATATACCAAACACAAATATACCTACCAATTAGAATCAGGTACTTATATTTTCTTTGTGGATCTTGGATAACATACGAACTAAAGAAAAAATAAGAACAATAGAAGATATATAATTTGCACAGTGTAATATCAACATTTACGCATCTCTGCTACTTGAAGCAAAACTAAATAGAATTTAATGAGAGATGCCAAACAAAGAAAATATTAAAATTATATTAGCATTTGATGTAATCGTTGCTGTAACACATGGCGTGCATTGAATAACTTATAACAATACGTACTTAAGGAGGTAACTTAAATTATTATAGTATTTGTATCTTACAGTGTTAAAGTACATAGACATAACATACCATCACGCCTGTATTCCCCGAAGAGTTAGGCAGAGGTTTACTAATTAATGTACAACCACTTTTCGCCGGTATCTTTAGGTCCCATGTAATAGGGGGCGAGCCTATTGCCATTAACCGGGCACAAATCCAGACTGCGAGCTGCTACTGAGATTTTTTTTAAAAAACCTAATAACACTTTGCTCGACCTGGAGATAGAACCCATGACCTCTAGCGTAGCAGTCGCGCTTAGGACCACTAGACTAATGAGGCAGTCTAAATGTAGGATACACCTAAAATGATCTCTTTAAACAATACTATGTCCATTGTCTTTACTATATAAATAAATGACTATGTCACTGACATTGCAAAATTTCAGTGACATAGTCATTTATTTATCGCATTCCACTGATCCGCCGTTATTGTGCGTTGATAAAATACACAAATTATCTATAATGGAATTACGTATGATTCTGGAACGGAGAGCGGCTCCTAATAATACAGTTACCAGTGAACGGGATCCTAAGTGTGTGGCGATAGCCATCTCACAGCACAGCCTATACTTAGTTAATAAATTGTATTTATAAAAAAGCTATAATATCATGCACTGTTTCACGTATTAGATCGTTAAAGAAAGTAGGACTGACTACTGACGAGACTGCCTCGTTAGTCTAGTGGTCCCAATCGCGACTGCTACGCTAGAGGTCTTTGGTTCGATCCCCAGGTCGAGAAAAGTGTTATTGGGTTTTTCTATGAAATTGTCAGTAGCAGCTCGGAGTCTGGATTTGTGCCCAGTGAATGGCAATAGGCTCGCCCCCTATTACATGAGACCCAAACATACCGGCGAACTGTGGGTGACCATTAAGTACACCTCTGCCTAACCCTTCGGGGAAAACAGGCGTGATGGTATGTATGTATGTATGTATGTAAAGAAAGTATGTGGCAGTAACATAATGAAAGCTCTCCGACCCATTTGTCGTGGTTATAATCGTTCGTTAAATCATTGGGCAGAATCTTCATTAGAACAGTTCGTTCGAAATAAGCGTGCGCGTATGATGTAGCCTAAAAAAGTAAAAATAAAATTGCCTAATTAAGTGTCTTTTTACATAAATAGTGTGCGAGAAGTGCAGTGATAACCTTGTGATATGACCATTGGACTGCCAAGTCAAAGGTCTTGAGTTCGAATCCAGGGCACGCACCTCTGTCTTTTCGAAGTCATGTGCGTATTAATAAACGAATTATCACGCGCTTAAAACGATGAAGGAAAAACATCGTGAGGAAACCTGCACCCTGAGAGATAATCTTGACGGCATGTGAAGTCTGCCAACCCGCAGTAGGCTAGCGTGGTGGACTATAGCCTTATCCCTCTCGTTCTGAGAGGAGACCCGTGCCCAGCAGTGGGACAATGTAATGGGTTGATGATGATGATACATAAATATCCAAATTGCTTATTAAAAAAAACCCAAATGCTAAATATAAGACCTCGATTGACTTTACACCGACTCTTTCTATTAAAATTTCCATCTGCTAAACCTCTTGCAGACAACTTCAAACAAACTTGGTTATTTCGAAGAAACTGTAAAGTTTGTATTATTGCTATAGCACCTAGGTATTCCATAAGGTAAGATTTTGAGTGGTAATTTGGAAACAGGCAGTCGATTTATGGCTGTTCAAAGACACACAAAAGTGGCTCAAATAATAATGAATTGCAGTTCACAAATTGTATGATAGACTATAAATTTTTCAGTTATGATCTTTTTCGGCTTCTTCAATATGATAAAGCCTATTCTAGAAAATCCTGGACTAAATTTGGAGAGGCATTTGCCCAGTAGTGGGAGACAAAAAGGCTACATAAAAAATATATTTTTGAGTTTGGGACGAGATAGGTGAAAAATATCAACACTAGTTTCATCAATTAAAACCGCGATAATGCGAGTAAATTTTGCGTATTGTAAAAAAACTAGGTACCTACTTACTTATCAGTCTACGTAGGTTAGATTTGTGTATTTGCCGATTAACACCACTTCATTGTATCCCTGTACGCATTAGCGAGGGGTAATAACTACCTTTTACGTGATTCGCGGATTTTTTTTTCTATCTTATCCCCTGCCTGCGCCATGAAAAGATATCTTGCTTGTACCTACTTTCTGAATGGGAATAAAATATAATACAGCTGGTGAGCTTGATTGAACGCGATGATCTCAGGAATTTCCACTCGGATTAGAAAATCTATTTTTTACAAGCTATTTAACGTCACAGCCAGTTCCAAACAACTGAGATGATTTTCATGTTTTTCAGATTTTTTCCAGGCCGATTTATTAAGTTATTGATCAAACTCCACGATACTGCGATTAATTTTATCTCTTGTACGCCATCTATTAATATACTTCAACATTCGTTACGTACTAAAGTGTTTTACTAGTTCAACTACTCGATAACAGATGGCGCTGAATTACTTTGATCGCAATAATCTCCCTGATACAAAGTTTATTATGCCATTCTAAAGTTATAATACAATCTTCAGAAATAGAAAGTGGTTGAATAATATAAACTAATAAAAACAGATTGACTTGATCGATAATAATATTGGTCAAGACTCAAGAAGCCGCTTTTCCATGTCGTCAGTGGGAGGTACCTAATTGAAAATCGAGGGAAAAGCGTTTTGGTTATGGTCTAACGAGCAGACAAACTAGCACTTTCGTCGAGCAACTGCCCTTTACATTATGGGCAATTACCCTGCGATATTAACTATAAACAACTCTGTGAGTCGACTGAGAATGCTTTTATGTTCTTAATTACTTCGTACAAATGGCAATTGACACGGATTTCAAACATGTTTTACCGAAAGTTATGCATTTTACGTGGTAAGTAGGTATTTTGTTATGTTGCATAGTTTGCAGTCAAGTTCAGAATTATCTAAGCAAAATAACTGACACATCAACACACATAAACCTGTGTGTGTACAATTGAAAATGTTGCCATTTTCCGGGAATGAAACACATGACGAACAGATTTTCCAGATTCCAAATGACGAAATAATGTTCTTAATAGGAATTAAGTACGTATTACTCACGTGAGTTGAGTACCTTATTATTTATCTGTAGAGCCAGGCTAGCTTTGGAATTGATATTGCTTTTCTTTGGAATTGTGGAAAATGTCTAAGTACTGTATCTATGTTTTGAAGCGGCGCGGCTGTAGCCTTGGGCGTCGGACTTGCGATCATGTGGTTGCCAATTCGAAACTCACCCAATGCATAATACAAGTATTTAGCTCAGTATGAGTGGTTAACAAGATTTCTAGTAACGTGCGAGCCACATCCTAGTGAGCTATTAAAAAAAACTAAAACTAAATCAGTAAGTAACTACTAGGAAACAGGTGTGGTGAAAACTACATGGTGTTTTCTTACAGTCTGTATGGGTTCACAAGTGCACATGACATTCCTCTTTATACTATAATGTTATGTTAAAATTATAAATACCTACCTAGGTATAAGTAGCCTAATTCTTCCCCCCTACAGGCGTAGCATTACAATGGTTTAAATGACAATTCTTCAGTCGATCGTGGTTGTCATAATTATCTTGTCATCGGCAATGGCCTTGGTCCACATATCCACTTGATTATCTTCCTTGTGCTGTTTATAGATCACCATTAAAAATTTCCACACGGAAAATATGTGGAAATTACTCGTGGCGTAAAAGCTATTGAAATCAAAATGTAAATGTATAAAAGCAAGTCATCAATCATGTATCTAAGTCATTAATTTCCAATGCAAGCGATTGATTGGTGTAAATATATGTGAAACACTAATGTAATGCCTACGAAACTTCATTAATACCCAGTCGTTTTTTATCCACCTCATAGGCTGGCACAACAAGATACCAAATTGTAGTAACGTAATTTTGTCGAACTCTTTAACGTTGTTTATGATTTACAAACATGTATGTGTTTTATTAACGTTTAAACTTTTTTAATTTATAAAATAAACATAATTATATTTACAGCTAGCGTTGCAAGGCGTCCAGATAAGGCCGGACATCGTTAGGCTTTTTGATTGCGTGTCCGGCCAAAATAAACGTTGTTTGCTTTTTGTTAGGCTTTTTACATTTGGCGAAATGAGCTATGAATATACTAGATTTATGGTAATAATTAGAAAAGCTTGATTATACATAAAAAAAATGTCTTAGGTAGGTACCTATTAATACTGAGACACAAAATCCTTAATAATGTAGGGTTTCCGGCCTTTTTACCCAAATGTCCGGCCAAACTTTCTGGTCTGTCCGGATGTAAGGTTTGGCGACCTGGCAACCTATCTACAGCATTGCTGTCTTATTTCGAAATCCAGTTTTTGAAACCGTTGTCTTAGTCCTAGTCTGGTTTTGCTAGGTGTCATAATTGTCCCTTAGTGAGTTTTGAAATATGACAGATGTTTGGTTTCGACATTATTCGAATTGAATGAAATATATTCACAACCAATACTGTGAGATGAAGAATGTATAAGTACTTAATTTCATTCAGGGAAGATTCTGAAAATACCTACTTTCTTTTAAGTTGTTACATCCATACCATCATCGCTTTCGCATTTATTTTAGTATGAATATCTAACCTAATAATAAATGTCTTCATTTAACAATTATATATGTACTACCGCATTCCTCAAAGAAATCTCTGTGCCGTCGACATATTTAAATTATAGAAAAGTAAATACTTTTAATTAATTGGACTAAAATGAAAGCAAACGTTTATGTGGCGTTTAAATTAATTCTTTTCGCTATCTTCGGTACCTGTCACCTTTCTCGGTCTGCCTGTTGTAAAACGCTCTACAGAATATAAAAAATCTGTATCTAAATTAAACCCCTTTACAACAATGGACACTTTCGAACGAGTGAACTGGACAGCAAAAAGATTATCGTTGGTTGAAGCATAATTATAACAATTACAACGTTTATTATTCTATAACTAGGTCATCATCATCATCATCGTCCAGCCCTTTTCCCAATTTGTTTGGGGTCGGCTCATCCTGTCCTTTTCTTCCATTCATCCCTGTTAGTCATCATCTCAGCATTCATACCCTTTTCCATCATATCTGACTTCCATCTTTTCTTTGGTCTCCCTCTACTCCTCCAACCCTCCACATTCATACTCATAACCCTTTTAGTTACATGCGTTTCATCACTCCTCATCCCGTGCCTATACCAAGACAAACATTTCCCTTTTAACTTTTCTGACACTGGCGCCACTTTCAAACTTCCCTAGATTGTAAACTCGCATATATCCTAAAATATTACTACTTTCTGGACTTTAAAGGAGACCATGATTCTCTGACTTTGTTTCGGCTTTCTTCTCAGATGTCTGTCAGATAGGAAAAGCCGGCGCCACCTAGTTTAAAAAAAGATACCTATATAAAAAATGAAAACATTGACTTGTAAAAGTGTCTTTGAAGTATCTATTTAGAGAAACAAAATATCATTTCATCATTTCATTTCATCAAATTTATTGTATCCACCTCAACAATTTCCACTGCATGTATTCTTCTTTCATCCATCTCGGATCCATACAACTAGGTAATAAATAAGACCAAAAAAATTATAACATTCTTATTTAAACGCACGTACCTAACGCCAAACCAATTGGCACTGTTTACATTTAATAATATTGTATAATCGATGAAAATCGATTCGATCCCGACGCTAAAGTCGGACAACTTTTCTTTTTTAATTTCGCACGGTTCAATCGAAAAGTAGCTTGGCATTGGTAAAGTGGATCATTCAATACAAATTAATAAATTAACCAGTGTTTGTGTGCCACCATCAAAGACCGTGAGATAGTATGTCCCTGTCAGACTATAAAGGGGTAGACAGAAATGGATAACAGTCAAGCTAAAAAATATATTTTAAAGGTTAACTGTTGAGCAACATTACGTCATAAAAATGTTGCCGACAATATTATGTGCTGCAGTTTTGCCGAATATTGCTGGTTACAGTTGCAGTATTGTTGGCATAATGTTGACAAATTACAGAAATGTTGAGTAACTTTCACTCAACATTTCTTTTATCGTGTCCTTAAGAGGAGTGTCCCTCGCGAACGCAACAATGTTGCACAGTTGTCGCTGTCTCTATCCCTCGCGATGCGAACGCGTGCCCGAGAGGAGAAACAACAATACATTTGCAACATTTTCACGTGTATTTCTTATGTTCCGAATTTGGAAATTACTCCTATAATATTGTTAATACGTAAAAAAAAAATTAAAAAAAATATTTTCACTATATTATCTGGGTTTCTTTCGAATCAGAATGTTTCTGTATTGATACATTGTCGAGAAATACTAGCATAAAGTTGGGCCGTTTTTCAACGAAAATTGCCAATCTTTGAGCTCGTGTAACTTTTTAACCGTATATTAAAATTAAATTGTATACTACAGGAACACGTACCTATTTTAATGATAAGATTGTTACTGCAAAATTTCAATGACTTTCATTGTTTAAAATTCAAGCAAGGGCCAAACTACGTTTGTATGGAGCGCGAAGCGGATACTATCCTCTTAATTTCAAAATTCCGCTTCACGTCTGCCCGCCAAATTCAAAATTCCCAATGATACCGTTATTTTAAATCATACGGAATCTCCTTCAAATTGTCACGGAACGCTATCAACAAAGCAATGTACTCTGCTGCGTGGATGAATGAGCGTTTTCCCCGGAACAACTTATGATAAAAAGATACAGCAGCGAGTAGTGTAACGCACTGCTGCCAACAATATTGACAGGCTGTCGCGATAACACGCACTACTCGTATAACTAGACTATAAGAACACAATGGAACGCCTATAGTCATCGTATGATTTATAGATTAACCGCCTTTAGATATAGACGACACATTTGTATCTACTTTGTAAATTGCAATTTATTTTAAACGTTGTTAAAATATAAATAGGTTTACGTAAGATGAGTCCTAATCATATACTATTCGATTCGAAACGGCTCGATTGGCGATAGGGTTATGATTTGCGGTTGATAGTAAGAATTCGATTCGTGTAACGTATAAAAAAAATATGGCATAAAGTACTTTACGCGTGTACGGACTCTTAAAAACGCTATGAAGTTTTCCTTCCCAAAAAAAGGACTGAAGTTATTTCTAGAAAGTGTTCAATCTCACAACTCTATACACAAAGTGTGGTGGACTATGGACTGAACCGTCTCAGAATGAGAGGAGAGAGTGCCCAGCCGTGTGGGCGGCAATAATAATATATTATATACGTAATTTAAATGTGGTCCGCTTAACATAACACATAATAAGTATAACTTGCTAACGCGCAATTCTACGGTGTTCGGATGCACGTCAGTCATCACGACGGGTAATTGCGTTCCAGTGTTGCCAACATTTATCTGCACACACATATAATAAAGCAATGATATACGGCTTCTAATGGTAACACCGTTATTTTAGCCTTTTCTGCAACTTTCTATCAAATTTTATGTAAGTTAAACATAAATTATAGTTTTTATTGTGTTTTCTTATTGTAACTACCATTGGTGTTACTTTCTAGATGAATACACGTAAGGTATTTCAAAAGTAACTAATTACATACTTATATTATATATTTATATATATGACCAATTTTTAAACCATCCTAGGTTCTATCGTCTCGGCAATACGCAGTAAGATATTAATTCCGCAAAAAAGATTCACTCTTAAAATTAACGGGACGAATTATAGAAATGACTCATGCTTTCAACAAATACTTACATAAAGTATTGTTTTTTTAATGGAAAGAATGCCGATATCGACAATTCTTTAGGCGTTCTTGAATTTCAATTTCCAGATATCCTGTTCTGATTCGTCCATCGATTCGGGGCGATTTCGGGGCGTAAAACTGTAAATTTGGATCAGCTTACGCAGTAGCTGTAGCTGAGGCAGCGTTGGACTAACCGTATCATCGGGGTAGCGTTTGCCATTCAGGCCCAAGCCTGTGCTGGTCAAACACACAAGCTACGCCCAAATCTGCTCCATAAACAGACCTTGGACCTCCCCTCAACAGGTCCTATGAATTGGTCATAGTTTCCTAACATCAAAGGATATTAGCCTTTTGCAAGAAACATCCAGCTGGTGCATTTATTGCTCGTCGAAGCGTGATATACTGTGAAATAAAGGCGGCTATTGTTTCACGCGATCAAAATACTTATACCTAGCGTAATGTTTTAGAAACGTTATGCCTTATAAGGGTGAAAATGTTACAGTTTCATGACATATAGGCTTCACATTCCTCTCCTACTATGACATTCGCAATAACTCAGAAATCAGTTCATACCTACTTACAATTTGTAACACCTTATTTACTCCTTAGCAATTCTTTGCGTCTTAGAAATTTTAATTTCTATCATATCAAAATCAAAAATCTTTGATTCAGAATAGAATACTAGGTAGTACTTCTTGAACGTCATTTTTACATTATAGACACCCCCTAAAACGCCCGCCCGTCACCATCTCCAATTGTTTAGCTGGGAAGAAGAAGCGGCGCAACCAAATTATTTTAATAAGATTATTTTATTTTTAAGTACGCTTATTCTATACTGTTACTTACGCGTACTCCAGCACTAATATACATACGTATAATGTTTTCAGAACTCAGGCCCCCAAGAGACAGGCGTTGCCTAGTTTGGGGACCATCATTCGCATCAGTTAATGTATCTTTTTAGGGTTCCGTAGCCAAATGGCAAAAACGGAACCCTTATAGATTCGTCATGTCTGTCTGTCTGTCTGTCTGTCCGATCGTGTCACAGCCTTTTTTTTCGAAACTATAAGAACTATGCTGTTGAAACTTGGTAAGTAGATGTATTCTATGAACCGCATTAAGATTTTCACACAAAAATAGAAAAAAATCAATAAATTTTGGGGGTTCCCCATACTTGGAACTGAAACTCAAAAATTTTTTTTTCATCAGACCCATACGTGTGGGGTATCTATTGATAGGTCTTCAAAAATGATATCGAGGTTTCTAATATCATTTTTCTCTAAACTGAATAGTTTGCGCAAGAAACACTTCCAAAGTGGTAAAATGTGTGTCCCCCCCCTGTAACTTCTAAAATAAGAGCACGATAAAACTAAAAAAAAAATATGATGTACATTACCATGTAAACTTACACTGAAAATTGGTTTGTACGAGATCTAGTAAATAGTTTTTTTTTAATACGTCATAAATCGTAATGGTACGGAACCCTCCGTGCGCGAGTCCGACTCGCACTTGGCCGGTTTTTTACTGGTTACAGACGTAACATTTGCTGTTGTTAAACTAATCCTAAGGCTCGCTGTAGCAATGATTTAATATTTTTTTTATTGTTGCGTAATGCAAATACTTTACAATTTGTAAACTACCGAATAAATGTATTCTGTAGTAAATCTGATTAAATGCAAATGTCTTCTCGTAAATATCGCGTTTAATAACCGTTACCTTTACGTCTACAATGTGCAATAAGATGCACGCTGCACTCGTTCCGAGTACTTAATTAAAATTCATAGTATTGCCATTGCCAATCAGGTGTTGCGTTTATTTATGGTAATTTTTAGAGACCAGTGCTTGATAGATAATTTACAGTAACGTTATTGAAAAGGAGGAGTACTTATAATTAAGTCCGATGTAAGTAAAAAAATGACAATATGTACTAAAATTATTGTCCAAAACAATTATTATTATAATATTATTATTATAAAAAAATAGGAAAGTACCTATCGTGTTTCCAGTAATACCCATTTATTCAGAAAAGCTCGTTACGACCCCGGTGCACACAACAATCGATTTCAACTTGTGTCTGTCCCTAATATAGGTAATACTTAAATGGTTAATCGTATAAGCACACTAGCTGTGCCCCGCGTTATTACTCGCGTTGATCTCATGTTACCCAACTTCGTGAGAAATTCCCAGAATCCTTTCTTAGCTTATTTAAGAACCGTAGACTTTTTGAGACTTCGTGATAAATCCTCACACTCTGCGAGCTATTTTATACGCTTTTAGCATCATCATAATAAATAGCCTATGTTAATTGGTAATTATACTAAGCTCGTACCTAAGCTCATAATAATATACTAAGAATTAAGATTTTATAGGCAATACTATTCTAATTAAGTTTTCATGGGGTTTCGTAACCGTTTTGAAGTACCTTAAGCCCTTATAAAATATTTGGAATATAAACCATCCATCTCATTTCAATCACTTGCACACAATATATCTGAATACCGTTCAATTCTACTCCGTTTCTTTATTTAAATTTCGATTTGCATATTTTTTAACAAAGTCAATGACCTGAGAAGATCATTTACAATAGTTATGAATATGTCGACTCCACTATCGATATAAAATAGTAAGCACTTGCCGTCCCCCGCGTTTCACCAGCTTTGCCCGACTCATAAGGATCGCAGTATGATGCTAGATAACAGATAACCTTCTTCATGAATAAAGCTATCTTATAAAAAAAAAAAATTTCAAATCAGACTGTTTTTTTTTTATATTAGCGCATTCAAGCGTTAATACGAACTCTTTAGCTTTATTATATTAGTTTAGATAAGCCCTACCACAGTATTTACTAATAACTATTATCTCATCTCATGTGCCGTGATTCTGAACATAAGTTTACTTCAAGTGTAACATTAAAAGTAAAAATAGAATACCGCATTTCCCATAGACTACAAGCAACAATATACAAGCGCTCTTGCGATATTATGATAACAATTAAAACATTTTTTCATCTATTGCGGCAGAAATGTACCGTAAGAACACAGCCCATAAATCCACACATACCATTTGTATTTTTACATTACTTATTTTGCAAGTCTCTTGTTATTACTTGAAGTTTAACAAAATGATAAATATTTTACTTGCTACCCACTTTCTTTTTCAAAATACGTTAATATTGTGGTCATAATGTGTAACCTGTTATGTGATTTATAATTTCGAGATGACAATTTGAACCACCGTATAAAAAACAATTAAAAAAATTAAATGACTCACCCGAAATTCCCGGGATAGCAAATAGGATGACACACGTGCATATTCGGCGTCCTCTTCCCGCTAAAATGGTGTCCGCCATTAAAGATCACTTCGGAACAGCAAGGCGACGAGCACCTGCCACTATCCGAACAGTCTGAGTAGCAGCAAGACCTGGACCCGTCCGTACTGCACCAGTGATCCTCGCACGGCAACGGGTAGCGCCACTCCGGAGACGGGACCCTATATCTCTGGTCCCAGTTATGATCCGAACATCTCTCCACATAAGCGCCCGCCAATTGGTCCATGTACTGCTTGTACAGCCGCTTCTGCCGCTGAGTCTGCGACACGTGGAGGCGCAACACGTTTAGGAAACACATCTTAGCACTCCGCAGGATCCTAGCGAGCACACCCGCGCTTTCCACCAACCGGTACGTCGGCATATGCTCGACTACCAGAGCCGCACGGACCAGCGTCCGCGGAATCTCAGAGAAAACAGATTTTACTGTCGCTATTAGAACGCATTGCTAACGCGTCGTTAGTACAGAATTCAACCGTGATTTATTAATTTCCCGTTTGCTTCAGTAATCTGCCGTTTGTTTGAGTAAGCTTGACTGCTTTTATCATTTGCTATCTTTTGTGGCAAAAGTTAACAATGATATTGTTTTGCTTTGTCAAGATTCTTAGGTACATTTTAAACTTCGCGCCAAACGTAACGGTTCCATTCGAATGGTTGTGAGTTTTGAATGCGCGGGAGCGCGGTTCGTGTCTGATGGCGTACTGCGCCTGCGCCGCGCGGACAGACCGCGGCCGCCATAATCGCTTTACGTCAAATTAACTCACATTTCCCCAAGAGGTGAAAAAACGGAACAGTTTACGGAGAAAATACAGCACAACTGAAAATGATTGGGGTTATAAGCCGTATCTAAATAGGACCTGCTAAGACGGCGATGGCAGCGTTTTGTTACATCATTTATTGTAAAATCCATATAATCTCTCATCTGTTAAAAAATATGGTTTTGGCTTGAATACAGAGGACACTTAAGTACACAACACAAGAAAGCTGGTAAGAAGTTGCATCAATAAACTTCTAATATAATAGGAACCTCTACCTTGATTTTGTCTCTCCATCATTTTTAAGAGCTCGCGTAAAATGCTTATTCTAGATACACGGTAGTGTGTTTGCCAAGTTCCCAAAGCAAGAGAGTGATACAACAGCCGTGGGTTTATATTGCACGAACGATTTCGGGCCACATTCGACCCACATAACTTCGAAAAACTATATATCCTACATTTCCGCCCACGACTTCGCCGCTTTTTTTTTGTTTGAATTAGTCGGGAGTTTTCTTAGCTATGTTTGATGAAAATCGGTCGAGATATAACGCAATTGTCGGGGCTTTTTTTATAAAAAAAATGTCATGGTATGGGCTTTCTTTCACATTTGTGTTTCAAGTGAGTTGGCATGGCAATACCTCCTTATGCCTCGCGTCTCTGTTGTACAGAAATAATAAATCACTGATAGTCATATTATGTTTTAATTCAATTATTAGATTAAATACTGGGACATGAATTACATTTTGTAATTAGATACCTACTTAAAATAATATAAGTAAACAATCCATATTCATAAAGGCACCTAATCTAGGTACAAATAAGCTAGTAGTAAATAAAGTAATTAATGCTTAGGTACATACGAGTATATCCAAGAGCTTTGGTTTGAATACTGGTCCACTTCTGGAATGTTAATCGAGTATAACGTTATTTATTTACTATATTAAAACATGATAAATAACATACCATCACGCCTGTAGTATATATACTTAAATATGATATGTATACTTAAAGTGTAAGGCAGAGGTGTCTTGATACCAACATATAACCACAGTTCACCGCTGTTTTTTAGATCGTGAAATGACAATGGCGTTATAAGAATATTAGTTGATGTTATGTTATTTATCTTGAAAATTTAGTATTCTCGTAGAGTTAACTTTAAGATTTATTCATGTCATTATATTGTACTATCACTCGAAAATACTTTAACAGCAGAAAGACAATTTTCAAATCCAGTAACTATTCTTTTATATAGACCTAAGTACTTCGATCCTATAAATTTATTTTCTAAATATTGAATCAGATTATTTTTACTTTTCATGGTCAAAAAAGTATTATAAATAAATGTAGCATTATAAGTATTATGATAAACAGTGCAAGGGATTTTCTCTCCACACAATTTATTCAAATAATTCATATGCTGTAAGCAGTGTTGGAACTCAGAGAAATTATGAACAATACAGCTATTAATTTTACTAACATCAGGTTTATTGAACAGGAATTGCAGACCATGATAAAAATCTATACAGTTTTTATATTTATTAAAATCCAATAGGGACTTTTTTAATCTATCTATCTTTTTAGAAACGGGTCCTAACATAACGTAAGACAGAAGGATGCAATAAGCTTCATAGATGAAGTCGTTATTTTTTTTATAAATATAATAAACTAGGGTTAAAACTAATATCAAGCAATCCTCAGGTATAACAAATTCATTGTAATCACACCCAGGCAGAAATTCATCGAGAAATATTTGAAAAGGATCAGACTCATTCATTATTGATTTTATTTCTTTTTTATGTTGCGAAAATATGTCCCTAGTTGATATTTTTTTTGCCCGGTAAGTAACAATTTTTCTTATACTACTTCTGTTACAGTTTCTCTCGATAAACGTAATAGTTGAATCTTTGGAATTTGTTAAAAGACAGTGACTGTAAACAATTATATCCATAGCTGCTAGTAAAGCATCGGGTTGATTTCTGTCATTGATAATCAACGAGCCACGAATAATTCCTTTCTTCTTCAAATTTACGTATGAAGGTGCAATCCTACCATCGCAGACACCTTTCGCGAACCATTTCTTGTCATCTTTATACAATCCATATTGTTTTTCCCTTTGAAAATATTTCACAGCTAAATGGCAGGAAGGGTATGAATATAAACTTTTAATTTTCTCGTAAACTTCCTCAAATGTTTTTTTCTCATCTTTGCTATAAATAATCTTCAGAACGCTGTCAACAGCAACTGCTTCCCGTTGGCGCTTCACCCATCTTATCACCGGTAATATTTCATCACTTGATTCATATAGAACTTCTTCCATAACCTTTTCCAAGACTAAGTCACATTTTTCGTTTAGTAGTGTTAATAATATTGGCATTTTACCGTAAAGACCAAAAGCTGTTTTAACGGCATCGTGTTCGTAAATTTTGCATCTGATTTTTTCACTAATTTCGTCATACTCTAGTGAATTTAGCGGGATGCAAGAAACACCGTATAAAGAGTATTCAATATTATTCGTTAACACAGGACATTTAAATTTACTAGCGACACCCACAATAGCTTCTATAGATTGGTATTCACAAACAAAATATTTTATCTTAAATTTTTCTAAAATTTGTTTTTCGACGTCTTTAACAAAAAGCGGTTGGAAATATTCAACATAGCTTAAGTTCTGTTTGTTATAACTTCTGTTATCAATAGTATTTTGATGTGTCTCTTTTATTTTATATAAGTCGTGTGTTGTGGAACCATTGAAGATGACATAACATTCGATTTCGCTTTGGAGGAAGGAGCTGAATTTGTTAATGATAAACTTGGCGTAGCGATCGCACTCGGGTCCTAAGATGAACTGGCAGCCGCTATTTTTATACGTTTCCCTGAAGAAACTAGCTCCGTCTATAACCAGGTCACAGTCTTTGAGGAAATGCGGTGAAGTAAGGTTCTTCTTTTTGATGTACCGACGCAACGCTGTCCTCGTCATGTTATACCTAAAATTAGCAGAATTACCATTAAAAATAGCTAATAGGATTTGACATGTTGTTTTCTCTTTCATCGTCAACCCCTTTACTGTCCCACTGCTGGGCAACGGTCGCCTCTCAGAGTGTTATGCTCTACGGGTTACGCTCTACCACACTAGCCTACTGCCTGCGGGTTGGCAGACTTCCCACACCGTCAAGAAAATCTCTCAGGTATGAAGGTTTCCTCACGATGTTTTCGTTTACCGTTTAAGCGCGTCATTATTAATACGCACATGACTCAATCACCCCTCCTCACTAATACTCACATACGGGTGACAGGCCTTGGATTCGAACTCGAGACCTTTGACTTGTCAACCCAATGGTAATATCACTGGGCTATCATTGCACTTATGCTTTGTTTGTAGAGTCTTCTAAGTATCATTAAAATCTACTGGTTTCTAACACTTACGCGAATATTAGACATTGAAATAAAACTACTTTTTACGGATTTTATCGCGTTATATTGATTATTTTAAATTCCCGACGTCTCGGATCCTTTACAGCATCCATGGTCACGGGTGGACTGAGATGTTGGTCGTCCTAATGTCAAAATTATCAACAGCTACCCTACATTTTGTTGATTAATGAGCTCACCGTATCCTTAGCTTCTTGTGCTTGGATTTAATGGAATCTATGATGGGGTTCTAAAGGGGCTGTAAAGGATCCGAAACGTCGGGAATTTAAAATAATCAATATAACGTGATAAAATCCGTAAAAAGTAGTTTTATTTCAATCATTAAAATCTTTTTATCGATCCCTAAAATGGGGTGCATTCTAACTGTATACCGATACGCTAGAACAACATCTTTAAGCAATGCTTCTAATGTTCAGATTAACTAAAGGAATTATATAGATGCATTCCACATTTATCAACAATATTATTCGATTGACCAAAAAAAAACCATTTCGGTAAAGCGCTAGATTTTCCAGTAGGAGTCAACTGCTAATAATGGGAGTCGATTACCCTAAAATTCTGCTAGATATAGCGCCGAAAGCGCTAAAATGGCAGCACATCAGCTCTTACATGCCAAAAGCAATTGTTTTCCCTTTTTTCTCTCTTGGAAGGTAATTATTCCATCTTCCACATCATACTGCATTGTTCACACATTGTTAGAACAAAATTGTAAACAATTAAAATAATGTAATCATTTATTATTTAAATGAGTATCTATGGATTCGCTAGAGTACTCTTTTCCATAAGATCCACTATTTCGAATACTGGTACTTGTACTATTACTTATTCTGTGACACTGGCGAATCCAGGGGGCTCTAAGGGGCTCAAACTAATTTCCCTATACAAACTCTTCTAAACTACTACCTAACTAACTCCCTCGATAGTGCTAAAACCATGTGTGAGTGTAATCAGTACAGTATAATTTCTGTATTAACACACTCACTTATGGATAATACCATCACGCACAATGTACACCCACATTTCGCCGGTACCTATGTATAGGTCCCATGTAATAGGTGGCGAGCCTTTTGCCATGGACCGGGCACAAATCCAGACTCCGAGCTGCTACTGAGACTTTCATAGAAAAACCCGTTAACACTTTGCTTGACATGGGGATCGAACACAGGACTCCCTAGCGTAGCAGTCGTGTTTAGGACCACTAGACTAATGAGGCAGTCATGGATAATGCTCTCGCTATAAAACCAGAAATGTTATTATAGATATAATGTAAGAAACTTTTAATTTGGCGGCAGCAAGCGAGCTCTGGCCAAGGCTTTCTGCCTTAATAATTTGCTAACTACATACTGCATATATGGATAAATAACTATTTCTGCATATATGGATAAAATATAAAATGTGTATCATACCTCGCAAGTTCGGTTCTCAAAATAACTCAATAATACGCAGTGACTCAGGCGCACACTGCACTCACGAAGTATAAAACACTATTGCTGCCCGTAAAATGACGCAAGAAGCTTTATTTAATGTTGTTGATAAATACATACCTAGTATAGTATACCTACTGACACAATATGTAGTGTGAGTTGTACAAACGGCAGTGGATGATAATAATGATAAGCCCCTACCATAGACAATCTACCAATTATTTTTTTACAATATAATATCTGAACAAAGTCTCGAATTGTCACTGAATATTATGCGCTAATTTGAATTTTCAAAACCGTTACATTGTACTGTAAGTATGTATATTATATTATTTGAATGTATGTTACTGGTTACTGTATAAATATTGTTAGTTTATTACGATAAAAGCGGGCAAGTATAAAGTATATTAACGACATGATAATAATTTATCCTTATTATATAAAACAATCGTTGCTAATTTTAATAAATTAGTTTAAACATTGTTTTTTTAACAAAGAGCATCGTTGTTGATAATGTTCGTCAAGATATCCGAACGTAATAGACTACATCTGTCACTTGTCCTTGTCACTTTGTAAAATTGTGACAATCTCTGTTTTTGTTTTGATTGCTCGATTCCGCCAAATTTTAAATAATTTATCTGATAAATCTAAGAAAATATGTCAACAATCTGACAATATCATGTTTTTCGATTCGTATAAAACCATTGATAAAATCATAAATGGAACAAGAGAAGAGAGGTGAGCGGGAAGCTATAGAAAAATTTGATATAAAGTTAAAATCTAAACCGAAGGACGGTGTCATACTACAGCTGCATCACACAGTTCGGGGTTCGAATGGCGAGTGTCGAAGAATTCGGTTCTCTACCGGCGTGTTCGACGATGGCCATGACAAACTTGCGTGTGCGGACAACGCCGGTAACATTTTCATACTTGACTTTTCCGACCTAAAGTTCTGGAAGTTACCCGGCGTTGGGCCATGCACTGCTCTACAGTTCGTGCCGAGCCAACAGGATACTTTGATCGTCGCCGCCGCTAAGAAGTTCGAAATGAATTTTCTGAACACCGAGAATGGGCAAGTCTCCCTCACACTAGCGGGGCACACAGCACCAGTAAGACACATTTCCTTCTCTAACAATATAAAAACAAACAATCTTTTGACGGCAAGTCCTGTTGAGGCTATTCTTTGGGAGCTAAGGAACTATACCAAGTATTTCACTTTGAACACTTACTTGGGTGCACAAATCCAACAAATAATGTTCTCACCAGCTGGGGACTATCTTGTCGCATGTTTTCAAAATGACACTGTACAAATTTGGAAACATGAAAGCATGAAATCTGTGAAGCAGATCATACCAAGTGAACTGAAGCACATGAAAAGTATTGCATTTACAATGAATGGTCGAGCGATGGCCATGGCTGGCCTTGCACCTATGTTAATTCTGTTCAGTATGGATACTTGGAAAGCTCTAAAATCAATAGACATGTCTAAGTACAACATATCAGGTGCAAATCAAATAGCATTTATTCCACAGTTATTTGATGGAGGAGCAAACAAAATCCTTGCTATATTGAGCAGTGATTGTATTCTTTATTTACTAGATTTAGAATCATTAACAGTTATACATATTATACACCCAGAATCATCAGGTATCCGTAAGTTTGTTGTCAGTCCTACGGGAAAATATTTCCTATGTATACTTCAACTCGGTGAAGTCAATATTTACAACTGTTCATATGTTATGGATTCAGTACAGAACTGCCAAAATTGTGTTGTTGAAACAATGAGAAAAGAGATGCCGTGTACCTCAACATACAAAACTACATCTCAGGTACAAACAAATTCAAAATCCCAAATTGAACAAAAGATGCGTATTTGTATGGATAGTGCTAGATTAAGGAGAATATTGATGCAATATGGAGAATATCCGGATAAGTTTCGTTCAATTATTTGGAGGTCATTGTTGGATACACCCCGGAATAGAACAGCATATGCTGCTCTGATTGAAAAAGGCATTCACCCAGCTTACAAAGATATAGAGAAGCAATTTACTATCCACAGTGCTGTAACACTAAAAAACCTAAAACGCCTACTGTCCTGCCTTGCTCATTGGTGTCCATTATTTGGTGTTATGAAGTTCTTACCGGGATTTGTATTTCCATTTGTAAAAGTACTACAAAAAGATCCCCTTTTACTTTTTGAATCTGTAGCCAGTGTCCTATGCAATTATTGCCAATTATGGTTCGAGTATGCCCCTTTCCCTCCTATCAGTGTGTTAGCAATTGTAGAAAACATTCTGGCTGAACATGACCAGGCACTGTTGAATCATTTTTGCGATGTCGGCATCACAAGTCAAACTTATGCTTTAAAAATGCTAGAAACTGCCTTTAGTGAAGTTTTAACTTGTTCCGAGTGGCTTATATTGTGGGACCATGTACTTAGCAATGAACCAGCTTTCATTCTCATGGCTGTGGTTTCATACAATATTGTGCAAAGAAATGCATTAAAGAGACTAAAGTCACATGAACAACTTGAGAATTTCTTTCACATGCAAAATCCTATTGACAAGAAAACATTTTTGAAGAAGGCTTATGTACTGTTAAATGAGACACCAGACGATATACACCCTAGACGATTTTTCAAACCTTTTGTGTCTTTGGAGAAAGGAGGATGCTATCAGCAATTCATAGGATATCCTAAAGCAACAATTTGCCTCAAACTAGCAAAAAAGGAGAGGAAAAAAAATTTTAAAAGTGATAGATATACTTTAAAAGAGTTGACTGCCAAGAGCCAAGAAAAAGAAATTCATGAGAGATTAAAAACAGATGAACCCTCAGATAATAAATCTATTCATAGCGATGAGGAAAGTGTACAGGAAGTTTGTGCTGAAACCCATAGAAAGTCTAAAAAGAAAAGTCATGACCTTTTACAAAACAAAGGGGATTTCAATACAAAGGAGACAAGAGAAGAATTGATAGAAAGTATAATTTACCCTGCTACGATACATCTACAGAGAAACAAAAGTGGTGAATTAAGATCCCATAAAAAGGATAAGGAAGCTTGCAAACATTCAAGATCAAAAACAAAGAAAAAAGTTTTAGAAAGCAAGAATGAGAATTTAGAAAAAGAAGTTGAGAAATTAATAAGAACTTATACTAATTCTGATATGTCTGATGCTTGATCTTACGTGTTCTAAATATGTAATGCTTGATCTTACTGTGTTCCAAATATGTGTAGTATAGGATGATAACAAAATAACATAGTATATTTAAATATTAGTTTATTGTATCACTGCCCGCTAACTAGTTAGGTTCTGCATTAAACACTTTATAATTATGTAATGATTTATTCTTTCTTTGAAGGCCTTGGTATAGTTGATTTTACGTGGCTAAACTTTTTCTTCGATGAGCTGAGATTTGGGCTTGCTTCCATATTCGATCGTGGGGTGCGTACCGGTGTTACTATTTTCGGTTTGAATAGACCTGAAAATGAAAAAACGTCAGAAGTGTCGGCTTTATCCAAGCCTCACGTGTTGGAATGCCTCAAGGTACTTGTTTCGCTCCAGATAATTCAATTCGTTTTATCATAGAAATAAAATAAACAATTGAAGGAAAAATCTGTTACAGTAGGGTATTTGACTAGCGTTTGATTAATATTTGTTTAGTGAAAAATATAACCTGATATAACCTGTATGCTAAAAAAATTTTTGATATAAACTCAAAATTCTAAGGAAGTATAGTTTTTGATGGAGATTGAGGGCGGGATGCTCCGTCTCTTTCCCTGAGTGTTAATATATGATTTGTATCGCGCACTGAACTTTTGACGTTACATGGTGCGCTCTCTAAAGCATAAAATTTTAAAAAACCTTATATTTGCACCGATTTTGGTCAGCCTAAAGCCTAACAAGAGAATCTAGAATAGTTTACTTTTCATGCTGTTTATTCAATGCGGAGCCAGCTATAGCAAGCTGTGGCTTAGAGCCTGCACAGATTAGCGTATTACGTCCCCATCTGCAACATTTCTTGCATGCTCAAAACATTTTTAAAACAGATGGTCCATACGTACAATTCAGTTTACTTTTTGTGTCCAGCGTTTTACTCTTATCCATTTTGACAGTTGGACTTTCTTTCTTGTTCTTGAAAATATTCGGTGATATGCGACGAAGTCTGGAAGAGAGCTTCGATTCTTTTGTTGTTGCAGATTTGTGAGGCGCTAGATTAGATGTTGAAGCGCTCTCGAATCGCTTTAGCCTGCTCTTCGTTAAGTCTTCCTTTGCAACGCCTATGCCAGACAAATTTGGGCTGGATGCAAATTGAGCTTTGGAATCTGGACACTATAACAGAGAAGATGATATTTTATGGTAAACATAAAAGTAACAAGTCCTTGCAAATCCTGCAATCAAAAAGACTTTCTGCTGAAGTCATTAAGGCATAAGGCTGATGAATAATTTGCACTTTTGGTAATGTTCGCACTCCGGAACTTGCCTAAACAAAAATGGAGATAACATCGTCGTTCTAGACAGGGGATATGGAAGGAGGGAAGTAAATATATCCAACATCTCAAGAGAGATGCGTTTGCGTATTACCTTCAATAACGATATCTTGGACACGTCTAGCGCCAGAGAAGACATCGAGGAGTCATGTTTGCCGTCATCCATGAACTCTCTTATCACGTACGCCAGTTTACTATGAAGATCCTCTGCTGCCCTTTCAGCTGCTATCAAACTTTCCAGAAGAGTATTTTGAGAAGCTTGTATTGGGCTGAAAAAATCACAGAAAATTTTAATTGAATTATCTCAAGTCCCATATAATTATTTTATTTGCTTGTTAATTATTTTTAAATTAACAGCCTGCGCTTTTGTTGCGACGTAACGTACCTTGAAGTCTTGTTGCGTCTCCTCACACTGCCAGGAGTAGAAGACAGCGTGTAGGTGCTCTGTCGGCGACACATAATCTAATCAAAAGGATAGTTTTAAATATATCGACTTATATGAATGGACTATAGGTCCCCACAATATCAAATGAAAGTTTTACAAATTTAAAGTTGATTTAATACTAATATTTTGTTTGCAATCATTAGCTCCTTTGTATAAAACATGTATGATCATCATCATCAGCCCGTATTCGTCCACTGCTGGACGTAGGCCTCTTTAAGTGAACGCCACAGAGCCCGATTTTCAGCTCTTTTCATCCAGTTATTGCCAGCTGCCTTCCGCAAAATATGTACCTATACTAGATATAAATTCTATAGTAACGAATGTAATCTTACTTTCTTTTCTTTCCCGTCGTCAGCGGAAGCATCGGCGAGTTCAGCTTTCTGTAGAAGTCCAGGGGCAGGGAAAGGTTGCTCACTGTCCCCCTTAGCTGCCGTCAGTGTATCCAAAGATCGATAGCGCGTAGGCGTCTCATTTTTTATCGGAAATTCCCTAAAATTTAATAGAATAATACAGATTGCACCCATATTGTCGTCGCAAATTTAGCCATCGCCGCCCATCAACACCTGCGACACCATAGGAATTTGCTGATACGTTGCTGAGCCTTCAATCCCCCTGGACTGTAGACTGCCTAAGCCGCAGCAACCGAGGGAAAACTGTTTGTTGCTGTTATCTTAACATAAACTTAAGTCTTCTATATAAACCTATACGGTTGAGAATCATTTACTGGTATCTAACTACTTACATACCAAAATATAAATGTTAAATCAATGAATATTTTCACAATCTCTCACCGCTTCTCTGGGGTCTTCAGTTCAATCATGCTAGCAGACTTATTAGCAATAGCTTCTTTAACTATATCAGCATCAGACTCATTATGTTGCTTGATGCACTTGATCATCTCATGTAGCTCCCTTGTCAGACGTTCGCGGTGACTCTTTGGAAGTGAACCGAGTAAGGAACACCCAAATTCCTGTAACAGCAATATGTTACCCACCAGCTTTAGCATGTTCCTTTTTTTTCTGGTGTGCAGAAAATCCCTTTGTCACGATGATTGTCAATCACCCGATACTGCAGTAGTTAGTCGGACTCGTATTAAATGATAATATTTATTTCTGTAAATAGATCTTTAAATCACACTTTTACAAAGTCAATGTTTTAAATTTTTTATACTAGATGGGTCCGGCATTTCCTATGTAACGACCGAAAATAAATGCCGAAACAAACTCAGAGAATCATGGTCTCTTTTAAAGTCCAGGCAATAGTTATATTATTAAAAAATGCACTTTCCCTTAGGTACCCTCGTCACCATCATCAAATACATAACATTCACCACTATAATAGCCATACTATATAAATCTGAGCCATCATAGAGCCATTTCCATTTCTAACCAGTTTCATTTTATCTTCCTGTATGGTTATGATTCATTTGTGCTAATTTATGTCTCGTGAGTATGTCATCGGCATTAAGTGTATTAAACTACACAGGTACATTCTTACATTCGAACAGTACTAAATTTATTCAAATTCTAATCTTTATTGCTGTCGTAAGTACATACCTAAGTTATTACAAAACACATATTTATATCAATATGAAACCCTGTAAGAGCGCTGCAATTTGTTTTATAAAGAAAATATTTTAAAAATATTCCTTACTCTTATTTTTTATTATTTTTTAGCATTAAATATTGCGAAATTTTCACAAAGACGTCGCCTCAAGACGTAGAAGGTGGAAGAGAAATTCGACATCACAGGCAGTGGTCTCGGTAGCTTAGTTGGTAAAGCGTCTGGTGTACTTAACCAGAGGGACGCAGGTTCAAACCCTGCCTGAGATCGAATTTTTCTTTCACTAGAAATTTTCTTTAAGTAGAAAATTCATTTCTTTGTGAAAATATTCCTTACTTCCAAAAATATAGATCGGGGATTCGAATTCACAAATCTTAAAATATTATAATAGGTACATACAGAACCATAGTAATTTTATACTTCCATGCAACACTTTAAAAGGTACTTTCCCGATTAAAAAATCACCAAGCTTCCCGGTAAATACCTACCGGTCGAGGCGACCGGGATTTCCCAAATTGTTAGGTACTGTTAGTAGCTTCTCCATGGGAAACGATCAATTCGAACCGCACACTTAGACTCAACATTTTCATAGGTACTTATGATTTTTATGAAAATTTGGTTCTTAATTAAGTTTTTTTTATGCTTAAACAAGGCGCCGGCGTTTCCTATCTGACGACGTATGAGAAGAAAAGCAGACACACACAGAGAATTATGGGCCATTTTTTCTAAAGTCGAAACAGTACTAAATCAGTAGTACATAATATTTAAATAAATAAGTTATACAAGTTTAACAATGTAGGGCAAAATCTGAACAGGCCTTTTGAAGAGAGATCCATAGCAGCTTTGAGTTGACCTGTCCTATCCTATATCTAAGCTCATTTCAATAAAAACTTCCATTGTGTTATTTTGTTGGTTTTTGAATTAGTAAGTTCTTGTTTCCGTTCATCCCTGATTTCACCTTTCATACCTTGTCAAGCTGCTTCCCGCCAGTTACACCAGACACTTGCCAAATACCACTGTTCTGGTGGTTGGTGGTGGTCGGACAGGAACAGGAGAGGCTTGGACTCTCCAGCACCACATGAAGGCCAGATGACTAAGAAAATATAAATGATATCATTTGTAAACAAGCTTGATAACAATGCCGTACCGTAAATAGTCTCGGCAAGCACTAGGCTATTTCTACTTACCTAACAATTACCTATTGGTAGTCTAATGTATGTCACCCTCAATCATCGAGTTAGTACCTATTTAGTTGCAAGCGCGGCGAATACGACACGGTGGTAAGAAGTAGATAATTATTTTTTAGCGTTTATATTTTTTCTCATAACTATATTCGCAATTATATCAGACTTATAATGCATCGGATCTAAAACATGCTAGTGAACTGTGTCAGCACAGCACGTGCCCTGCCTAACTCTGAGGATGCATGCCTGATAATATGATAGTAGGTACTTACATAGGTAATATTATAGAAAAGAATAGAAAAAAATATTTCAGCTAATTATAAATCCATATCTTGTTAATAATGTTAGATACAATATTAGCTTATAATTATGTTACAATAATATTATATCTTTTGCTGCCTCGTTAGTCTAGTAGTCCCAAGCGCGACTGCTACGCTAGAGCATCTGGGTTCGATCCCCAGATCGAGCAAAGTGTTATTGGGTTTTTCTATGAAATTCCCAGAAGCAGCTCGGAATCTGGATTTGTGCCCGGTTAATGTCAATAGGCTCGCCCCCTATTACATGGGACTTAAACATATCGGCGAAATGCGGGTGTACATTAGTACATCTCTGCCTAATCCTTCGGGGGATACAGGCGTGATGGTATGTTATATCTTTTGCTAACATCGATATTTCTATAGCCCAATTATACAATTCATAATCATAGACTTATAAGTCTATGTCATAATGTAGGTACCTTTCCTTAATACATTCAGTGCGGCCAACGCGCCTGCGCGTTTTTCGGACGTTTGACATGTGCTCGCGGCGCGTATGCGCGTCCATACAATTTACATAGCTTTCTTCGAGTGCGGCACGCCGCACCTGTGCGTCCATTGTCTAAATCTATTGTTTCGAAAATATCGTAAAATAAAGATCGGTAAGGGTATCTACACACATGTTACTTATTATACACATGATATTCGGTTTTTACACAGGTACCTAATACAATCGTAAATTAAGTGTATTGGTCTGTTTCACCATGTCTGCGTAAGCACTACTTGCTAGGTAATTATAAATTGAAAAAGTTGTTAGATGTATAAAATATACGTAAATAAAAATATTCAGAACTTACTCAGACATGGCACAATCGCATGCGACTAAATGGCAACACTAAGATTTCAATTTCATTCATTCATTCATTCAGTCTATAAAATAACAGGTATCGCTAATTCTTGAGATAACATTACGGCCTAGTATTTACTTGAGAAAAAACTGCTACAAAAAATACTGTCATGTGAAACACCTTTATATGTACCGTTATTGTTTTATGACTGTCATAAAACTCGAAAATTTTCAAACTCACATAAGCGTCGTGCCGCACTTGGGCAAAGTATATAGCGCCGCACTAATGCGGCCAGCCGCACTGGGTAGATTTTCTTCGACGCACATACGCGTACATAGCATCACACGAAATATTTATCGAACGCGCTAGAGCGTTTGCCGCACAGGGTTATTGAACTAATTAATAAGCATATGCTTATTGTTTGCTAATAAATCAGCAGGCAACGTGTTAAATATCCCCTTTCATTTGCTAGCTGACAAACCAATTAGTTGTCGGAATCCGATTAAAAAAGATAATGCACTCTATAGTTAAAAACCTATCTACTTATTGACATTGTAAGACCGTATCCATTTACGAAGTACTTAAAAGTGCGTGCGAGCATTTGATTATTTGTTTTTCTATCTCATAGTGGCAATAAAAATATAATGAAGTTCCTCATACGTTCATTATATGCACGAGATGATCTACAATGTAGACGAATGTAGATTGTCCATTCATGGAACAATAAAAACAAACTAGGTATTATTCGAGTCTACAATGAATTGAAGGGTTATCATTTGATAAACGTATTATTTTTTTCGCAGCTTGTTTAGAGGAATGAGTGAGCGGGGAATCCCCGCGCCAATTATTTTTGGTAACTTATGTTTTATGAAAAGGGAAAATCCCCTACCGAGAACTGACTACCTATTTAGTGCTTTACAATCCATATTAAATATAAATATGTTGTTTCACAAAACATAAATGAACAGATAGGGGCACCGTTAATTTGAATAAATGATGATATTCTGTCCATCCAAAGGAATTGTATCCTATATTGTAGGTACTCTTAGTTTAATTATTTTAATGTTTCTTCTTATTATGGTGTAAAATTGAGATTATTGTGTTCTATATTCTGTTAGTTCGTTTCCGAGGCGCCTTCAAATCTGTACATTTATAGTATTTTGCAAATACAGTTCTATAGAATACCGATTTTTTTTCCTTCTTTGCATTAAAATGTATGCTTATCTTATGCATTTACCTGACAATTGATAACAACACTTCGCATTCCACCATCCTGGCTGATATTTGCATCGCTCGTGTCCAGAGACTTGACGCTAAACCCCAAACATTGTAGCAAAGCACACAACTCCACCACATCCGTGTAAGCTTCCTGAAAAACAAAGTCTATGCAACCCAACAAAAATAACGAGCGTTTTGTACAAACCACTAAAGGTTGGTGAAGTGAAGTACCTAGTATTTTGGTCCGCTAACACTTTGTAAGTACTTGAAGCAGGTATATTCTTAAAAATTGACCAGATTTTGTAACCAAATAGTGATTTGTTCTAGTATCGTGTAGCTACACAATAATATGCATGTAGTGGATATAAAAATCATTACTTACGTTACTCATTGTTTGCGACATTTTTTTTTGTAAAATAACAACAAAATACAATATTCAACTAAATTAATTTCTTAAAACACAAACTGGGCCAACTCTGTTAAAATTGCGAGATATTTTAACAACGCATCACTAACTGCCTCTTTCATTTGATTATCTACTATAATGACAGTTGATGTATTTTTTAACTACCCACATGCTAGTAAGTGTTTTGCGCATTTGTAAAGCATGTTAGGAACTGGAAAATATTATCTATTCATTTAAAAAAACTGGTTTATCAAAGGTGTCGATAGTATGCGTAATTTTAACTTTTTTTACTTGAGCATAGAAGTATGACGAACTTGATTGTTTTTTGTAACCTGTGTTGATCAAATCATGTGACTGTTGAAGTAAATAGCTGAAGATTAATTTTACCCACAAATATACATGGAATGGTGTCATAATCATTTTAAGCACTATATTCACTTACGTAAGGAGAAATTTCAAAATTATACAGTCGTATTTTACAATTAACTTTATTAGAAATTATTAAAATACAATATCTAAGTAATTTGCAAGGATCACATTCACTCAGAACGATATTAACCGCATAATTATTTGATAATAAACGAATTCTGCATTCATGAATGAATATATCCTTAAATTATTTGTGTGCTTTAATCATTGTCCAAAAAAAATGAAATACTTCATTCATCACATTTGTAAACAGATAAAAAATACCATTTGTGCAATGAAAAAGGCACCCAAACAACATAGTAACAAGGTGTTTAGTTGTAGGTCATGTAGCGCGGTGTGGCTGAGAATTTGGCGTATGACTTGATGACTTTGTTGACGGCCTCCAAGAAGTCCTTCTCAGTCGCTACCTTACGGCGAGCGCGGATCGCGAACATGCCCGCTTCCGTGCATACAGACCTGAAAATAGATTATAAGTTAATACCAATATTTCGATCATTCTCTATAATAATAGGTGCTGCTTCACCTTTATATTATTGAGATTTTTTTTCCTTGTTTCTCTGTTTCTACTTATCATTATGTTTTTAAACTCCCCCATGTCATGGGGCATGTTACCGAGGTCCGTAGCTTTTTCAAATTAATTAAAATCTGGTTTTTTTTTGGTGTATGTTTTGAGGTTATAATCAGACATTAATCAAAATTCGAAGAAGTCATCATATCAGCCAAATGAAGTCCACTGCTAAACGAAGGCCTCCCCCATAGACTTCCACAACGACCGGTTATAACCGGTCTAATATAACTAAGAAGTATATTCTATCAAATAAAAAATATACATTGAAATCACTTAATATTTGGCGAATATATCGCTAAACATACAAAGACAGAACAATTTAGAACCGCCTCCTTTTTTTAAGTCGGTTAAATGTCCTACCTAATTTCAGCTCCAGTAGAATTGGGGCACAGTCTAGCCAGCAGATCGAATCTGATGTCCCTCTCCACGCTCATGGAGCGCGCGTGGATCCTGAAGATGTGCGCGCGCCCCTCCAGGTCCGGCAGGCCGAACTCCACCTTGCGGTCCAGGCGACCCGGACGCATCAGAGCGGGGTCCAACGTGTCCGGCCTGTTGGTGGCCATCAGGACCTGCAAGAAACCATATTTGTTGGTAAGTGTTCGCGGGGTTTTTTATGAGGTATCTCGGCAAACGAGCAGGAGCCTCCTGATGGAAAGTAGTAAACGCCGCCCATGGAGATCTGTAATACCAAAGGAGTTGCATATGCGTAGCTGGGAATATTAAAGGGAAAGGGAGGGGCATGAGAAAAAGAGAAGAAAGGTGACTGAGGTAGGAATCGGGCCTCCGGCGCTCCTCACTCACCGTACGAAACGCAACAGTATGCATACTGCTACTTGACGTCGATATTTTGTGGGAGGGTAGTACTTCCCCGTTATTCATTAGGACTGGGTCGGCACGACTGGAGAAGTTTACGGGAACAAGACGGTACAATTTGCGAAAACATAAAACATATTTGTATTTGGAGCTCATGGCTGTACAAAGTTTAGCCTTGTGATTTTCACATAAAATACGAAATAAATTGAATACAGTTAATATAATGTACCTTGATGTTACCCCGAGGATCGAAGCCGTCCAGTTGGTTGATCAACTCCAACATAGTTCTCTGGACTTCATTGTCACCGCCTGCGCCGTCGTCGAATCTGTTATTTGGAAAAAGGTTAGCATTATGATATATTTGATTTATATAGATTTTTAAGAGTATCGTATGATAATGTAGTGTGATTACAGCGCATTTTATTATTGACCGATTTTAAATAGTTCTATCACTATCACTTCAAATTATAAATTAAAGTCCCGCCACGCTAAGTTTGTTTTTTCGAACTAATCTCAGAAACTACTGTATGGATTTTCATACGAAATAGAAAATGGGATTGACTAAGAAAGTCATAGGCTATATGAGGCAAAGTCGGAGCGAATCGCTGGTTATATTATATTATATTTATAATAGTTTAAGATAATTAGAAGACTGACAGACGACCTGGTAAAGGTCGCTGCGAGTCGTTGGATGCAGGCGACATATAGGTTGTTGTGGAAGTTTATGTATGAGGGAGGCCTTCGTTCAGCACTGGACTTCATTTGGCTGATATGATGATGATGAATTCCAACGAAAAGTATGTAGTCCGCAGGGGCTCCTACATGGATTATAGCTACTTAATTTAAAATTAAAAAAAAAACCCCGACAATTGCATTATATCTCGTTCGATTTTCTTCAAACAAAGCTTAGAACACTCCCGACTAACGCACCTTTCAAACAAAAAAAAAACAAAATCAAAATCGGTTCATCCGTTCGGGAGCTACGATGCCACAGATAGACACACACACACACACAGACACGTCAAACCTATAACACACCGTCTTTTGCGTCGGGGGTTAAAAATAAAACTGGCTGAAAAATTCTTACCTGGCACCGCCGATGGCGTCGATTTCATCAAAGAAGATAAGACAAGCCTTCTTGCTGCGCGCCATCTCAAACAGTTCCCGCACCATACGAGCACCCTCGCCTACGTATTTCTGGACCAGCTCCGACCCTAATGACATCGTGATTTTAAAAAGAAATAATTATACTTCGGCGGACTATCATGTATACCTGCAAAGGCATTTTGTATAAGCGAGCACAGAAAACTACAACATTTGCATCGTCATCGTTTGAATGGAATTAATTTTTTAAAAAAGTGAATGCATGCAAACATAGTCTGACTGATTGAACGATAAAAATTCGAGCCTAGATTTGGATATGAACGATGTAAATGTTCATGTTTTGATAAAGAAAATGTTCTGCAACATGTAGCTTTGCCAAAAAACTTAAAACGACAAAGATGTTCTTTGCAGTGTTTGCTGTAGGGGAGGTGTATCAAAAAGCTCTCTAAACTTACAGACAGCCTTCTTTCTTTACTCCCCAATTACGTCAAGTAATTTATAGGAATAAGTCACAAATTCAATCAAGTTTAATTTAAAAAATATTTTTGGTCAACTAAACATACATACTGCACACAGAACCATAAACTGTCAAAACCGTTTACTAATGACAATGCTTAGAACAAATATTCTATATAGTTTAGAAGTTTATTGTAATCCCTATATAAGTCATACTCTATACCACGTACAGATGGATTTAAAAAAATATTTGTCGACCAAATCGATCGGCCTTAAATCGGTATGTTTCGACTTTGGCGCCAAAGTACTTTTTTTTTTTGGTGTAACTTAAAGATTTTGCCAAATTGTCAATTTACACTACTACACGATAACAATTTTTAAGCATAAGTTTAAGTACTCAGTTGCAATTGCGGTAGAAATTGCGACCCTAGAATATGTAATAAAAAATAATAATTTGGCCCCTAATGCGAGATAATCCGCGTTAAAATTGCTATACTTCAAACTTACCGATAACTCTGATGAAGCAGGCATCAGTCCTGTTGGCGACTGCTCTCGCGCATAGAGTCTTGCCGGTACCGGGGGGGCCGAAGAGAAGCACACCTTTGGGGGGCTCGATTCCGAGTTTCACAAATTTCTCGGGCTGTCAAAAATTATATAGGTATATTCATCGTAGGTAAAAGTTATTTATTGATTGACTTCAGCCGTAAATGGTTAACAGGAAGCAGGCCCAAACATAATTCAGAAACGGCCTACTTGGCCATTAGCGAATAAACAAGTATTTAAAAATACACAGTAATACATGTTTATGTCGTCAAGAACTGAATATTGTTCAACAAAAATTCCAATACATAGTCCAACCTGGAATCAAAACCACTTCACGCCAGCAAGTCAATTAACTTTAAGTAAATGAGTATTTTTCTTAATCAATTTACTTACATGGAGGAGCGGAGTTTCTACAACTTCCCTCAACTTCTCAATCTGTTCCTTGCACCCTCCGACGTCACTATACGTAACATCCGGTTTCTCTTCCACCTGCATCATGGTGACGGTGGGGTCGATTTTCGGCGGCAGGGGGATGTGGATCTGATACTTGTTGCGGTCAACACTGCATATGGGACATTATGTAAGCATATTTGAAATGACTAGACAATGTGTAACATGGTTAAATAAATCTTCGAGAACTGTTAATGACACGTCAGCGTCTCTGTAATGTCAGCGTGACTTACGCTGTTACGTACAGCCATATTATTCTTTTTTTTTTTCTTTTTAAGACATCTTTTCTCAACCTTTTTACAGCGCATCCACATATGCCCGGCGGCTAGGCCGGTGACCTTGCCGGCAGCTTAGCACGCGCGGCTTTTGGATGTTGGCGAGAGTGGCGACAGTTCACTTGCGGTACAAAATGGAACCCGACACAAAGTTTGCGGCATGTCAGTCTGAAAGCCAGCGGCATGCGTGGATGCACCATTAACCTCGCGATCCAACAAATAGCCAAACAGTAATCATTGTTCAGTACAATTTATTAATTTGACTTTCATCTTTTATGATTGTTTATATCAACTAATTAAAACGTCAATTTATAAATGTTGGGCTCCAGTCGCGACAATCAGGTTTAGAAATACAGGACAAACCTTTACGATACACCACCACGAAATAAAGTTGTTTAAACAAATAAGTACAACACAATGACAAGATACATTTATATATCACATATTAAAATTTGTGGTTCAAGGTAATAATCTAATATAATATCTCAATCATATTAGACTAAGTCAGTGAACCTTCTTATGGTCTTGGAGAGGTCAATTGATCGGTTGCTATCCTTTTAACAACCAACGCAAAGCTACGTTCTCCATTACAATTTCTACGAATCTACAACACTCGCACTTTTAGCGTTCAAAGATTCCCATTTCCCATTTTATTGTAAATACCAAAGTATTAAAAAGGTCACCGCCAAAAAAAAATACGGCCTGTCTTAACAAACCTAACCAAACGGTTTAAAAAGAAATAAAAAAATTAACTTACCCAACCCTCATGCCCTCCTCAATATCAGTAGGGGCGACAGAGTCAGCGAGGTCCACCACAAACTTAGCGAACTGCTTTACATTGATTATGTACTTCGGGTCATTCGAGTCTGCGTTGATGATCTTTGTGCACCTTGCTACCTGTAGTAAATATAAGTGAAGTTACCTTATACTTTCTGTACGTTTCATTTGTGAATAAAGCATGCATATTTGCATAATAACTGTTCTCCAGATTGCTAACTCTACAAACAGTCAATCTACAATTTAAAATTATAAGTAGGTGTGGTTCAAGTTTATATCCTAATATAAAAATTCACCATATCAGACTAATGTCATGAACCTCGGTATGCTCTCGGAGCTTTTAGCAGAAGTTGCCAATTTATAAACAACTCCCTGCGATTACTCCTTTATTTGTAACAACAAAAAAACATACATTTTCTGTTTATTTAGGCTAGGTTCAGATTGACGTTCGCGTTTTTTTTTTTAGGGATTCTAGATGACGAGCGGTCTAGCGATAGCAGTTATTGAAGGAGATTATGAAAACAATGATCTATTATTTTATTGCCCCATACGGGCCCATTTTTTTTTTTTATTTGTATTTGTGGCTAGTGTCACTGCGACCGATATCGGTCTATTGTGATCGCCACTTAGAGACTTAAAATTCACCGCTGAACCCTGCGGCTGCTATAAACTGCAGGATTTCCTTAGGGGTGAGCTCCCTTATTTCATCTGAGGTTAATACATGTTTCCCCAGATGCGCATTGCGCTTGTGCATCAGCGGTCCGCATTGCCCCAGAAGGTGAAGTGGCGTTTCATCAGCCTCTTCGCAATATCTGCAGGTTCGGGTATCGCTCAGCCTTAGGTTGAACATGTGCTTGTTCAAGCAGCAATGTCCTGTTAAGGCTCTCGTGACAATGCGCAGATTATTCCTACTCAGCGTTAGGAGAAGGTTTGTTTGCCTTTTACTATAGGCTTTAATTAAAGCTTTAGAGTGGGTCATACCCGCCGATTCCGTCCAGAGCTTCATGGCAGCCTCAAAACTAGATCAGTGAGGGTTTTTTGAGCAAGGGCTTTTGGTATTCCACAGAAGGGTTCAGGGCCCTGCTGCATACGTGCCCATGCCGCCCATCCAACACTCAAAGGATAGACTTTTTTTAATTCGATAATATTAAAAAAGAAATGCTTTGGATTAATTTCTTTATATTTATGAATACAATTATGATAGGTTGAACCTCTTCCATTTTTTAATTAGTTTGGACGAGAAAAGTCGCGCAGGTCAACTGGACACGTTGATACGTCATTAACAATGACAAATTCAATACACGCCGCTATGATATTAGCGACAGTAAACTATTGTATAGAAACATGATGAATCTTATCGCGTCTATCTGAACCTAGCCTTAGAGGTAGGTACTATTTGTAAGCGGGCAAGCGTCAACTCATACCGAGACGCGACGTGACGAAGCGTGCACTTTTATGGATGGATTATATACAATGTTGAGCTTGATTTACTAATGTAAAGGTAGACATTTCAGTGAAAAAATGCGAATACGCCAAGCGAAGCAGATCGACGCACATCGACGCTCCGATACTTAAGGACGCTATTACATTTTTCTACAAATATCAGTGCTTTTCCGGTACCATTTTAACGAATTAGGAGTACAACTCCGAGGATATCTTGGTTTCAAATTAAAGATAATATATTCATCTCCACAATGATTCCATAAAAATTGCATAACCCTATACAAAATTTTCACATAAGTACGATTTCACCATCACACTGATCGCAAAAAAATGAAAAAAATGGGGTCTGAATAAGTACCAGTATAGCTAAATCCACTGCAAATTTAAACATAAAAATAATAGAAAAATGTTGCTTATATAGTCCTCTATACGAATGGCTACAAATTTTGTAGCCAAATGAATAAATTTTTAATTTATGAGGAAAATATGAAACGTTGCCAAATTTCTCCATACAATTTCTACTCGCCGTTCGTCATTCCGCGCTCAAACGCGCTCGCGGAAGCACGGGTGTATCGCATGCTGTCGAAAAAAATATTACGTAAAAGGTGAGTGCCCTGTTGTATACTCTGGTTGGACTCGGTCTCGAAAATGTTGATACTTTTTCGGTCCGAAATAAAAGTAAGTACAAGTATTGAAATTTGTTTTAGAAATAAATACATTGTTGTAATTTTTTGTATAATAGATGTACATACCATCACGCCTGTGTTCCCCGAAAGGTAAGGCAGAGGTGTACCAATGTACACCCACATTTCGCCGGTATGTTTTGGTCCCATGTAATAGGGGGCGAGCCTATTGCCATTAACCCGGCACAAATCCAGACTCCGAGTTGCTACTGGGAATTTCAAAGAAAAACCCAATAACACTTTGCTCGACCCGGGGATCGAACCCAGGACCTCTAGTGTAGCAGTCGCGCTTAGGACCACTACACTAATTAGGCAGTAATGGATGTAGATTACGGATAAATAATGATATTATTATCTATAGTACAAAAAAAATGACGTAAAAAAATATTTTTGAGACATGCGATACCGTATATACTAATAGTCGATTTTGGTATTTTTGGGGGTGGTGATTACGAGTACGCACGGCTACACATTAAGCTATACAAAACCAGTGTACGCTGGCCTCTTATTGTATAGAAAGCCTTTATAGTGCGAGATCAGCTTAAACTGGTTTTGTATAGGTTGACCTGTAGCCGTGTGTACGTCATTTATGTTTTAATTCAAAATGGTGGGTTTATTTTTTTTATAAAAAATCTATATTTTTATTGATTGTGGAGGTGATGTTTATGAATATACCATCCAATTTTTGATTCAAGATGACAGATGTAATGTTTTTGTGATAAATCGACTTAGTTGGTACGGTCGCCAGCACATCAGGTTACCACAAACTGGCAAATTTTTTCACTCGATAGTGAACTTAATCACCAACACTTAAGTTAAAATAATTTGGAAAAATTTGACAGTTTTGTATATCCTGATGTGCTGGCGTTTGTAAATCAAACAGGCATGGCATGGCTGTAACTTTTGACACCAAATGTGCTTTTTTTTTGTTGTGCATTGGCATTGCTAAAATATTGATATTTGTAATTATAGATGTGACTTCGGAAATTTGGACAAAGAGCAAAAAAACTGCACACGTAGCAATAAAAAAAAGTAATGAGACTTTGTTAGTAGTCAGAAATCTACTCTGGAGTTTTGTTATGCCATACCTTATATTAGAAAATATAGTAGGTTTTTTTATGGAGTGGGGAGTGCAGCTTAGATGTCTCCGTAGGTGATGATGACCAAAATGATATTTCACTTGTAAGTTTATTTGATTTTCCTTGGGTACCTACTAATGTTGCCTTTTTGTTTTCAGGTGCAGGAATAGTTCATGGAGATATAGCGTAACAAACATAGAAAAAAAGAAAAAAAAACACAGACGAATTGAGAACCTTCTCCTTTTTTGAGTTCGGTTGAAAAAAGGCTGGCCTTCATTTTAATTTTGAACTTCTTTGCAAAAACTTCTTTGCCGTCTGTTAGGACAGATCAACTCAAAGCTGCTATGGCTCTTTCTTCAAAAGGCCTGTTCTGATTTTGCCCTAAATTGTAAAATTCACATATCGGCGCTACCTACTTTAAAAAAAAAATGACTTGTAAAAGTGTCTTTAAAAGATCTATTTACCGAAATAAATATCATTTCATTTCGGTACAGTACTGTATACATTTTGCGACTTTTATCCTGTCTATTAACAATACATTATACTGTTTACTACCTACTTTTGTTTTAATTTTTATCAAAAATATTGATCTCAGTAAATAATATACTTACAGTTTCCATAAGGGAATGATCATTTTTAAATATCAAAACGAAAGTATGCTGGTATAAAGTCCCAGGCTAATATTTGAAAATATATTGATCCAACAATTGTCAGCAGATAAGTAGTTACATCTTTTCAAAATGGGGATCGTAGGTTTTCCTTGTAATAGCAAAATGGTCGTTAGTTTCGTATGAATATGGTAATTAATCCATTTATTTTGGGTACCTACATTATGATATATTATAAAAATATATAGATATATGAGTATTGATAAACTATAAAAATAACTGAAAACATGATTATCACGCAGATGGTACCTACCAGGGATAATCATGTTTACATGGTTACCAACTTACAAACTTACAAAATTAACAACAGTAAAATAAATTAAAAAATAATACCTTCAAGTATCAAGATTAGTTAAGTTACGTATAAAATCGTCCGGACAGCGGTTTCAATGTGTGCGTGCGCGTAATGTTGTTGTGTTGCAAATAAGAAACCTAAACTTGAGCAAGTTCAAAATGTGATAGCGTCCTTAAGCGTTAAGCGCAGGCCACACCGCATGCTGGCCAGCAAGCCGGGCGAGCATCGTTTCACCTCTTTTCATTTCATACTTCGGTTCATATCCCGAACTACAGATATGAGCTAGGTCAGCGATACAAACGATGCGAACGAAGCGCGCGCTCGCTAGCTGGCGGTGTAGCCTGCGCTTTAGATGCAGCCCACTAATTTCACGATGCGCTCGCGCCATCGCTATGCATTTTGCAGCGCGATGCAGCGCGATGCTGCGCAACTTGAAATAACTGACCTCTTCAAGCATCGTCGCGTCTCGGAGTCAACTGTCCGTAAGTTTCAGTCAAGGTATGAATTATTAATGGGGGATGGAGTAGATGAGATGAAGCACTTAAGCAGAGAGGCGTACTATCACCCCTTGCGCAAACTATACTATTAACAAAATAGGCACACCTTTCAAACGATCTACACACCATAAAACTCTGGTGTATACATTTTATAACAATTATGTTTATAGTAATTATGTATAATGTGAACAACCTATTAACCAGTAACTAAGTCCGTTTCATACCATCATGCCCAACATTTTCTTAACTAGCTGCTGCCCTGTTTCACTCACATTCCAAAGGACTTTTAAGACCAAAGAAAGCATAATTGTGTCCTTTTAACATAAACCAATCTATTTCTTTATCAATATTTATCAACATTGGGTCAGCAGTTTAGATGGAAAAATGTAACAAACAAACAAAATCACTTTAACTAATAAATCCCATAGCATACCAGATTTTATCTAGAATTTATACAACTGGACAAATAACTATTGTATATATAAGTATGAAAATATGGAAAATATTCCAGTAACTTCAGTGTTGAACAGAAAGAAAGATGAGGAAGCGAGCAGTTATTTTGCTGCTACTGTACCTATCTGCTCCTAAGCAATTGACATGATCAACCCATGAATGAAGGGCCTTCCCTAACTCTGTGTCTTGTAACTTGTACAGTTTGTTCGAAATAAGTAAGCCGATCGGAAGTTAGCCGTTCCGAACTACAGCCGTGATAAAATCATTCAATAAAGTGTTTTAATACGTAGATATCGAAATTAGTAAACAAAATCATTAGAAATGTGAAACATATACGACTCTAATTATCTTTACACCAACTCTTTCTATTAAAATTTACCACTTCTAAACCACTTGCAGATAACTTCCGATAGGCTTACTTATTTCGAACAAACTGTAAGACCATGTTAAGTCTTAAATCTAATGATAACTGATATATATTTCTGTGAATAGATCTTTTAAAGACACTTTCGCAAGACAAGGTTCTTTTTTCTTTGAACACTGAAACAAACACAGAGAATCATAGTCTCTTTGTCTGTGATACCAAGATATGTTATTATTTGTTCTGCAAACTGACAACTATCAATAGACTCAATTTGACAGTTCTTTTTTTTTGGCCAGATATACATTTTGCTGTTGGGGAGGTGTATCAGAACTCTATCTTTACATATGATAGAGTACTTTCTTTGTTCCCCTGTATTATCTATTCTACAAAATTAGCTAAATAAATAGCAGCCAATTTCCACTGTCAATACAAGTTGCTCATTAACCCATCTCATCCTATATTATAGACACAATGCAAACTCGTATGTTGCAGTCACCCGACACTAATAGATGATACATACATACACTCACACCTTTTTCCCACAGGGGTAGGCAGAAACTATGGACTGCCACTTGCTACAACTCTTGCATATCTCTTCCAAGTTCACTAATAGATGATCGGAGAAATAAGTATCTATTTTCTAAACCACATATTTATTTTTTCACATAAATAAACAAACAAATGTAAATATGATGTAATAATAATAAGTATTAGTTTTTAAAATGATCCAAATGAGTATCATATGCTATAAGTAAAAGTACCTGCAAGGGCTGTTCATTCTGAAGAGTTTGCTTGTCTGCTGCTAGATCCCATAAGGCTGGAGGTGCCAACCCTGTATCAGACTCCTTAATTCCTGTTAATTCATTGACTCTCTTCATCACAGTCTGTATACCATCTTCAACCTCTTTGATGATCTTCGTATATTGTCCTTGGCCCTAAAATTTCAATGCAAAAGAATGCATGGTAAAAAATGCAAAATTGCCAGTCATCAACACCTTTTCTCAACATGTAATAAACATCTGATTTTACTCACATAAGACTTCAGAAGTGCTATATCACCCTCATCGAGTGCTGGAACACAAAATTTATGGTTAGGACTGAAAATACGAAGCTATTCAAAGGATACAACTAAATCCGTAATGTGGATGTAGTACTTACATTTAATTTCTTTTTCCGGCTCATCCGAGGAATCCTTAAGTTTACGCATATCATCTCCTAAATGGTCAGGCATTTTGGATTGTTTATAATTTAGAAACTAATCATATAAAATAATCACACAGAAGACTCGCCCGTCATCAAAATCAATAATTCACGACAGTTCTTTATACGCTTTATGTACGATAATCGCATCGGTTTTTAATGAACAATGAAGTGAAATCTGTGAAATGAAAGCTTTTGTATATCTGCTACCCCCAAATTAGCAGTTGTGTTTGATAACGTATAACGGAACGTTATAAATGTTTTTTCAATTCATGCATCGTGACTTCTTAGCTCCTAATGATTTCAGTCGATACTTCTTGATGTTTTTTTGTGAAATTTGAAATTATTTACTAGATATTTATTTAGTGTACATAAAAACGAAAATATTGTGAATAAACACGCAAATTCTTACTGAAATCATAGATGGTAATAAAACAAAGAGTAATAAAACTACAGAAAAGAAACGTACTCAAAGATGACAAGCAAAATAAATCCTGCGTTCAAAATAATTTTTTTATCAATTTTGTTATATATATTTTTTGATAAGTAATTGTCAAAAGAAATCCATAAGGTTATTTAATAGGTGTAAAATTGATGTAACAAAAAATCAAATTAAAATAATCTTCAACATAAGATAATCAAAACAAAAATTAGATTTAGGAACGCATTGACAATGTAAAGAACAGTACGCCACCTGACAGCTAATTTCAGTACTAAAATTTTGTATTCGTAGTGCTGAATGGAGAATCACATTTTTTCGTGTTTTCCATGAACAAATTCTCCTGAACAAGCGAATATTTTGTTTTAGGTAAGTGTAAAAAACTATGTTTCATAACTTTATCAGATTCAGATATAATTTATATGAATAGAAATGGCTGCTTCAGTGTGTCCCTCCGGTTATGACCCACAACCTAATGTCAAAGCCCGGTTCCACTTAACATTTTCATTGTATTACGCACTGTTTTACATTTTAATCAGATGCGTTAATTATGCTTATGATAATTGTTCAACAGAGCCTAAACACTCATTTGAAGTATAGAGGGTAAGTTGGTTTGACTGTATGCGTGATGTCCCCGGTATGCGATTGATACTCTCTAGTTTTTCAACAAGAATCTTGCTTTTTATCTCAACGTTATCTTTTCTGTTATCAATCAATCTTCGATCATCTTGTCTCTAAAATAATGTGCGAAATCCAACCAACAGTATTGACATGTTTTGCATTTTTAGAAAAGTGAGTACATAATGTCCTTTGTTAAAAAAAAAAAAATATTTACGCATAGTTCCTTTGTGTTCTTGCTATATTATATAAAAAATAATACCCATTGTTTATTACATCAGTAGCTGTAATTTTGAATGGTCAATTCTTATCAGAAATGTGTACTGATAACCTTATTTATTTAACCTTACATTAGAAATATTTATTAGTTCCATTACTAGTAGCCTCTGGACCATACACTTCTTACTCTTTGGTATGTATTTTTTTTAATTGCTGTGTATTATCATTATCATAATAATTGTGTTGAACATTAGTGCACTTGGTTTTTTTAACAAGCTAGATATAATATCTAGATTGTTATATTTTTTTTAGGACCTAGCCAAAGTTTAACTCTTTATTTTCATCAAAAAATGTTACCCTATTAATATTCAACTGTTTTAAATATGTATTCTATTCAACATATCATTTATGCTTACATCCTCACATGAATGGTTACTCAGATGTTTATTCAGATGTTACTATGAATTGAAGGCAGCAAAATAGGTCAAGATTTCTTAAAATCACATACTACAAAATACACATACATACTTGAAAGACGAAACATGTTATTTAATGCATTTTATATTCCACAGTTAATCTGTAAACAGCATTGTGGGCTACAATATTGTTATAATATTATGCATATTTATTTTTTCTATACTGTTTTTTGGAGCTCTTTATTGTTCCTTTTGAATAATGAGAAAAAAAACAATATTTATTCACTAGATATTTATGTATAAAAAAATAAAAGTCCCTAGTATCTTGTTGCTGAAAATTGCTACTCATACATATATCATGAAATGTTTGTACATACAAATACACTTCACGTGGGATGCTTTCTATAAATAACCATTGACAACATAGAGTTCAATGAAAGCACAACAGAGTTTCTGTGCGAAGAGGTTCTTTAACTCATTACAATATTAGCTTTTAATTGTAATTGTGCTGGTTTTATAAACTGGAGATAGTTGTTATTGTAAATATAAAATGTTGTGTGTAGTGTGACAATGATGTTGATAAATATTTGTGCATTCACGGTGGACTTCGATTTTTTGCATTGTAATGTTTGGTTTTAAGAATTTTCTCTTCAAGGTAACTAGGTAACAAATTCATACTTGTATTATTTTCATAATAACAAAGCAAATGTCTTAATTAAACTTGAGGTGTTTGTTTTTTTTGTTAGTAATATTTTTGTATAATTAAATACTTTAGACAACTCCAGCTCTACTGATGAGGCTCCTCAGAATGAGAGTGCCAAAAGAATTTTATTGCACCTTTGTGTGAACATAAAGAAATGTTGGTGTAGTTTCATAATTATTTTATCTTTTAAAAATCATTACATGCCTGATTTGTCACACTATACACAATTGTATATGGTTGATTGAGTTAATTATCATCAAAGTGCATTAAGTCAATCAATATTATTCACAGATATGGAATTCTACTTTAATTTTTCCAATAGGTATTTGATAAGCCATGTTATAAAATTTCCTAGTCAAAGTTATTCAATGGTAAAATACAGGGTGGACTGAAACCTCTAAGTATTATATAAAAAGTTGAAGAAAGTCATAATATATATGCCCTGTCCCTGAATTTGTTAACATATTTAGGTAAATTTGAGTCTAAGCACATTGTGAAAGATTTAAATTAAACATAATGGTCACTACATCTTGGTATAAAGTGTTCAGTGTAACCCAGGTTTGAATCTGATGTGAGTTAAAATTTTCATTTACAAAATTTATAAAACAATTTAAACAATTATATTATGGTGCATACATAATAAATTGATGTAAAGAAAAAGAAAACTGAATAAAGATGATGGATTTGTGTCAAAATTAATGTTTACAATGGTTAAAACATGAGATGAGATGATCCCAGTAGTAGGCATTATAAAAAAGAAATTGCTCCATTCCTGAATAATTGAGCTTATTGCATTAGCAAGGAGATGATGTGTGAAAAACATCTTGGATCATCGAAAACATTCAGGGGAAGGCAGCTGGTTTTTTTCGAATTTGGACCAACTGTAAACCGCATTTTCATTCCTTTACCCTGTGCAGCTATGGTTGGGGTTGTAGGACTCAGAACTCCTTTGCCGTGACCCCAATAGGATCCTTTTATTTTCAAAAATTAAAAAATATTCATGACTTCCCAATTTTGTAAGTGTCACTTTACAAAGAGTTTTTATTCCGTCGACTAGTGCTGCTGGCGAGTTGGCGAGATGCACACAGCCACGGCAGATGGGCAGTTCCGGAGTACTAACGGGTCCACACACGGACGTGACAAGGTCGCCATATTGGATGCTGGATCTCAATATGGCAAGGTAAGAAACATAATTAAATTTAAGTGGTAGCGTGCCTGGGTGTATGCACGTCTACAAATCAACTATAAAAATCCAGTGTAGTAGTAGTAGTAGTGCCTGCATGTCTACATACCAGCATGAATGGGCCCGAACGACCGGGGAAGTACTACCCTCCCACAGAATATCGACGTCAAGTAGCAGTATGCATACTGTTGCGTTTCGTACGGTGAGTGTGGAGCGCCGGAGGCCCAATTTCTCCCTCAGTCTCCCTCGTTCTCCTTTTCTCCTTCCTTTTCCTTTTCCTTAAATAGGCTCGGCAACGTATCTGCAGCTCCCTTGGTTTTGTAGATGTCTATGGGCGGCGATGACTATTTACCATTAGGTAAAAAAAAGATATTGTTGTCAGTTATGTTAACATAACATCACGCTTAGATGTCACGTAGTTGCAGTTTTCACAGTTCCTAGAGATCTAACATAAAATCTTGTGCATTTTGCATCTTGATAACATAAGTAAAATGTTTTGGGTTGCAAGTAAAGCCGCGTGCACAGCTTGTTTGTAGCGCAGCAACGCACATAAAATACATAATGGCTGATATAAAACCAAATAATTGAAAAAAAAAAGCAACTTTATATGAACCCCCAAGAATAGTGATATCTCAATTCTTATCTTAAGGTCAATGTCACCTAATCTATTCTACTTGTAGAAGTATTTCATAACTTTACTATTGTTCTACATGATTGTTATCTCTAAAAAAAGATTTAGTATGCACAAAATGAAAACAACAGGACATATGATTTTCTAAGGGTTTTTTAAACCCACATAATAGCTTAGAATCCTTAGAAAATCATGTGTGCTCAAGGCGCCCCTAAAAGCATTCACACACTCCTGGCAATCTTAAATGAAACTTGATATTACCCTACTTTATTAGCAATAACCCCTCAAAAACAGAAATCATGGGTTTATCATTCCCTACAGTTTTTGTTCACTGTCCATCCAACGAACTTTTAAATTAGGAAAGCAGCGGTAGCCTAATGGCAAGGGCGTCAGACTTGCGCTCTTGTAGTTGCCAGTTCGAAACCCACCCATAGAAAAGCGGCAGTAGCCTAAAGGCTAGGGTGTCAGGCTTGCGATCATGTAGTTTCCGGTTCAAAACCCATCCAATGTGTGTTTAATTGGCTGACTTACCCTTATTATAGTTCCGTCGACCACGTATGTGGTTGTCGTCAACTCACTGCAACCGGATTTTAAATCGGCTTTATTTTAACAGTATAATGTAATTACACTAGAGAGCACGCGCTCGTATTTAGCTTAGTAGGAGGGATTAACAAGAATACTAATAATGTGCGGGCCACTTTACTAGTAAGCTTATAAAAAATATTTAATAAACTATTTACACAGGTAATAGACCGTCGCATCCGCGAGCTATGCGTGGAATCGGACATCTTGCCGCTGGACACGCCAGCATACCATCTGAAGGAGACTGGGTACCGCGCCATCGTCATCTCTGGCGGGCCCAACTCCGTATACGCCGAGGATGCGCCGAGATACGACTCTGATATATTCAAGATCGGACTGCCGGTGTTAGGTTAGTCAACATTTGGTAGTACACATCAAGGTATACAAATCCAGTATCGACTGACCTTGCATTGTAAACGCTTTCCGTACAATGCGAGGTCAGCCTATACTGGATTTGTATAGCTTGATGTGTAGCCGTGTGTACATTATTTAAACATGATATTACTAACGAGTGTGCCTTCAATTACACGAATAAAAAAAAAATAACACATGGTATTCATATTGCTTTTACTTAACCTACAAGGAAAATAAAACGAAAAAGATGCAATTACATTATAATTATATAAAATAAAAAACAAATTCAGAGATCACAGATCACATGATATCAATCATCATAGAGATCTGTTATCATAATAAAAACAGAATTCCTTTGCTATATTTTACTAATTATATTATAATTTTTATTATTATTTGCTTTAGTTATGTTATACCTACAAAATAAAATGTGTATTGGCAGGATTCTGCCTTCAATTAGCTTAACTACTTATGTGGTGAAAAATTTATGGTTATGTTTGTTTTAATAATCGTATTGTTTCGTTTTCTGCGTTTCCCAAACTGTTCAGACATTTTTAATCTCACTTAAAAATAAACTACTTATTTCTTCTTTGAACCTAATTGAAAAAATCCAAGAATTTGTATTGTGTATCCGTTGGTAAGTGACGTCATAAACAGCTTTATGCTATTGAAGTACGCTCCTGTCTAGCATAAAAATAAGATGCCTATAGCTTCCTTATTTTTAACTAATTCTAGTTTTATTTTTGTTAATTTGCTCTATATAATATATTTATCCATAACATACCATCACGCCTGTATTCCCAAAGGGTTAGGCAGAGGTGTATCTAAAGTACATTTCGCCGCTATATGTAGGTCATGCTATTGCCATGGACCAGGCACAAATCCAGACTTCGAGCTGCTACTGGAAATTTCATAGAAAAACCCAATAGCACTTTGCTCGACTTGGGGATAGGACCCAGGACCTCTATCGTAGCAGTCGCACTTATGACCACTAGACTAATGAGGCAATGATATATTTGTTTACCAGGTATATGCTACGGCATGCAGATGCTTAACAAGGAGTTCGGAGGCTCGGTGCTACGTAAGGAGGCGCGCGAAGACGGACAGTACGAAGTTGAAGTGGAGACCGCATGCCCACTGTTCAAGTGAGTCTTTGTTAAGATATAGGTTTACATTCGTTACTCACTCCTAACTTAACAGATGTAAGAAAGGTAACTAGGATATTCATAGTCTTTTTCTAAATTTTTTTTAATGATAAATGTAAGAAAACAATGTGCTTCCTCGGCCCCAAATAAATTGGGAATAGGGCTGGAAGATCATGATGAGAAGATGATCACAGCAAGTTTATTTGCGGTCCACAATCATCATCATCGCTATCACTACATATTGTAAAACAAAATCCTTCGGCACTTCTGTCTGTCTGTTCGCGATAAAATCAAAAACTACTGCACCGATTTGCATACGATGTTTTAACAAATGGATAGCCTGGTTTTCAAGGAAGGTTTATATGTATAATACATACATATTATAGTACAGAAAAGTCTAAAAACCACGCGGGTTAAGCCGTGGGCGGAGGCTAGTAAATTATATTATGTTAAAATTAATAGCGCAGAAAGTGTTAGCGAGACAACTGACACGTACGGCGTAGATGTTAATGGTGTGGCAAGAAAACACCACCTATTAAAAATTTAAAAAACCCCCGACAATTGCAATACATCTCGACCGACTTTCATCAAACATGCTAAGAACACTCCCGACTAACTCACCTTTCATACAAAAAACTAAATCAAAATCGGATCTTTTGTTTGGGAGCTACGATGCCACAGACAGATACACACAAACACAGACACGTCAAACTTATCCCCGTCGTTTTTGCATCGGGGGTTAAAAATGACCCAGACCTTTTTGGTAGCCATTGGCACTAATGTCCAGCAAAAAAGTATGGATCCGTATATAGTGTTGAGTATTATTAAATTTGCAATTCTATATTTGGGCAGTCGTCTAGAGAAGCTGCAGCCGGTACTTCTGACGCACGGTGACAGCGTGCAGAAGGTGGGCGAGCGGTTCCGCGTGGGCGCGCAGTCTTCCAACCATCTCATCGCCGCCATATACAACGAGCAGATGCGACTCTATGGAGTGCAGTTCCACCCTGAGGTAATACATACATACATACATACACACACGCCTTTTTCCCACAGGGGTGGGCAGAAACTATGGACTACCACTTGCTACGACTCTTGCATATCACTTTTGCTTCTTCCACATCCATACATCTTTTCATACACACGCGCCGGTTGCGAGTACAACGAACCTGACCTTTTTGGAGAACCTCGCCAATAAGATTGGTGTAATACTTTTGGATTTATGTCGATTTTGAGGCAGTCAAGCCGACTGCCTCATTAATCTAGTGTTCCTCAGCGCGCTAGAGGTCCTGGATTCGATCCCCAAGTGACCAAAGTATTATTAGGTTTTTCTATAGAATTCTCAGTAGAAACTCGGAGTCTGGATGTGTGCCCGTTTAATACAATTAAGACAATAGGCTCGCCACCTATGTGCTGTTGTGTTGTGTCAAAATCGTCATTCAATGACTTCAAAATTGATGATTTTTGACAGTTTTATCAAAGACAAATCTGTCAATCCATATGAAATTCCATTACATAAAATATTTATGTGACGTTATTTTGCACAAAATAAAGTGCTATAATGTTTTATTTTATTTTTATTTATTTGTTTTCAATATCACCATCATCTTAACAGGTTTTCACCCAATGCGATAATGTTGTCACACAAAACAGTTTTATAATCATAAATGTTAAAAAATGTCAAACAATAACTAGGTACTTACAATCCATAATCAAAAGGATGTATAAATGTTAGATAGTGTTATGTCTGCTTTACATTAAACTTAATTAAAATTAGTTTTTTATGGAATCACAATACTTTACTTCTTCTTCTTACTATACTTCGCCAATAAATATGTTAATTTTATCATCATCATCATCATCAGCCCATACTCGTCCACTGCTGGACGTAGGCCTCCCCTAGTGAACACCACAGAGCCCGATCTTCGGCTTTCCTCATCAAGTCACTGCCAGCTGCCTTCCACAAGTCGTCAGTCCATCTGGCCGGATCTCGATCTGTTAATTTTATACCAGCACAATATTTATTCTTACCAGGTTGATCTAACACCGAAAGGCAAACAGATGTTGTCAAACTTCCTGTTCGACATCGCGGGTCTGTCGCGCTCGTTCACGCTGCGCACGCGCCGCGAGGCTTGCATACACTACATACGAGAAACCGTTGGAGATAACAAAGTTCTTGTGAGTACATCTATACAACGTGTTACGGAAAGACCATATTCATCCAAAAGGGGTGATGATTACATCAGGTATAGATTCTCTATGCAAAGTTTCCACGCAAAATAAATTACTCAAGGAATTCATACCAAACTTTTGGTTTCGTAAGTTTATTGAAATCAAACCATAACAAACGTGTCCTGCACTACGAGGGTCATTAACTTTTCACGTCATTTCTTAATATTGAAGTTAAATCTCTTTCGCGATCTGTGCGCCTAGTACACGCTGTAGGTAGTGTGCCGCCGCGCCGCCCTGTGTCGGCGCGGGCTGAAAGGATCACACGAGCCGACAAAGCGAGCGCGTGTGCGCAATTGTAAATACTTTAGGCATTTAGGTACTCCTTGGTTTAAAACTAATAATGCAATACGTAATTTACTTATTTACGGTTTACATACACGTTAATATGGACCCAGAATAACCTACGAATTTAACTAAAAAAACTGACGTAAAAAAGTTTTTTTTTTTTTATTAAGGAATGGGCTTGCGTTTGACCGCCACCTGACCTGATGTTAAGTGATGGTGCGGTCTACGATGGTACACTCTTGCCCAGCAAAGGATGGCAGTGAAATAAGGCTCCACGCTGCCGACTGCTGGTCGACTTGCAGTGGAGCAACAACTATTCCGACCCATCCCCTAAGTTAATAAAATAGTACATAAAAATTCACACCAAGGTTTAGGTAGGTAGCTACTAAGCTTGTTTTAATCCCTTATTACGTAAACAATAAAATCTAAGAGCCATGCTTAATTTAGCAAATTAACTTACATTTTTAAAGATGGGGTTCGATGTGGTGCCCTTGGTATTGTATGCACAAGGCCGCGCGCTTGTTCATGGACAACTGAACATTTCGCAGCATGTCAGGTGTTACTGTCCTAAAGGCGGCCTCGATCCGCACTTGCATTTCTTGCACTGTATCACACTGCACTGCATACACTACGTTTTTAATGTATCCCCACAAAAAAAAATCTAACGGAGTTAGGTCTGGGGACCGCGGAGGCCAAGCCACGCTCCTGCTACCGCGCCCGATCCATCGAGGGAAACGCACGTCCAAGTACGCGCGTACATCACGTGCAAAGTGTGCCGGTGCACCGTCGTGTTGGAATACCATATTGTTATCCATCACGAGATCCACGTAACTTGATACGGGTAGCACAGTGAGTACATCGTCTAATTCATTAACCAGAAAGTTTAAATAATTTTGGCCATTTAAACTTTGCGGAAAGAAAACTGGTCCTACGACAACATCTCCGATGATACCAGCCCACACGTTTAGTCGCCATTGGTGTTGGAAGGACGACTCTGTCGAAGCATGTGGATTCGTGTGAGACCAAACATGTTCATTATGGATATTACTTATCCCTGCTCTCGTGAATGATGCTTCATCGGTCCATAGCACTTTTGAACCGAAACTTGGTGAAGCTTCTATCTGGCTTCGATACCACTCGCAGAAGGTCACGCGAGGCAAAAAATCTGCCGGTGTCAGTTCTTGGGTGCGACGAAAGTGGTATGGATGCTGGCCGTCATTGTTCAGCACTCGCCATACTTTAATATGGTTGGAGGCACCCAGCGCTAATGCTGCTCGACGTGTGCTAGTGCGTGGATTATTTTGGAAATGCTCCAGTACGGCTTCTTCAAAGTCTGGATCGCTTCTGCTCGGACGACCTTCCGAAGCAGATGCGTGGAAGGACCCGGTTTGGTACAGACGATGTGTCATCCGACTGAAACACGCCAACGAAGGCAGCTGCCGACGCTCAGCATCTGGTCTATCCTGGATGAATCGGTGACGATACAACTCTCGGGCGGCTCGCAGACTACCGTCCACTGCTCCGACACACATCATCATCTCGTAATATTCACTATTACTGAACGACATTTTTTTAACAATCACGAAATCACAACTAGGTACACTGAATCGGATAGAGGGAGCGACCGAAGCACACGAGTATTATTAAACAACTGACGAAACTCCGGAAGAACCGAAAAATAAAACTTCTATTCTTCTACTATCCTAGTAATAGGGTAGCTGGCCCAATTATTATTGTACATTTTGAATTTATTTTCGATTTTTTGTCAAATTTAATTTACTAATCAAGTCAGCCTATCGCAGTCCACTGCTGGACATAGGCCTCTCTCAAGTTGCGCCACAAACAACACACGGTTTCCCGCCTTTTGCATCCAGTAATCGTAGCGCCGCGCAGTATCGCTTTTCCCCCCAGCTACCTAATAATAATTTCAAGAAAACTGTGATAAATTGAATACATTGAAGCACACCGATTAAAGAAGAGTTAGGCCAGGGCATCAGTTAATTAATAAAACCTATGAGCTGAGTTGACAAACGAAACCGATAAGATAATTTGATGTGGACTGTGGGGGTGGTACCTACATAAGTACATAGTCTTAATTTGTAAGTATTGATTAATCAAAATAGCGACAGATAAGTTGAGTATTGATTCGATTTATTTATTTATTGAAGGCTACCAGCTAAGACTATCACTACGACTATGACTATTTACCTGCAACTGGCTCATTTACCCTTAATATCATTGTGTGTGTAACCCCCGATGAAATTAGGGTTCAGTTATTATTGTTCGCAAATGCTGTCCGAACAACTCTCGTTACTCATGAGGTCCTAGTACTTTTAACAATTTATTTCCATAGTTTAATACATTTTTGCGGCCTATTTTCTTATTGTGTTTTATTAAACAATAAAGACTCACCGCCAACCCATGTCTCAGTCAAATGGGCCCGCCGACAAAATGTAAACTTCTGATACGTTTTAAATGTTTTCAGTTGTAATTTAGTGTTGTTATCATCATAATTATCAACTCATTAGTGTCCCACAGCTGGGCACGGACCTCTTCTCAGAATGAGAAGGTTAAGGGTTAGTTCATCACGCTGGCCTTCTGCGAGTTGTTTAGCCGTGTGCGTGTTGGAATGGCAAAAACTACCAACATAATTTAATTTTAAAATCCTACCTATTTAAATAAAAGCGGAACCCACTGCACACTGGCATTTTATTTCTACCAGGAGACACATAAGTTGCATAGAGTAAAGTTATTTAGGGTTCATTTTGAATAAATTATGTTACAAAATATTTTTTCTGTAACATTTCTAATTGCATAATCTTTTAGTTAGTTACTTACTACGGTAATAAAAAAATCGGATCGGATAAAAGGATCGTTCGTATCGTTATCCTATATCCAGTTTTGTTGATTGTGAGGTAAAAAAATGTGGCAGAAAGTTACTATGTGCATAATTATTAGGCACCTACATTTACACGTTCACCGAAAGTCGTGAACTAGGTACCTACTCCGTAATTCTTGTTACTTTTCTTTAAGTATTATTATTATTACCTACAGCCTAAGTTTTAAAATAATTTTCCAAGCTGCAAACAAGCATTTGCATTTGAACTTGTTTACAAACAATCCTAGTTTTTTAATTATTTAATTTAAACTAAACACAGAACCCTTTAGCATTATTTATGTACCAGGACACACATAAGTTGCGGAGGAAAGTTATTTAGGATTCATTTGAAAATAAATTATGTTACGAAATCCTTTTTCTGTTCTAGGTTCCATTAGGTTCTTTCGCAGTATTTACCTAAGCAATTAATTTCTGGTAGAGTACCTATGTATGTCAACCAACATAAAAAAGACATGTTGGATACTCAAATTCTGTGTCTGTGGTTTAATTTCAATAATTACGTAGATTCACACATTACATACACCGTTATGTTTGTTATTAGATTGTTTTACGTAGATAGGTAACTAAGTATTATTTACTAGTCCCTACTAATCCCTTCATAAAGTACCTACCTAAATTCAATATCATTTTCAAGCTAACAAATGATTTACTGATGATTGATTGATGATTTGTTAATTTTTAAAGGATTTGTATTTTAGCTTGTTCACAAACATAATCAGTTTTTGTCAGAAAAAGTGAGTAATAAAATAAAATATCCAGAACCCATTATCCAAAAATACCAGGAGTAAGAGCATAAGAGGTTTGTTTTCACAGGTGAATGTATCGTGAGTGACCTACTTACACCGATCAGCTGATTTGGTTGCTAGTGATGTGTAAATTTCAAGTTGAAATGTTTGGGTTTTTGGTTTCATTCCTCATATCTTCCTAACATGCAGATATAGGATTTAAAAACCTTTGCAATATAGTTTATTATGATCCAAAGAAGCCGTGCACTTGATATGTATATACCCTTTCCGTAACAGCTTGTATATATAAAAATCAATGCCACTTTTCGTTGTAATTTTATAACTCAAGAACGGGCTCACCTATCCAAACCAAATGTTTAGGCTTTGTTTAGACTATTTAGTAGATGGTTTATGTGAAGTTTGCACAAAAACGGTTCTTCATTTATCACACTTTTTGTAACAAATGTATTCAATAAATGGCGAATAATTTTGTTAATGGGGATTTTGCTGTCAAATTGAAACAAACACGCGGGCAACGCCGTGGCGGGAAAGCTAGTAATCCTATAATTTACGTTAGTATTGATACATGACATAATTTTATCGTCTTACTCCGCACCCCCTCCGCATTGTGCTATGGACGGCCGTGTGTTTTTAGGCCGAAAAAAAAGGTACCTCAGAAGTTACTTAGAGTGTTACCCCGCGTTTCGACTGTCGACAAAACATGTTGCAAACATCTATCTAACTCTCAAAGAGTGAGTGGGATAGGTAGCTGTTTACAACATGTTTTGTCTTTAGTGGAAACGCGGGGTTATATCATCTCGAATTTATCTCAGGGTGTGATTAATCATGAGTTAAAGTTAGCCCTATTGTTTGCCGGTTTCCGCCTCAGATTTTAGGATGTACAAATAATGCCAAGTTCTTTATTTATTATGTGACCATTCTGCTTACCCTCACAGATATCTCAATAGCGCTGTATACCCTTTTCCTCGAAGGCCGTTAATTATTGAAATTAAAACATTAAGTCACTGAAATATCTGACATGGAATCCTATATGGAACTCCTACCTGAATAATATTAGTATAGTAGTTATTTTGTTTTGTTGTAAGCAAACTTCATAAAAATGGTTTTCTTCTCTCCTAAGAATAAATAATAATAAACTAGCTTTCCGCCCGCGTCTACGCCCGCGTGGTTTCTCGGCTTTTCTGTACTATACTATGTATGTATTACCCATATAAGCCGTCTTCATGAATCAACTTTGTTTTATACTATGTAGTGAAGTTATTAAAGCATGTTTTATATATCAGGTGTTAGTAAGCGGTGGCGTGGACTCGACCGTGTGCGCGGCGCTACTCAGAACCGCACTGCGTGAAGACCAAGTCATCGCCTTACACATTGATAATGGTATGTTCAAATACGACCTTAAGCTCTTTATAATAAAGTATAGTTTTAGTTACTTTTTGGTTTACATTAAATTCAATCTTCTACCGGTTTCAATAGTAGTTTCAACATTTTGATATGCGTTATCTCCCTTTCTCTTAATATCAGAAGAAGTTTGTGATACAAAACTAAATATATTATAGTCTTATCTTGTAGCCACAGACTGGCAGAGGACTGTAACTGTTAAGGAATGATATTATATAATTTTGAGTTAAAAATATTAAATTTAAAAATATTGAAGTTAAAATTATTTTACAGGTTTCATGCGTAAAAACGAGAGTGCTAAAGTGGAGAGGTGTCTTAGAGATTTGGGTGTGCGTTTACACGTTGTCAATGCAGCTCATCAGGTATGTAACATTTTTTTTTAATACATTGTAACGACAACTTTCCGTCCACAAGCCACGTACCAAAAGCTTGTGCACACTTATCAGCCGCGTCCGTCAGCCGCGTCCGATAGTTTGTTTCCAGCTTAACATTAATGTCCTCCCCCCCCCCAGTTCCGTCAGGGCAGCACGGTGGTGCGCGAGGCGGCTGGTCGCTCGCGGCACACGGGGCTCCTGTGCCACACGGCCGCGCCCGAGGACAAGCGCAAGATCATCGGCGACGTCTTCATACGCATCGCCGAGCAGGCCGTGCACGATCTTAACTTGCAGTACGTACTTATATCAGGATATATTATATTAGGATAACAACATTTTGTGAACTGTATTAAGTACAAATATGATTCAACGGTTAACAATATGCGCTCTCGCTTCTCCGCCCGTTTCACTTGTTTCATAATTCTCATCAAATCATTTCTAATACTTACAAGAATATCCACTAATATCAAACCTCTTTTTTTACGGATTTTAACCGAACCGTGAATTTAATTCAGGTCAGAATTTAATAGTTTCGATATAACTTGATAAAACCGCTAAGAAGTAGTTTTATTTCAATTTCAGTACATACTCTATCTTAAGTATCTATTGACAGGGATGAATGAAAGAAAAAGACTTGCTACGCCAACCCCGAATAAATTGACGATTGATTTTTTCTAGCATCCATAATCTGAATCATTTGAAGCGTCGGTAGCCTAATGGCTATGGTTGCCGGTTCGAACCCCACCCATTGCACTACCGACGTTAACCCACTCGTAACACAAGCATTTAGCTTAGCACGAGGGGTTAACAAGAATACTAGTAATGTGTGACCCACATTGCTAGTAAGCTTTTAAAAAAAAAATCTTTACTTTTTACGCTTAACTGGCGACAAAAAATATTTTTATCCGGTATACTCAGGGCGTTTCTGTACTTGTATCATTTATATTTGTCATACTAAAGTGATTGAATATTATCTAGAGAAGACCAAGTACTTCTAGGCCAGGGCACGCTAAGGCCGGACCTGATAGAGTCGGCCTCGTCGCTGTGCTCCAACAACGCGGCCACCATCAAGACCCACCACAACGACACAGAGCTGGTCCGCGCCCTGAGGCAGCGCGGCAGGGTCGTCGAACCACTGCGCGACTTCCACAAGGATGAGGTAACGTCACTAGCTCCATTATCACTCATCACAATGATACTGAAATGCCTGGCAAAATATTAACACTTGATAACAATCATATCCTTTACTTTACACAGTATTGCCCCGCTCCCAAGGATCGTAGCGTGATGCTAGTTAGCCTTCCTCATGATTGTAGCTATCTTATATAAAAAGAATTTTGCAACGCATTTTCGCATAAACGGGCTTAAACGAACTCTTCAGCTTTATTATATTAGTATAGATATTTTTTAAATATGAATTGATTCCAAAGGAATGAAAGACACAAAGCTAAAACAAAAGTCAGCCAGACAATGCAATGTCAGTCCTATTATATTTACACAAAGAGGTTTTAGCCAACAGGATGGGGTCAAGCGTAAGTGGCGCCATTAGTTCCTCAATAGCAATACTGGACTTAGCTCCCTAGTCAGCGAACATGAGTAGTGAGATTATGTGCAGGTGCGCGCGCTGGGCGTGGAGCTAGGGCTGGCGGCGGCGCTGGTGGAGCGGCAACCCTTCCCGGGCCCCGGCCTGGCCGTGCGCGTGCTGTGCCAGGACGAGCCCTACGCCGAGCGGGACTTCGCCGAGACGCAGGTCACACAACACTATTTTTCACTCATCATATTTTCTCTATTCTTCAATTAAGTGAAGCGGCGGGAACCTAATGGCTTGGGCGTCGGGGTTGCGATCAGATGGTTGTCTGTTCGAAAACCATCAATTGCACTACTACTTAGCACTATTTCGCTTAACACGAGGGGTTAAGAAGAATACTAGTAATGTGCAATCCATATTGCTAGAAAAATCACCATCATCAGTCCCTTCTTCGTATCGATATAACTAATACCGATCTTCTATCTTATTCAACCAGTTGCCAACCATCTTTCCCAAATTTTAATAACACTTATCTATCGCTGTATGTACTTTGATGATTATGTAGCCCTATCGAATCATTTTTTTTTGTATAAAAAGCCTTCACATTTTATTACGCAAACAAAGTGGACAAGCACCGTCCATACAATGTTATAATCTCATTCTATTTTGTTGTAACACAGGTGATAGTGAAAATAATGGTAGAGTACGCGTCGATGTGCGTGAAGTCCCACGCGCTGCTGGGCCGCGTCGCCAACGCCTCGACTCCGGCCGAGCAGGCTGAACTCAAGCGCATCTCATCCAAGTCGCCCGTCGCGGCCACGCTGCTGCCCATCCGGACTGTGGGAGTACAAGGTACTGTAGCGACTTCTAGCGCGCTACATAAGAACTACTTTTTATTTGAAAATAAAAAAAAAACATTTGATTTGATTTGAGATACAACCGCCCGACATCAACCGTCGGGCCGGAGCCCGCCACCTGCCTGGTCGAAGGATCCTCCCTTTGGTTGGAGGGGGAATACACCTCGCCTATACCACAGTGCAATCATAAAACTACTGACCACCATAGTATACACGACTAAACTCGGTTCATGGTGAAAAGTTCTTAAAAAAATGTCTTCGTTTAAAATCCTACATGTGCAATATTTTCTAAAAAAAAATGTTTTTACAAACAAACAAGCGTACGGTCCGCGCGATGGCAAGCGGTCACCGTAGCCTAAAGCGTTTGAAATATCGCTTGGGGTATCGCTCGTGTGTTAAATAATATTTCTGTACCTTGTGCGCACACATTTCACCGTATTTAGGTCCCATGTAATATATGGACTCAGAGGCATCCAGACTCAGAGCTGCTCCTGAGAATTTCATAGAAAAACCCAATAACACTAGAACTGATAGATTTTGTAGAGAAAAAAAATCAAAAACCATCAATTGTTTGTTATGTTATTGGATGATCTACACATCAAGCTATTAAAAACCAGTAAAGGCTGGCCTTAATTTGTGCAGAAAACCTTTACAATGGGAGTTCAGTCTGATCTGGTTATGTATACCTGATAGCTATATGATGTCTGGCCGTGTTTACAAAGAAATACTTTGCTATATGACAACTAAACTGTGACCTAAAAATTAATTCCTAGTAGTAGTGTTCGATTTACTCGAACACCCGTTTGCTGATCTAGCTAATAAATAAGGCCGCGTTGCGCGCGCGCCGACATCAGTGCATATTCGGACAGCAACCGGGTGCATTCGCCTTTCATTTACATTTATCATCATATTTTAGCGTAGCTTTCAGTATCGTAATAAAGTGTTTTTAGCAAGTGAATAAATCGTTTTAATAGCCATCTTAGCAGCAATCAGCAATTAGGTCGCGTACCGAACAAGTAGCTAAACGATTTTCGTGTTTATTCAGTTCATTGATATATATATTTATCACGGATAGGCTTGTGCTTGACCACAATTTACACACTTTTTAGTGTGGTGATGCTTGAATGTGTTATAGATGAACAATTTGCGAAGAACCAAAATAAAAACGAAATTGGTGCCCTAGCAGAAACAATCCGCCCAGTCCTTCGGGGAATACAGGCGTGATGGTATATTAAAAGCAAATATTTGTTGTCAGGTGACGGACGGACGTACAGTTACGCGGTAGCACTATCGACGGAGCGCTACCCGCCCGACTGGAAGGACATGCACTATCTCGCCAAACTTATACCACGCGTATGCCACAATGTTAACAGGTATGTCGAACTAATATTTTTATCTGCAATGCCTTTTTACTTACCACTAGATATTTTTTTTATTTAATAACTCGCACTTGGGATATTATTATTTTTTATCGTAAACGCTGCAACCGAGCAGGCGATCTACCTGATGGTAAGTAGTCGTCGCCGCCCATGGACATCTGCAATACCAAAGGGGTTGTAGATGCGTAGCCGAGCCCATTTAAGGAAGGGGAAAGGAAATAGGAGAAGGGAGAAATTGGGCCTCCGGCGCTCCGTCTGTTTGTAAACTTTCACAGCATTTTTGTAAATTGATAGACTGCTCCATTAGTATAATGGTCGTAAGCGCGACTTCTAAGGTATTCTCTGGAGCAGTGGTTACCAAAGTTGACTGACCGACCCATCTAACAATAAATTCCAATCTTTGGACCCACTGCTTGGCTGTGTTAGAGAAAAAAGGACATAAATATTGGTAATGCTCAGATTCCCTAGTGGCTGTTGGCTCGGTTGATTGCAGTTAATGTACGCACGGCTACACATCAAGCTATACAAAACCAGTATAGGCTGGCCTTGAATTATGCGGAAAACCTTTACAATGGGAGGTCAGTTTAAACTAGTTTTGTATAGCTTGGTGTGTAGCCGTGTGTACATTTCAGGATCCACTGAATATTCGCTCGCGTCCCATAGTTTGGGAAATACTGCTCTGGAGGATTAGATGCCCCTTGAATGGGTTTTTCTATTCTATAGGCTCCCCCCTATTACATAGGACCTGAACATACCGACGAACTGCATGTGTTATATACCTTACCCTAATCTTCGGAAAATAGGTATGGGCGTGATAAAATGTTATATTTTTTTCAGGGTTTGCTACGCTTTCGGAGGTATAATTAAGGAGCAAGTGACAGACATCACGCCCACCTTCCTCACACAACAAGTTATCTCCACTTTACGTCAGGCAGATGATCTTGCCACACAGGTACGTACTTTTTGATTCTTGAGTGTAAAAAAAATGTTGAATATAAAAGTTTTATTGTAAAAGGTTATATTAAAAAAAGAGATTTCTTTTTTCTTCACCTACATAAATGTATACTAATATTGAAAGATGTTGGTTTGTGAGGTTGCAGGGTGAAATCTCTGTAACTACTGAACTGATTTTGAAAATTCTTTCACCAATATAAAGCTACATTATTCCTAAGTGACATAGGCTATATATTATCCCGTAAAATAAAAGCGCGGACGAAGCTGCGGACGGAAAGCTAGTATTATCTTTATATATATAATTCTACTGTACGTGTGTATGTCACTGAACTCCTCCTAAACGGCTGGACCGATTTGAATGTCTTTTTTGGTATGCGTTTCGGTGGTGCCCTGTATGGTTTAGATTCACAAATCAACCCGGCAGATGGCGCTTCAGTCGGTGTTTTTCTGTACGTGTGTATGTTACTGAACTCCTCCTAAACGGCTGGACTGATTTGAATGATTTATTTTGTATGAGTTTAGGTGGCGCCCTGGGTGGTTCAGATTCACAAAGCAGCCCGGCAGATGGCGTTGAAATAGTTTTTTTTTTATATCATGCAGGATAACGTCTGTCGGGTTCGCTAGTATAATCTAAATATGTTGTAGGTGTTAGTATCAAGTGGGTACGCGTCCCGCATCGCACAGATGCCGGTGGTGATGATCCCGATCCACTTCGACCGCGACGCGGCCGTGCGCGCCGCCTCCTGCCAGCGCTCGCTGGTGCTGCGCCCCTTCATCACCTCAGACTTCATGACCGGCATCGCCGCGCTGCCCGGCTCTGATTATATGCCTCAGGATGTAAGTATACCCACTATACATAACATAACATACCATCACGCCCGTATTCCCCGAAGGGTTAGGCAGAGGAGAACTTAATGTACACCCACAGTTCGCCGGTATGGTTAGATCCCATGTAATAGGGAGCGAGCCTATTGCCATTCACCGGGCACAAATCCAGACTCCGAGCTGCTACTGAGAATTTCATAGAAAAACTCAATAACACCTGAGGATCGACCCCAAGACCTGTAGCGTAGCAGTCGCGATTGGGACCACTAGAGTAACGAGGCACCCACTGTACAGTTTGTTCAAAATAACTAACCTTCTCTGAAGTTGTCCATAAGTGGTTTGGCAGTCAATTTTAATGAAAGGGTCTGTGTAACGACAATTGTGATCGTAAATGTTTTACATTTGTGATTATTCTTGTTACTCATTTCTATATTTCATGTATGAAAAACACATAATTAAGAGATTTTATCAGTGTTGTAGTTCGGAACGGCTAACATCAAACAAACAGAGTAATTTTGAATCAACTGTACTCTACTCTTGCCGCTTTCATTACTCAGTATGTGTGCCTCTCACAACTATTGCAATACTAGCTCTTGCCCGCGATATCACTCACATTCCAAAGGACTTAAAAATTAAAAGGTAGCCAATTACTTTACAAAAACAAATTTCGTTTTTGCATTAACAATATTGTTGATGTTTAGCAGATTACCTACTATTAGCAGCGTGTAAGATGCTTATATGGAGGCTTGTATTTATTTTCCAGGACTAAATGTTATTTTTGTCTACAGGTTGTCGACAAAATGCGCAAGGAGTTACTAAGCGTGCCAGGCATATCTCGCGTGTTATACGATCTGACTCCGAAGCCGCCTGCCACCACTGAGTGGGAATGATCGCCGCGGCCCACACACTTTTATATATTTTTTTACTGAACGAACGCACCCACGGGCAGTGGCCGCGGCCTTATAGTTTTATTTGATGGAAGGCATCGGCAACGCAACATAGTGAAGGCAACGAAGTACTCGAAAAAATAACACTATTGTTATAAATACTTACGAAAAGATTCTTGACTTGTGCTATTGTTATTCAAGTGCCTAATTAGTGCGATATCGATCTCGTGAATTGCCATTTCTGTATCTCAATACTCCCCGCACTTTCATTCTCGCCACGAAATGTCATTTCATAAGATCGACTTATGGCACAACTACTTGTTAATTTTTCTATCGTTACTATCGGACATTCTCCTCTTAAATGACTCGTGTTTTTATTATAAACGAATTTTCGGTTGAACTAAACGTTGATTTTATTTTGTTAGTGTTTTAGCTGTATCAAGTTTTAATTTATCGTTTCAAGTTTCCATGGTCGCGCCACTGCCCGATATATAAAGAAGTTTTTGTAAATACATTGGTGTCACATGTTATACTATTAGCTCCACTGATCAGTTTTGTAACATGTAGTAATTTATTGTCAAAGGCTGTGTAAAAATTTATAAAAAAGCCCACAATTATTCCGCGCGACAAGATTGTTATAAATGGATCTTGTATGAAATCGAAGACACATTGTGTTTTATGGAATGGTTCAGTGTTATTGACTGGAAGTTTCATAATAAAAATTATATTATGCTTTATTTTCATATTGGATTTTATTTAAAAACCTTATTCAAAATTCTATTATAAATAAAATACAGATATAAAACTCGCAAAATATGCAATACAAACTCAGTCAGGGCTATGAAATAACTAGGTGTATGACAAAAAAGCCTCAACTATCAGGCACCAATAAATTTATATTCTTGCCAGATGAAATTTGTCCACCTATAAAGGTTTCCTCTTCTCCTCTAATAGACAGGCCCTCGGAAATCGCCACATTCTTTTGTCGCAGCATTGGTGCTTTTACCCAGCGAGAGCCTCTACAGTTGCTACAAGAATGAAGTGGAATTAATTCTAAGGAAACAGTTCTGTTGTTACAATCAGCACATTTAAAGAACCTTTTGAATGAATCCAATACTTTCAGAGGATGCCGCTCATCCTTACACAACTGTGCTGCTGAAAATGCAGTGTATTTGCACTTTACACATCTTACAGCTTTACAGGCAAGCTTGAATGTGTTCAGCATTTTCTCTTCCATTTGTTCTTTCTTCTCTAGTTTACTGAAATACTTCTCTTGTTCATCATCTTCATGCTGCTGAATCAAATTCTGGTGAGCTGATGTTGCTTCTAGAATTTTCTTGAACCTCTCGGACATTACACTCTTGGGTTTCTTCAATACTGAACCTGTTTCATCATTATGTTTAGACTTTTTTGTTTCATTCTCGTCACTACTTGAGTCATTTAATTTATCCAATGCTCGTTTCTTTCCTGCCTGAGTGCCTTTGATATTATTAGGATCAGACTTAGAGAGGCCTCCACTTTGTTGTATCAACCTGAAAGCATTGGCCTTAGCTCGTTCAGCTGATTTTTGCCCATATTTCAGGCTTAAATCTATTGTACCACTTCCTTTTAGACCAAAAGTGCCTGCTTTACTAAGTTTAGGTGAACTTGCAACTCTTTCAGCTAAACTTAAGTTTTGTGATGAATTTTGTGGACTGGATGTTAGCTTATTTAGCCTCTCATTATCACTAGTCCTTTGTGCTGCAGGGCTATGTAATATAGTGTTGTTCTTCATGGGGCCAGCACCATATGGTGCCTTGTTCATCATGAATTTGTCTCCTTCAGACTTGTGATACTCACTCAATGACATCAATCTATTATTATCCCTCTCTTTGACTTTTTTTGTGTTTCCAGAGGGTAAAGCAGAATATGCTTTCCCTCCATAAATGACTGTATTTTTACCTAAAACTTTGTTTTGTAAGTTAACAAGCCCTTTGCCCATAGTTGAGGATTGCAATTCTTGTCGTCTGGAATATTTTTGATACTCCTGCTTTATGTGATAAATGCAATGGTCACATTGGCTCAAATTGACAAAGGCTGTACAAGGCTCCCCATTCTTCTTTCTACTTTTGCATACACCAAGGTCTTTGGATTGACCCAAGATCATCACTCTGTCAGGATTCTCCACACTAAGACTAGCTTGCTCAGCACTGTTCTGTGATCTATCTAAAACATTAGGATTTAAAACTGCCACCACAGTGCCTTCAGGAGTTTTCCATAAATCATTATAAGCTTTTCGAAATAAAAACATAGAAACTGTTTTCAAATCATCTTTTAGGTCACTAAGAGTCCATATCAGAAATTGGTTACCTTTCTGGGACTTTTTAGCTGCGCTTTTTCTCACAATAACGCCACCTATAACCCAATCTTTGGAAAGATCTTCATTTTCAACATGTCTTTTTACTCTCAACATGTTAATAGCCTCTCTGCCTTGCATGCGATCTAAGAGCGCCGTACTTGATATTAAAGGCTTGGTAATTCTTATTCCGAAAATTGGATCGGTGTAAATATCGACAGACTCTTTGTTCTTTTTATTTTCTGGCGCGCAAAATGTATTTTTACTAACTTCTTCTGTTGGCTTTCGCGTTTTGAAGGTTTTACGAGCCATCTGTACATCCATGTTAGTTTGTCGCAACCTCGTCTCGAATTCAAGCCTTTTATCCCTCTGTTCATGTTCTTGATGGTCCAAAATCTTCTTAACCTCGGAGCCATAGTTACTGTATTTACGTTCAGTGTAATTTCTCTGTTCTTCATCGTCCGATGAATCTGTGTCACCATTATGTATCGCAGAATTTGTAGCAGGCTTAGTTTCAGCAGGTTTCTCTTCAATTTCTGAGTTACTGTTACTTGCTTGAAAGATATCAACTTCGCGAACAGAAGCTTCTTTTTTGCCGCAGTTTTCAACTTCGTTTAGGTCTGCACACAGTAATTCCTCTAGTTGTGCTAATTCATCATTCTCATCCATGATACTAGACAATAAATTCAGTCAAACAATCGATTCAATACAAAAATATCAAAATAAAATGAAATAGTAAAATTGGCGCGTACAAGCACAAAGTCGTATCAGCTGAAACTTGACATTTGTGATTTGACATTGACATCACTGACTATAGAGATGGGTACCTCGCGAATGAAGTATATAAAAGAACTAGCCCTTTGATCCTAATTTAGCTCTCACTAGTTCAAAACATAGCTCACCAGCTCAATCAGCTCCGTCCCGATCCCAAGAGTCCGAACTTTTCCAACGAACAGCCGATCGGTTTTGATTCCTTTCATGTACAGTGGGTTATAGCTGTTACCTAACCCACTTAGATGCTACCGGCTCACTTAGGGTGGGTCAGGTAACAGCTACAACCCACTGTACACACGGCTACAGTCTTACCTATACAAATCCAGTTTAAACTGATCACGCGTTGTAAAGGTTTCTCATACAGTAAGAGGCCATCGTAAACTGGATTTGTATAGCTTGACGTGTAGCCTGCGTACAAGCAACAGTATTGCTTGTGTATGTAAGTATATCTCGCTCACTGAATAAGAAGTCGCGTTATTTTTATAAAGTAAAGAATACTTCAGGATACAAATATTTAGCTCGCTGAATGACTCGCCACCGTACACCTCCTGCGTAAATACGTCATTGTAAGTCAAAAAATTACTAAAGAGCTATAAGATTCAATAAGAAAGCTAAAAGTGATACGGCTCTTTTCAATGATAGAATTTTATTATCTCGCTCTTCGTTTCATTGATATGTATTTTGCATCTCTACTGTCTCTACTGACATATATTATTATTTCACATTTTGTGATTTGTAATTTTTCTGGAGACGAGAAAAAATAATCAAATTTTTAGTAAATGAAAAATTTGATTCCAGGCAAGAGTCGAACTTGTATCCCTCTGGTTAAGTGTACCATAAAGGAGATTTACTAGTTGCCAAAAAAATACCTAGTGGCTAGTAAATGCCATTTTATATTTTACTAGGAGATTTTTTTTAATTTATTTGGCAAGTATTTCGTTTTCTGTGTTTTCCTTTACTAAACTTGTCTTAGACAAGGAAAGGAAAACACTACAGACAAGTTATATTACTTGTCTGTTGAGTTTCTGTTGCCGCGTTCCACATGGCGATCACAACGCTTCTTAATCTCATGACGTCATGACTTACGCCCACGACGACCCATCTAAAACGATGGGTTGAAGTGATCGTTAAGAAAAACCTAAACTCCGTTCCACTTGAGTTTACGACACTAACGCTCACAAGCAAGTGGAACGGGAAAAATTGCGGTCGTGAGCGTGATCGTTGTAGTCGCCAAGTAGAACGCGGCCTATATAAAAATAATTTGACTGCTCTTGACATTTAACTTGACTTTGACAGATTGCATTGGAATTGTTGCGATTTCGAGAATTTCTCTGAAGCCGTGCCCGATAAAAACTTAATGATAATCTTGTATCTAGTATTCTTATTAGATGTATAAACTGATAGTTTGCATGAAAGGACGTATATAAATATTGTAACATTACTTTTAAAAGTATTATGGCGGGTATGTATATAACTCGTGAATAACCGGGTGTGTTTTTATTTGGAAAGTTTTTGTGCAATATTTATTCGAAATATTTTTTTTTATATTTAGACAACCAAGGTAACCAACCAGCTGCGACCAGTAGCAAAGATAAAGAGCCTCCAAAAGAAAGTGGGAAAGCGCCAAGTATGGAAATCGACCCGGCACATTCACCCCAGCCAGTGCAAACACCACCGCCTGCTGAAGAAGACTGTCAGGAGATCATTATAGTGAACGAGCACACCCGAGAACTGGACCTGAACCATGGCAGGATTGGGAAGATTGAGAATCTTGAACCTTTAAAAAACTTGGAGAGGTGAGTCATACTTTTCCTTTCACTTCTATATTTGTGACTTATTAACTTGATCTTATTATTATTATTTACCTAGTTTACCTATTGGGAAATGTCAACTTCTGAACTCTGATATATTCAACTTTTTCTCATTGCGTCACCATCTTTTCATTGTATCAATGATTCAACAATTTTTTTGTAAGTAATATGTGGTAATCTGAATGGTGGTTGCGGAGGCAGCATAGTGATCATTCATCTTCAGGTCTGGGTACAAGGCACACATGTGGATCATAACCATGATATAACTTAAACCTGCCATGCCTGTCTACCAACAAAACTTACATAATACTGTTGTTCACATTGATTGTATTTGTTTTTAATAAAGTGGACTATCCATCTCTACTATGGACTAAGTCAAAAATATACAATACTATTGACATAACAGTTTTGAGTCATATTAATTCACTGACAAACGAAGTTGCCTCATGAGGGCAAAACAATCGATTTTGCATTGTGTCTACAATATGGCGCTTGATGGGTTAATAAAACAATACTAAATGGTATACATACTCCATACTTTTATTTTATGTTGTTAAGACATTGGCATGTGACTACAAGTGAATGACATCAGACATCATTGGCACAAGATAATAAATGAAGACGGTCATTGTGCTCTCAGCTAATCATTAATATGTTCAATGAATTGTGTTCCCCATAGAACTATTTTAACAATTACTGGTTCACTGTTGTGTGAAGCCATTCACCCACACTCATGTGTGTACACAAACACATCTATTGAAAGACCTTTTGTTAATTAAATGTTAATCTGTTTATGCTATCATATTTTTTTATCTTCACACAAATACATTTGCATATTTCGTTTCTTTTTCTAAATAGAACAAGCAACGTACAACTGCAAAAATAAACTATATGGCGGATCGTCATTCCTTGAATGCCAAATTATATAGTTTTTGTTTTATTTTGCAAATTGTATTTCTGTAACATATTCTGTGAGTCATAGTACTAAGAATAGCGACATCAACTGTAACTAATTCACAGCTGAGTACTAAAACTTTCGCTTAGAAATCGTTCTTGTAGCAGATAGCAGTGTAAATTGTAATATTTTTTTTTATGGCATACCTCGGCAAACTAGCAGGCGAGCTACCTGATGGGAAGTAGTCAACGCCGCCCATGGACATTTGCAAATCCAAAGGAGTTGCAGATGCGTTACCGAACCTATTTAAGGAAAAGGGAGGGGAAGGAGAAAAGGAGAAGGAAGGGGACTGAGGGAGAAATTGGGCCTCCGGCGCTCCACACTCACCGTACGAAACGCAACAGTATGCATACTGGTACTTGACGTCGATATTCTGTGGGAGGGTAGTACTTCCCCGGTCGTGCGACCCATTCATGCTGGCATGTAGACATGCCAGCAGGCACTACTACTACTTAAACATTTTGCCAAAATGTACCTCTTGTAATATAATCAACATCAAATCAAACATTGGAAATTTGCTTTATTAGATAATGCCTATTAGATTTTGAAATGCGACGTCACGAAACTTAGGACCCCTCCCACCTCTAGTCACACAATGTCACACTTCGTCGACCCCCTCCCCCCCTTAACGTGTGACCTATTTATGGATAGTCCCTGTCCTCTATTTTACATTATTATCTGTTCAGATATTTTTTAAGAAAACGTTTATAATTTGCTGCCCAAGGAAAAACAATAAAGCCTTAATGAAATGATACTTAGCACTCTCCTGCACATTGATCCAGAATGAAGACTAACAAATCCAGTCCTTATTATTCTTGTTCATAAATTCACCAATTAAGTAATTGATTTTTCTTCATTCTCGCATCTTCAGTGTTAATCAATACCAAGCCAATATACCTACATTGATTATTAGCTGGGTTAATGGCAAAAAGCAATTTCATTATTATCAATAAATTAACTCCCACAGTTAGTTACGAGGCTAGCAGTCTAGCAATACCTTTTAGCTAGCGCAGTTATTATTGAATATCAACTACGCTAGCTAAAAGGCAATAGATCTCCTATTATATTTTATTTTATATGTGGAAAGAGAGGGAAATGTAAGCCCCCCAGAGGAACATCATGGGCTGATAATAATTATTAAACTAAGACAAAAGTTTTACAGAAAGCTACTACTAGGCTTTCTAAAAAAATATGAGATTTATTTATTATTTGTTATTGGGTGCAATTGATCTTTGGCCCCATAATTCCAAATTTTCGAAAAATATTTTATCAAAAATCTAATTTCTGTGCAACAACAAAACAAATCTACTTATAAACTCAACTTCAGTGCCATTTTGATCTCATTTTTTTACGCTATGTTTTATTTCAGATTATATTTGAGATGGAACCTGATTAAGAAAATTGAAGGTTTAGACACATTGAGCACGCTGGTGGAACTTGAGCTATATGACAATCAGATTGTCGTTATAGAGAACTTGGATGGACTCGTAAATCTGGAGTAAGTTCTTAATTTTCAGCCTAAGGTTAAATGTTCAGCCTTAGTAGTTGTTAGATATGTAAGGTGGCGGGGACAAGCATTGAATACGCTAGCTAATGACACACTGATTTATTACTTAAAGAACAGGTTATACACCGCGCCGCCAAACGGTGCGCACACATACATAACATCCCCTTCCCTTTAATTGACAATTATCCCAGAAATATAATCAACTAAGATAAGACGTAAATACAGCTAAGGAGTAAAGTTATCAGGAGACAGCTCAAGACGTCGCGGAATGATGCGAGGCTCGATTGACGATTCAAATTGGGGCGTGGCATAGGTCAAATTCCCTCCAGATCTATCTTCATCATCCTCTCTCTCTCTAACCGGTGTACTGGTACTGGATGGCGAGACTACTAGATGTTCTGAAGGTGGGGTACCAATGACGACTAAATCAGAGACGTCACTGTAGCTGGCTCGTTCGACCTCGTAACGATTGTCTGAAGTCCGATGGTCATCCTCATGTGTTGCCTGTTGGTCATCATTATGCTGAATATCTGGAATGTTATCCGGGTCCCAGCTGTTGTTGCCCTCAGACGAAGATTTCTTTCCGTGTGCTCTTATTTGATCCACGTGTCTATTTACTAAACGATCTATTTCCGGAATATAGACTGTATACATAACATTCCCAATTTTTTTCTGAATGATTCCTTCGATCCATTCAAACTTTTTATTGTTTACATGTTTTGTAATCCATACTAAATCATTTTCTTTGAACTGTTCCCGAACTTTTCCTCTATAGTATTTACCCTGTAAGCACTGGTTTCGCACCACCGTTTGAGTGAGGCAAGCGGACGAAGAGTTTGACGTTGCAGCCGCCGTCGGCGCAAGTAGGTCGAGCCGCGAGCGAAGCGGCCGCCCGTAAACGAGTTCGGCAGGGGACTTTTCAGTGGTACTGTTTCTGGAGTTTCGATAATCGAATAAAAATTTTGAAATATGCTCTTTTAATGGTTTTTTATGTATATTGTTCAAGATAATACTTTTAATGCCCTTTTTAACAATTTTTACGAAGCTTTCAGCCTGTCCGTTACTTGACGGATGGTATACAGGAGAAAGCACATGTTTTATACCATTTTTTAAACAAAAATCCTTGAATTCTTGCGAAGTAAATGAAGTGCCATTATCCGTCACCAAAGTATGTGGAATACCAAATCTCGACATCAAATCGATTAGCTTCTCGATGACTGATTTCGAGCCATACGAATTAGTCATTATAAAAACCTCAACCCACTTACTATATGCATCAACAGCGATCAGAAACATTTGGTTATTAAAGGGCCCTAGAAAGTCTAAATGTATTCTATAAAAAGCGTGAGGTGGCTGGGGCCAGGGTGCCAGTGGGGCGTGAGGAGGAGCGGGCCGCAGCGCACTGCATACAGTGCACGACTGCGCCAGCTGCTCCAGCGTACCGTCTATGCCCGGAAACCACAGCCGCTTACGTGCCTCCGCTTTCATTTTTACTACACCAAAATGCGAGCTATGTAGTTCTTTACAAATTCTATCCCTTAATGATTCCGGTATTATAATTTTGTGGCCACGCAGTAAGCACTTATTTTCAATAGATAGTTGATTTCGGCAATAAAAATACGGTTTTAATCTTTCATCATACACCTTTCTTGGCCAACCTAACTTGACATATTCACACACTTTTCGCAAAGTTATATCTAGTTCGGTTTCACGTTGCAAATCTGATAAAGAGATCGGCATTCCTTCATCAATAACGAAATAAACATACGCCGCGCGGTCATCGGTGTCGGCGGTACTCTGTTCGTCTCGCCCCACCTTAGCATTTGCGACGACACCGCTGGCCCTAACGCTTGCACTACTTGAATCAGATAACGATGACTCACTGCGGACGGGCGCGCGCGATAGATAATCGGCACTGTTATTTTTACTGCTCACATACTCGATAACATAATTGAGGAGCATCTGTTCAAAAGGACGTATTTCTATGATAAACAAACTTCACAAAAACAGACAAAAACATCTAGTTTCTATTATAAAAATGCTAAAATTTAATTAAATGTAAGCTCATTGTGAGGATTAAGACTACAATAATACATGCATATAAAAAAATAAAAAAAATACATCATTTTTTTTTTAAATTTAATTTTAGTTTAGAAATACGACTTATTGATCGGACAAATTAGAAATACGACCTTTTGATTTGTCACTTCTAGAAATATGCCCTTTTGATTTAACACTTTTAGAAATAAGAACCAGCATTCAAGGTCTCGACTAAACCTTGCTCATCCATTTTCACTCTGATTTTTACTTTATAATAACTTCCAAACTTCAAAATTTCACAAAATCCATCAACTCGCATCGAAAGACAAAACGTTAGGAGTAACTTCTGTCAGTGTCATCTGTCGACGTCGTTATAGAGATGTAGAGTCATAATTTTTTTATTTTTTTATTTTTTTAGGGTTGCTATTGGCAATGACATTCAACGTACAGCCGTCATGTTTTGACTCGATACCGTTTTTTAGTCAAACAAATCGATTTTTATTAAAGTTGTTATGTATGGAAAAAAATATGACCTTTTGAACAGAAAAATAAATAAAAGATGCTATTTGTAGAAGAAATATGCCTGTTCTGTTTAAAACAATCCAAAACAACATTTTAATGCAGAAATACATCCGTTTTGATTGGAATCCAATTTTTTAAGATTTTATTATATGGGAAATACGCTCCTTTTGAACAAGTATTTAGGCTCATTCAGTGGAGTTTTTTGTTATGAGTTCAAAAAAAAATAAAAAAAATAAAAACTTGGAAAGTGAAATACGACCTTTTGAACAGACGCTCCTCAATTGTAAGCAGATAAAAATATTGCATACCGCTGCAGTCGGTTCGCTGAAACCTCTGGTATGCCACGATTTGGCCCAAAAATGGTGAGCAGCGGTCGATGATCGGTTCGCAATATAAACGGTACCGCTCGTGCGTATAAATATTGATGAAACCGCTTTATCCCAAATATTATAGCTGTAGCTTCTTTCTGGATCTGCGCGTAATTTTTTTCCGCTGCTGACAATGTCCTAGACGCATAACTAATCGGCCGTTCACATGCATCGGACCCTACTTGCGATAACACGGCGCCTAACCCACACGGAGATGCGTCCACCGTCAAAATTAATTTTGCTGTGGGGTCAAAATGTGCTAACACTTTATCCGATGCTAATTGCTTTTTAATCTGTTGAAATGCGTTTTCGTGTACCTCTGTCCAAACCCACTTAATACTTTTCTGTAACAAGTTGTATAAAGGAGCCAGAATAGCTGAAGCATTAGGTACAAAATTGCGATAGTAATTTATTAAGCCTAAAAAGGATTGCAACTGAGATACGTTCTGAGGCCTAGGTGCGAGTAAAATAGCTCTGACTTTTTCTGGCGATTTTTTTATACCGTTTTTATCAATAATATGCCCTAGGTAACTGACTTCATTTTTGAAGAACTCACACTTGTGTTGTTGTAGCGTCAGACCTGCGTCTTCTAACCTATCTAGAACTGCAATTAATCTCTCCATGTGTTGCTTTTTATCAATTCCTGTAATTAAAATGTCGTCGAGAAATAACACGACTCCTTCTAGGCCTGAGAGAGTACATTCCATAGCACGTTGGAAAATTGCTGGCGCGCTCGACAACCCAAAAACCAACCTTGTATATTTAAATAGTCCACGGTGAGTATTTATACATGTTATCTTTTGAGATTGTTCTTTTAGACAAAACTGGTTATATGCCATAGACAGGTCTAATTTGGTAAATTGTATGCCACCATACAACTTTGCAAACAGATCATTTATCGTCGGTAAAGGGTATTTATCGATGACTAACTGCTTGTTTATTGTGACGGAAAAATCTGCGCAAATTCTCACTCCACCATCTTTTTTTAAGGCAGGGACTATTGGTGACGCGTAATCTGAATGTTCGACAGGTTCTAAAACACCTAATTGAACCAAACGATCCAGTTCTTTTTCTATTTTGTCTCTCAAAGCATAAGGTACCGAGCGAGCCTTGAAAAAAATCGGTTTCGAGTCTGATTTTAATTTGAGTTCTACTGCGTATTTATTAAATTTTCCCAATTTACCTGAGAATACTGTAGAAAATCTAGAACTTAAATAATCCATTACTGAATCCTCATTTGAACTGCATATAGATTTGACTGTAGATGTAAGTTCCAAACCGAATTTAGAAATAAAATCACGACCCAATAACGGTGGGCCATCGTGACGCACCACGAATAAAATAAGTTTGTGCCTCATTTTAGAGTATTCAATTTCTAAATTAATAAAGCCTACTGTTTCGAGAAGTTGCCCTGTATAGCTAAATAATTTTTTATTAGAACTAGATAATGGCACTTTATTGAAATGTAGGGTATACGTACGTTGTGAAATAATACTCACTGCGGAACCACTATCAATCTCAAACTCCAAAACCAGCCCATCGACATTAACGCTTGCCAACATAGGTCTTCCCTTTTCGCAACGTATATTTAAGCACAACTTACCGTCGTCATCCTCATCGTCCACAATACCTCCCACAACACGTTTAATAACTGCGTCATTTGTACACATCTTTTTTAAATGGCCCTTGTTATTGCACTTCTTACATTTATAGTTTTTAAAACGGCACTGATTGGTTTTGTGATTGTAATAACCGCACACACTGCACTTTTCCTTCACCGCGAACACCGCACCGGCCTCATCAACGCTGCTGCCGGCTGCGCCTGCGCCACATGGCGCGGGTGCGGCGAGGGCAGCGCGCCGCGCGCACCGCACACTTTCCGCCAACTCCACCGCCTTGGCTAAGGTTAAGTCCGTCTGGTCCTGGGCAAAGAGCTTGTCTCGCTCACGACCCGGCAACATGCCCATAATAAATTTGTCGAGAAGAGCTTCCTCCAAGTTCTTAAACCCGCAGTGTGCTGCCAATCCCCTAATTCTGGCCGCCCATTGAGTGTGGCTTTCGTCCGGTCGCTGTACTGCCGCGAAGAAAACAGACTTTTCAGCAAATCCGAGCCTCTTTGGTTCGAAATGACGATCCAAAAGTTTCAAAATCTCATCGTAGTCAGTTTCCTCCAACTTTTTAGGCAGCGCCAGATCCCTTGCTAGCATATAAGTAGGTCCGGTGAGAGCGCTTATGAGAATTGCCCTCCGTTTGACCTTGCGCTTATCCGACTCATCCGTTATATCATTGGCAATATACCATTGTTGTAGCCGAGACTTGTAACTAGTCCATTCTTGAGACAAATGGTCGAAATTTGACAATAATCCAAAAGAAACACCAAAAGATGACATTTTTGCACTCGTGAATCCGAACCGCCTCGTCGCCACTGTTAGATATGTAAGGTGGCGGGGACAAGCATTGAATACGCTAGCTAATGACACACTGATTTATTACTTAAAGAACAGGTTATACACCGCGCCGCCAAACGGTGCGCACACATACATAACAGTAGTTAATTCAATTTTGTTTTTGCTTTTTTGGTTCTAGGACATGGCTTCCTCACGATGTTTTCCTTCACCATTTGAGAGCAGCGGTGATAAAATAAAATAAGCGCCTGTCTGGTTTCGAACGACCTAGAACTCGTAAGCCGCGGCCTTTACCACTGGGCCACCACCGCGCCCAATTAAATAAATTAATTGCATAACTGATTGCAAATGTAGCTAAGCGTTATTGAATTTTTCTATTGGGTTTATCAAGAGTTCAGATTAGTGCCTAGTGAAGTAGTAATGGTGTAGCTCCATACATATGGAACACAGGCAACAAAGTAATCTTGAAATTTCCATTAATTTTATGTGCATCTGTCATTTTCAGAATGCTAGATTTATCATTCAACAGAATCAAAGAGATTACCGGATTGGATAAGCTACTCAACTTGAAGAAGTTGTTTTTGAGCTCTAACAAGCTTACAGAGATAAAAAATGTCAATCACCTGCCCAAGTTAGAACTGCTGGAGTTGGGTGACAATCGGCTGCGGGTAAGTTTGTGTATAATAAAATGTGTTTCAAGGTTAAGACTCCAATACCAAGAACCGAATGTAGAGTTTTGGAATTGTTGTATTTAATTTAACAACTTAACTGTCCCCATACAATACAATTTACAACTAACCCACGTCCATCATTTTTTCATTTTTGTTTGGCTAAATACCAATCGTTCACATAGTATATATAAAAAAAAATGATGCTCTTATAGGTTAGGTTTTTTGCTCTAAGTTCACGTACTTTTTATTAGAACATTGCACCACGTTCATAACAAAAATACATCCTCAAGTTGTATGTAAAAATCAGTCACCTGTGACTCCTGAACTTATTCCCAAAGTTCATTATGAGTCATATGTGACTCACGGGACAGTTAAGTTGTTAATATGCCCCGATCCACCCCGGCTTCGCAAGGTCGCGGACTTTTTTGTATGGACCTATACAGAGTGGAAGGGACATCGACGCACATCCGATTACCACGAATTCAGTACATGATTCTGGACCCCCTTGGGTTGTTATTTTTCGTCGGTCGCAAGGGGGTCCAGAATCATGTACTGAATTCGTGGTAAGCGGATGTGTGTCGATGTCCCTTCTTGTGTATAAGAGAAATATACCACGATACATTGTTATGTTATATCTATAAGGGATAAGCAGCATTTTCGATTAAGCTCCCAGACGGCTTAACTTTATTCGACATTTTTAACAATTGTTGTAATATTTCAACTTTACACACAACCCTTAATAAATTATACAGCTAAACCATACTTATGAATTACTCTGTCTATTGGTGAAAACCGCTTGAAAATCCGTTCAGTAGTTTTTAAGTTTATCGCGAACAGACAGATGCGGCGGGGGACTTTGTTTGATAATATGTACCTATACTCCATTTGGTTAGGTACTTAACTAAAGGTAAACAAATCATAAAAAAGGTTCTTTTATAGGGCCATTTTTCATCTTGAAACAAAACGTAACCAAAATAAATTATTTAATCATTCAAAATAATTTTCCTTTACTATACTAGCATATTTTACTACTTTGTTTAATATTAAATGGTAATTATAAATTCTTAAGCTTGCGACCAATAAATAAATCAAATCTGATAATTATGTCATAAAGTATTACAATGTGCCTACTAGAAAGAATCTAAAAAGACAGGAAATCAAAACCTTTTTCTACATAATAGACTTTTGATAACTCGAAAAAATTAAGAAGTAGTAGCGCGAGGAAGCGCGGCAAAATAATTAACCGATATTATACTTAGTCGGGTAACCAGACGCCATTCGTAACAGTTTGTACTTTCGTTCGTTTTTGTGTTTCTTTTGCCGTAAATTGTATTATTTAGTTATAGTTTTGTTTGTTCGTTGTTTTTATTGATTGTTAGATGTGTTGTTATTAATTTCACTCCCAATTCATAAGATATCATTGTAATAAAGGTTGAAGAGCCCTGAACGCCGCCATTTTTATTGTTTACCTTTAGTTAAGTACCTAACCAAATGGAGTATAGTGATACTGATTTTTTATGGTGTTATGACACCATAAACGCTAGTTAAAACTATGACAATCTTGTCTATAAACTCTTTCAGGAAATCAAAAACCTAGAAGGCTTGAAGACACTCAAGCAGCTTTACCTAGGTAAAAACAAAATCTCGAAAATACAGCACCTTGAAGATTTGACAGAACTAGAAATTTTAGTACTACAGAGTAACCGCATCACGAAAATAGAAAATTTGGACGAGCTAACAAACTTAGAGCAGTTGTATATCTCTGAAAATGGCATCAGCGCTATTGAGAATCTCGGGAGCCAGGTGAAACTGCAGACTCTGGACTTGGCCGTCAACAGAATAACCGTCATCGAGAATGTGAGACATCTGGTAGACTTGGAAGAGTTATGGGTAAGTGGTGGACAGCATTTAATTAGTATATTGCATTGACTTTCATCTTGAAGGCTGAACGTAACATAACATACAATCATATCTGTATTAATATGTGCCTTATGTACACACTAGCTTTCTTCTTCTTGGCGTTCCTGCATTTAAAAGGATTTTTTTTCCCGTTTTTGCAACATTTTTCATTTATGCTCCGCTCCTATTGGTCTTAGCGTGATGATATATAGCCTATAGCCTTCCTCGATAAATGGGCTATCTAACACTGAAAGAATTTTTCAAATCGGCCCCGTAGTTCCTGAGATTAGCGCGTTCAACCAAACAAACTCTTAACCTTTATAATATAAGTATAGATAGAATAGATACTTGTTTAGGACTACACCGAAGGTCGGGGACAGTAAGGTAACTACATACGAAACCATCATGCCTGTATTCCCCAAAGGGTTAGGCAGAGGTGTTCTAATGTACACTCACATTTCGCCGGTATGTTTAGGTCCAATGTAATAGGGGGCGAGCTTATTGCTACTAAACCAGGCACAAATCCAGACTCCGAGCTGCTACTGAGAATTTCATAGAAAAACCCAATAACACTGCTCGACTTGGGGGATCGAACCCAAGACCTCTAGCGTAGCAGTCGCGCTTACAACCACTAGACGAATGAGGCAGTCAATAAAGTAACTAAGTCATCAAAAACACAACCAATAAAATAATTATCTTTCCAGCTGAATGATAACCAGATAACCGACTGGTCATCAGTGGAATATTTACAACAGAACAAGAAGATTACCACGATATACTTAGAACGCAACCCCCTCGCCGCTGACCCCGCTTACAGGAGGAAACTCAAGCTAATCCTGCCATCCCTGCAGCAAATCGACGCAACTTTGTGTAGATAAGAATTTTATTTATTTTTTTTGTAGATGGGGTGGTGTCAAGTGTTGAAAGTTTATTTAATAATAATTAAGTTTTAGTTAATAAAATTTAAAATATCAGAATCTTTATGTTAAACTCGCTGTGAAAGACGACCAGTATAACATAATGCTTAACTTCATGTATTTGATTTAAAAACATCTTTCATAATCGGTTTTAATCCGATTTGTTTATTTAGCTAATTTGCATCATTGCGATCATTGAAAAAATTGGTAAAACTCGAATAAAAACGTCATGAAAAACATTAGTACAAATAATAAAAAAAATTTTTTTTTAAATATAAGCGTGGTTCACACATTACTAGTATTCTTGTTAACCCCTCGTGCTGAGCTAAATGCTTGTATTACGAGTGGGTTCACGTCGGTAGTGCAATAGGTGGGTTTCGAACTGGCAACCACATGATCGAAAGTCCGAAGTCCTAGCCATTAGGCTACCGCCGCTTCAATTATGATAACATACTTAAATTTTATCATATTTATCTTTATATATAACTAATTAAAAAAGGAAAATTTGATCATTTATTGAAAGCCAAAAAAAATGTTTTACATCACCCCAAGTAGTCAATGTATGTAGCACAGAAATATAAAATTGAAGAGGAATGCCGTTCACGAGGAATTTTAAAACGAATTGTTATAATGATATAAAGTACATACGCGTTTCCAGAAGTCAAATAATTATGAAACTGTCTGAACGAAATTAAGTTATACAAGAAAAATATTTTTTAATAACGACCATTTAAATATAAATGAGATTGAATCACATTCAGTTACTACTGTGCGTAGTGTAGCGTGATATTTGCTTCATCTGTTCTTTATATGAGTGTAAGCTTAATGTGTATTTTATTTATTTACGTAGTTTTAAAATACTAGCAAATGGCATCAGTGGCGTAGCGTGGCTTTTTGCCGCCCAGGGCCGCCCGGGAATTTGCCGCTAAGGCTATGGTATATGTATGATTAGTAAATTACCTGTAGTATTTTTGGAACCACTTGTGAACTCAAAATTGTGGCAACTGCTGCCGCCCCCTGTCGTATGCCGCCCGGGGGCGTCCCCCCCCCCCACGCTACCCCATTGAATGGCATTTCTCTTTCAGATATATGTTGTATGTAGAATATATGACATACCGCCGCATTCAGGGACTGCTATTGATGTTAATTAATTACCTAATGACTGCTTGATCCTTTACCATTCACGAAACTATTTAACAGGCACACCTGTATCGCCAATAGAAAAACAATATTATTAATGCTGTACCACCCGTGTGTAAAAGATAGCCCGAGGAAGTACCCTCCCACAGAATATCGACGTCAAGTAGCAGTATGTATACTGTTGCCTTTCGTTCGGTAAGTGCCGGAAGCCCAATTCTTCTCTCAGTCCCCTTCCTTCTTCTTTTCTCCCTCCCCTCCCTTTTCCTAAAATAGGCTCAGCAACGCATCTGCAACTCCTTTGGTATTGCAGATGTCCATGGGCGGCGATGACTACTTACCATCAGGTGGCTCGCCTTGTTCGGCGAATTTTTCCATTAAAAAGCCCCTATGAAAATCTTAGTGTTAAAATAGGGCATTGTGCCTAGCTTTATTATAATGTATGGAGTTTGTATGAAATTTAAATTGTTGGTAATTTTTAATTGGTTGTAACCAGTTTGGTGTTAGATAATTCATTAAAACTAATTATTATCTATGAGTGCGGCAATAATGGAGAATGTTACTAGGTATGCTAAATCGCTTGAAATGTTGTCTCCGTAAAGCCTGTATGTATACAAATACACTAGTTTTTGTTGTAGTCAAAAATACCTAGTAGTTTTGGTTTTATTGGCATTCAAAGTTTCGAAAAATATCGAGTCCCGCTAACAGTCACGTGACCGCTTGTGACGTCATGTTACAACGCGCCGCGCGGGCCGCGGCCCGCTTACTATCAACATAGTGTAATGAAATCTAATTACACTATAGTATCAAGTCGCCAGCGGTTATAGTAGTAGGTGTAATAGCTTGCGCAGTATTTTGTTGTGTTTTTGTCCGCGTATTAAATTAATAGTCTATTATTAGTAAATATTATTCGATTAATAAAATTACGGATTCGAAAAAGGGCAATCGGATAATCTACCCAAAATAGAGGGATTAATGGTTGCGCATTATTTATCAACAAAATATAGTCATTTCGTTGCCGCCGAAATGAGAGGAATAAAAACGAAAGACAAAATGGTCTTCACAACAAGAAACTGTACTTTTATCTCCAAATGGATCTAACCTCTTTATAATAAATAGTAGGAAATCGTGTGTTGTGCCTAAATATAAAAATACAACTACCAATTCGCCGGAAAAGTTATTTTTAGGGTTCCGTAGCCAAATGGCAAAAAACGGAACCCTTATTGATTCGTCATGTCTGTCTGTCTGTCCGTCCGTATGTCACAGCTACTTTTCTCAGAAACTATAAGAACTATGCTGTTGAAACTTGGTAAGTAGATGTATTCTGTGAACCGCATTAAGATTTTCACACAAAAATAGAAAAAAACACCGGCCAAATGCGAGTCGGACTCGCGCACGGAGGGTTCCGTACCATTACGATTTATGACGTATTAAGAAGTATGTGTGGTGTGACGCTAAAAGATAGAGTGGGAAACAGTGTGATAAGGGAGCGTTGTGGAATGAAAGAAGATGTAGTAACAAGGATTGAGAAAGGTATGTTAAGATGGTTTGGTCATGTAGAGAGAATCGATGAACGTAGATTGACGAAGCAAGTATATATGGTGAGTATGGATGGACGAGTTGGAAGGGGAAGACCTCGGCGAACGTTCTGCAACCAAATTGCGGATGTTCTTAAAAAAGGCCAGGTTCCGAGCACCCTAATCCGACTGTCATGCATGAAGAGATTAATGAATGTAGATGAAGCGAAAGTAGTGTGCCAGGATCGTAGCAAGTGGAAATCTATAGTCTCTGCCTACCCCCATGGGAGACAGGCGTGACAATATGTATGTATGTATGTATGTACGTATTAAAAGAAACTACTTACTAGATCTCGTTCAAACCAATTTTCGGTGGAAGTTTACATGGTAATGTAAATCATATATTTTTTTAGTTTTATCATTCTTTTATTTTAGAAGTTACAGGGGGGGGGGGGCACATTTTACCACTTTGGAAGTGTCTCTCGCGCAAACTATTCAGTTTAGAAAAAAGTGATATTAAAAACCTCAATATCATTTTTGTATACCTATCCATAGATACCCCACACGTATGGGTTCGATGAAAAAAAAAATTGAGTTTTAGTTCTAAGTTCTAAAATCTTAATGCGGTTCACAGAATACATCTATTTACCAAGTTTCAACAGCATAGTTCTTATAGTTTCGGAAAAAAGTGGCTGTGACATACGGACGGACAGACAAACATGACAAATCTATAAAGGTTTAGTTTTTTGCCATTTGGCTACGAAACCCTAAAAAACAGAAAATTTTGGGAGTTCCTCATACTTAGAACTGAAATTAATTATTTTTAAACTAAATAGTTTGCGCCTGAGAATCTTCCAAAGTGGTAAACTGTGTGTGTGTGTGTCCCCAGTAACTTCTGAAATAAGAGAATAATAAAACTAAAACAAATATATGATGTACATTTCTTCCATGTAAACTTCTAACGAAAATTTGTTCGAACGAGATCTCAGTCAGTCAGTAGATTATTTTAATACGTCATAAATCGTAATGGTACGGAACCCTCCGTGCGCGAGTCCGACTCGCACTTGGCCGGTTTTTTTATAGTTCTAAAAGACGTTAAAATGCAAAAAACATGGATTAAAGCTATTTATTTATTTAGTGCCATAATAAAAATAAATAAATAAATAGCTTTTATCCATTTTTTTCGCATTTTAACGTCATTTGAAACTATAAAAAAAAACTTTTTAGATGTATTTTTACATTTAGGCACAACACACGATTTCCTAGTATTTGGATTGGACATTTTTAAAAGAATTTAGGTATAATTTCGACGGCACAGACGCGCGACTGCGAGCGGACTGAGTGAGCCAGACTGAGCGCGTTGTCCTATGACGTCACACCGTAACCGGCGGCCCGCGTCGTTCTGTTACAACTTGTTTTACTTCTAAAACGGAAACTAATTGACGTATCGAAGTAATTCTTTCACTAGTATTTTTTATTTTTAACAGAGAATATGGAGTGCTAATAATCAAAATTCGTTAACATTCTTCATTATTATTTTTGGATTTATTAAGTGTTAGCTGTCAAAGTAGTGTTGCGAACTTGTACACGAAGTGTATTGTATTATTATCTCATATTTTAAACATTTAATTTAGAGCCGACGTTTTATTCATCAGATTATTTTATTTTTAGGTACAAATTTGACTGTTACATATTGTATGTATTTGTATACAAATTCTGTCATAACTTTGATACATAAAAAATATGATAATGTTACCGTTAAAGAAGCTCTAAAGCTCTTATTAGTTACTAAAAAGCCGTTAAAATCTCTATATAATCAGCTCACGATAGATTTGAAGATGTGAGTGACTGAAATGAGTTAAAATAAAGCATATATGAATTATGATACCAAAATTGTATAATTAATATGAGTGCCTATATCAAATTGTCCAGTAGCAAATACCAAACGGTAGAATTTTAAACAAAATGACCAGATTGTTTTAAGCATTTCTAAAATAAATAAATAAGAGTAAGGAAATAATAATAATTGATATATTAAACCATCTTTATTATAAACCTACATACTTTCAACTTGTAACACATGGTGTGATTAAATTATATCATTTTCAAATTATTAAAAATAAATAAACATTTAACTGCCATAATAACAGTAACAAGTACAAAAGAAGAATTTAAAAAGATACAATAAGAATAATACCTCAATTCTTCCAGATTAAACCTGAGTATCAAAAAGAGGCAAAAACTCATTTTAAATCAACGAAATTGATTGGTTCTTAAATATTAATATTTTTTACTATACATATCAGTAAATCGAACATAATTTACAGTAAAATGTGTCTTTTTTTAAGTGACTGAAGGTATGGTATAGTTAGAGACAACTCATGATCGTAATTATAAATATAGTCTTTGGCCAGTGGTTGAAAAATAGCATAGTATATAATATTATATCATTTATGTATGTATTATACTGCCTATTTATTCATGAAACTATTATCCTAAACATTTATGTATCAATGTACCAATAAACAAGGATTTGATTATAATAGATTTTATACTGAACCACTAATAGTATAGTAAAATTACACATCATATACATTAAATTTAGAACCGCTCTGAAGTATCATGCAAGTGCATTATTGTAAGGGAATAAGGTACATTTTGCTGTGGCGAACCGTTGATAATTCAAAGCGGTTAAAAGGTTGACTAGAAATCTGTATAAGTATTTATCATTGTAGTAGCATTTATGTATGTAATTTTAATGTAGATTAAATTAGTTAGTATACTATATTTTTGCAACATAAATACATATAGAAACAATACAAAATCTATTGTTTTGGCCTCATGAGACCGATACGGGCGTCACTGAATTTGAAAACTGTTCTGTTTCATGTTTTGTACCAGCAGCCTTGTTGCCCGCGGATCTCTTTTATAGAACAGAAGTATCACTTTTAAAGCCACAATAAATGAAACTTTTCCACCAATTTCCTACCATTGGTATCTATTATTATTAATTCATGTAAGGGCATAACGCCTTGATGTTAAATGTTATAAAATAAACACGTCGAAATAATTCGTTGGATTTCATATAAAATTTACCTACGTCTAACCCGGCCTAAATCCTTTCTTTTATAACAATGCAAATAAGAAAATCATTTAAGGACTAAATCAATATTAGGTCCCTCGTCACAGTGCACAGAACCTGATAAATATCCTTGTCAGCAATTGCTTTTTTAATAATATATAGTAAAATAATAGAAAATAATACATATATAAAACTGGTTCGTTAGTTATAAATTCATTTGGATGTTTTATTTAATTAGGCTTTCAAAAGTTAATATGTACGTCAACAAAGCCTAAGTTTTGTGTGCTGCAAAGATGGAGTTGTAAAAGTTAGAATATGTTAACAAAATCAGAAACTTGTTAAATGTTAAAACGTTCACTTCGCGTTCAGCTTACTTATCAATTAGAATTATGGTTGTTTTCAAATGTTCAGAAGTAGTCGAAGAATACAATTTCAAGTTTGTATGAATACCACCAAATATCAACGTCAGTGTCGGGGGAAGTCACCCTAGAAGGACATACATCTGGGGTGGCGGATACAGGGTAATATACCCCTTTTTCCGAAGCGTTTGATCGTATCGATCTTATTTATGAGGTCTTTCAAGGTCTTCAACTACGCGTGTGTTGATAAGACTAGCTGACCCGTGTCTAATTCGTTGGGCGATATATCCTTTGTCACTCAAAAAACACGTGGCTTTCTATTGGTAAAATAATTTTCAAAATCAGTTCAGTAGATCCAGAAATTACCCCCTACAATCTGACAAACTTTACCGATTCATAATATTAGTATAGATGTATAAAAGTGGAAGAAGAATGCAGGAATCGTAGCAAATTGCGGTCTGTAGTTGTTGCCTACCGCTGCGGGAAAAAGGCGTATGTATGCTGTATGTACTACATACTCCTTTAATAAATACTGAGTTTAACTTTGTTTCTCAGACATTTTATGCTGTCTAAGCCACGATGCAATAAGACAGAATTTGCTATATCAGAAAATGCTGCAGACGCTTTGTTTCCAGGCAGTCGCGGACTGTCCCAGCACTCCATCTCAAAGCAAGGCGAGTCTTCGAGGCGCTCTCCGCAATCCGGCAATACTCTCTAAGGTCAACTTTGACATGTAAATATAGTTGTCGTAGTCTTTTTGTAAATAAATGGATGAAGATTTTACACTTTCGTTTTTTTGTTAGGTGTTATTTTCATTATGGGTATACGTCATATGGTAAGGTGGTAGACCTTAAATTTTTAAGCTATGGTGGCCGTTTTTATCGCGGTTCGATGATGAATTGTAGCATATTTTGGCTGCTTTTCAACAGTTGTCACCGACGTCACCTCAAAGACGTAAATTCAAAATGTGAAGGCAAATTTTGTCCTGGCGGTTTGGCCTCGCGGTGGCTTGGTCATATCGTCTGGTGTATCTAACCAGAAGACCCAAGTTCGAATCCTGCCCGCAGTCCGACTTTTCTTTCACTAAGTTATTTAACTTCATAAAAAGTTCTACCTCGTGTTTTAGTTGTAGGCACAGCCCACAAAGTGTAGCCCACTTTAAGCTATACAAATCCAGTTTACGTTGACCTCTTATGGTACGGAAAGCCAATCATTGAAAGTTCAGCTTAAACTGGATATGTATAGCTTGACTCGAGCCGTGTGTACGTCATTGAAAATCAGCTGGAAGTGCCTGGAAGGGTATTTATTCACAATTCCGTTCTAAGCCTTTGAACTTTTTTAGACAATATAGGTATACTAATTTAGACGCTTTATTTAAGTACGGTGGCCAGCACATCAAGTTACCACAAAATGTAAAATTTTCTTTGAACATTTTAGAGTTTAAAATCATTTGGAGAAATTTGACAGTTTTGTATAACTTTATGTGCTGTCGACTGTACCATTTTCAGTTCAGATAGATATCTACAGCTAGAACACACAACGTTATCATTTATCAACAATGACATTTATTTATGTAGGTAGTGAGGAATGCGTCTTGCTTAGTAATTAACGTTCAGTACCTACGTCTGTTTAACTTAACTATATTTTAACCTTCAAAAGTCAATAAGATCACTCTCGCCTGTTACATCAATATAAACTTTCGCTTTTCGTTTACCGTAATAAGAAGCTACAGGGACCGTGACCTTGGTGATATTGATATCTAGTATACGAATACTAGAGTCCGCTGTCTCGCCGGCTTGAAAACCGGCTCGTTACATTTCCATAACAGCTTTTATTGCTACAACACTAGTTGAAAAGCACATTCCGATTGCCCTCCGTACGACAAACACGTATCACAATGAAATCATTCGTCGAATATTCTCCCGACTCCGATTTTCCGATTGAAAATCTTCCATACGGAGTCTTCACGTCACCTAAAAATGTAAGTACTTAGAATAATTTTGTCGTAAAATTTTTGCAGTACAGTAACACACGAAAATGTTACGAGTAAACGATATTAGTCGTAGCTCTAAGAGCTATGTTGCAATAGTATTCATTTGTTCGGACTTGACCGCAGTCATTGTTTTCTTTTTGACATTTCAAGCTGCTATTATGCTACCAAATTGAAAAGTATTGTGGCATGTCTCTAATGTAAACTAGCTTTCTATAACAATTTAATAAGGACGGCTTGCACACAATTTTATCATGTTATCAAAATGCTGTTTACAGTGTGCTTATTTTTATCTGTTTTATATTTTTAGAGCGAGAAACACATTGGAGTGGCAATTGGCGACTTGATTTTGGATCTGAACGTAATCTCACATTTATTTGATGGGCCCCTTCTGAAATCTAAGCAAAATGTTTTTAAGGTAAAGTTATCTACTTACTTAATAAATGTATACCTACTTAGCTATATATATAGCTACGTATAATTCATGCAGGTGGATACGTAAACACATTAATTCAGGACTTGTTATTATTATTTTATGGATCAACAAGTAGGTACGTTTTACATTATCATAAGTACTATTTGTAAGTACCTAGTTTGTTTACAACTTTACACCTCACTTAGTCGAAACAAATTATGGTGTAGAAAAGGTCCTTTTGTAGAATACACCACTTTCATGATATTTAAAATACAAACACTTGATATTTTTGAATAATAAATACACACGACTTCTGGTCGAGTTACACATTCAGTATATGTTGACCTCACATTGTATAGGTTTTCTATACAACGAGAGATCAACTTCGAGAGATGAACCTCGCCCACTAAAACTTTATAACAGTTAGGTATACGCAAATGAATACAGACACACCTCCAAACAGCAATTCTGTCCATATTGCCGTGAGCAACATAACTAGTTTTAAAACTTCCATAGTAGTCATGCATGGCAGTCAAGCTACACAAATCCATTTTATCCTGGTATCTTATTGTAGCCTATACAATGTCAGTTCAGCTAAAACTGGTTTTGTATAGGTTGACCTGTAGCCGTATGTACAATTTAAATATAAATAAATGGTCATCGGACATCGGCGATGTCAACATGATATTTACGACTTAAATAGATTTCTGGTTTCTTACAAACTGGTACTAATAATGTTATTATTAAACATTATTATTATGCAACTCTATAGCGATAATGTCCTGATGTATCCGATACAAATTGTGGCTCATTTAGTTCAATAGTAGTCAATAGTAGTTCAACAGTCGAATAGTAGCATTATTCCAATACTATGAGTACAGAAGCGGCGGTAGCCTAATGGCTAGGGCGTCGGACTTGCGATCATGTGGTTGCCGGTTCGAAACTCACCCATTGCACTACCGACGTGAACCCACTCGTAATACAAGCATTTAGCTTAGTACGAGGGGTTAACAAGATTACTAGTAATGTGGGACCCACATTGCTAGTAAGCTTTTATTAAAAAAATGAAAAAATAAAATAAAATAGTACATAAGGTATGAAAGTTGGGTATGACAGAAGAAACATGAAAGCAGAATAAATGCTGTAGAGATGAGAGCTTTGAGAAGTATGTGTGGTGTTACGCTAAAAGATAGAGCGAGAAACAGTGTGATAAGGGAGCGTTGTGGAGTGAAAGAAGATGTAGTAACGAGGATTGAGAAAGGTATGTTAAGATGGTTTGGTCATGTAGAGAGAATGGATAAACGGAGATTGACGAAACAAGTATATATGGTGCGTATGGATGGACGAGTTGGAAGGGGAAGACCTCGGCGAATGTACCGCAACCAAATTGCGGATGTTCTTAAAAAAGGCCAGGTTCCGAACCCCCTAAACCGACGGTCATGCATGAAGAGATTAATGAATGTAGATGAAGCGAAAGTAGTGTGCCAGGATCATAGCAAGTGGAAATCTATAGTCTCTGCCTACCCCAATGGGAGACAGGCCTGACAATATGTATGTATGTATGAGTACATATAAGACATGTGACATCCACCAACCCGCACGGGGCCCGCGTGGTGGATTATGGCCCATTCCCTCTCACCGAGAGGAGCCCTGTATCTTAGCAACATTATAGGCTGATTATGCAATATTGTCAAAACACAGATGTCGTTAGCTTCCTGTATACCAAAGTTTTTTGTAAACTGTACCCTACTTAAAAGACGAAATTTCACAGAATAGTAGCAACAATTTAGTAACTTACTCTGAATTTATGGCATTTTTTCCTGAACGTGATGAAATTTTTATCCAGGAAGAAAAGCTTAATTCCTTCATGGGCCTTACCCGACCCCATTGGCTTGAGGCCAGAAGTACAATACAGAAGCTTCTAGACGCATCTAATCCAACATTACAGAATGACAGCGATCTGAAACAAAGGTATGTATATATTTATCATGTTATAATCTCCAGGTTACTATTATTTGAAAAACAGCTGGACGCTTATAATTAACCTATTTAGAGATTATCTTTTTGTATTTTTTTAGGCATTTTCCATGCAAAGATTATTGAGTTATTTTAGTGAAGGAAAAATACGACCGCGGGCAGGATTCGAACCTGCGTCTTCTGGTTAAGTACACCAGACGCTATGACCGCTAAGCCACCGCGACCCCCACCCGCCATGTCGAAATTTTGCCTTCATATTTTAAATTTACGTCTTTGAGGCGACGTCAGTGACATCTGTTGAATTTAGAGATTGTCTATTGTATGGTACGCAGACTTCACATTCGGTCTAACCAGTACAACAGTTCAATTACCAAAGCTGCTATGGCTCTTCAAAAGGCCTGTTCAGATTTTTCCCTATATTGTAAAACTCGCATATCTATGATATTGCTATTGTCTAGATTAAAAGAGACCATGATTCTCTGAGTTTGTTGCGGCTTTTCTAGGATAGGAAAAGCCGGCGCCATCTAGCTTAAAAAAAGTAAAACATTGACTTGTAAGTGTTTTTGAAGGATCTATTTACAGAAAAATATCATTTCATTTCAGTAGCTTTGCATTTTAAAATTTTCAATACTTAGATAATTAAAATTCTTAAGCTGGACTCTATGAAGTGTCAAAATAATTACATAGGTTAATTTTATAGATATAAATAAGGCTTACAAAAAACTTATTTTAATCACATGCTCCCTGTTCCCTATTCTCCTACAAGCTCTTCCGTAATTAATAAATAAATGGACCATACCTTCCCCAGGGCTTTTGTAAAACAGAATGAGGCGCAGATGCACGTGCCAGCAGACATCGGCGACTACACAGACTTCTACTCGTCGCTGCACCATGCTACCAACGTCGGGATCATGTTCCGAGGGAAAGACAACGCGCTCTTGGATAACTGGTATTTAGTACTACTGCTCTCTGGCATGTCTACATTCCCGTATACCGGGAAAGTACTACCCTTCGACAGAATATCAACGTCAAGTACCTAGCAGTAGGCATGCATGCGTTTTTCCGTTTTTTACGGTGAGTTTTAAGCGCCGCAGGCCCAATTCCTCCCTCAGTCCCCTTCCTTCTCCTTTTCTCCTTTCCCTCCCTTTTCCTGGGCTCGGTAACGCATCTGCAACTCCTTTGGTATTGCAGATATCCATGGGCGGCGCTTATTTCTTACCATTAAATGACGCGCCTGCTGGTTTGCCGAGTTATCACATAAAAAAAACTTACTGGTTTCTAACACTTACGCGAATATTAGACATTGAAATAAAACTACTTTTTACGGATTTTATCGCGATATATTGATATTTTTTAATTCCCGACGTTTCGGATCCTTTACAGCATCCACCCGTGACCATGGATGCTGTAAAGGATCCGACGCGATAAAATCCGTAAAAAGTAGTTTTATTTCAACATAAAAAAACTGTTACGTATTACATGGATATTGATTTGAGGACCGAGTCGCCCCCGTCCGTGGGAGAATACCCCTTCTCTGAATCCCCACACGTGGTCCTCGGGTGGTGCTAATCAGGCGACAACCAACCGGTGGTAGGCTTCGGCTGTGGCTGGTGACCACCCACCGGACAAAGCCGCGCCGCCAAGCGGCTTAGCCGTGTTCCGGCGCGATGTCTGGGGACGCCGTCTGAAGGGGTGGGTCAGAACAGTAGCTAAACACTGTTGTTTAAGATCGTTTTTATTTTAACACGCATTCATCAGCTTCATCGGGTAACTGGTCGTGGAGGGTAGCGGGATCCGAGGCACGGTGCACCGCTGGCCGACCGCAGTTAGTAGGGGGCCCAAGTAGTGATCTAGCCACTCACGAAAGGCTGCCCCGCCAACTAGCGAAAAATCCTGGGATGCGCCATCGTGCCGGTCGGCGACCGGATGAAAGGGCCCGATGGACATCCCCGGGGGGGCTCGGGCGTCCCCGCAGTCTCCAGACTAGTTCCCCATTGGTGTGGCTGTTGATTTGCGTGTCTACTGGTCAATACGTGAAGCCTCGTTCTACTTCCACCTCTTACCACTCACTCATCGTCATAATGCAAGGAAGAAGTAAGAGAAAAAAAGCTGCACAGCGGTCGCACGCCCTTTCCTTAAAAGTGCACCTCACCAATATACGAGGATTGCACTCCAATCTCGTGGCGGTCCACTACCACCTTGAGACCGAAAAGCCGGCACTCTTATTTCTAACGGAGACGCAGATTGGATGTCCGTCGGATGTAGCGTACTTGTTGTACCCGGGTTATACCCTTGAGCATCATTTTAAGGCTCGGGCAGGGGCCTGCTTGTACGCTCGGGATGACATCTGTTTTCGGCGTCTCCGTCACCTTGAAGACCCCAAGTACTCCGTCCTTTGGGTCCTTGTAGACACAGGAATTGAGAAGATCCTATATTCTTGTGTTTACCGGTCGCACACCGGAGATCAGGAGACCACTAGGCTCACCGAATACCTCAGCGAGGCGGCGGATGCGGCTCAGCTGAAGTACCCGACAGCTCAACTAGTGATTCTGGGGGATTTCAATGCCCATCATCAGGAGTGGCTTTTCCCATACCAGGTCACTGACCATGCTGGACGAGAGACGCGGAAGCTTGCTTTAGCGTTAAATCTCACTCAGCTGGTCCGAGATGCTACTAGGGTACCTGACGTTGACACGCACACTCCTAATTGCTTGGACCTTCTGCTGACAACTGAACCGGACCGTTACTCAGTGGCGGTATCCTCTCCCTTGGGTACATCTGACCACTGTCTGGTGAAGTCTGTGTCCGTCTACTCCCCGCCCGATCCCAGCCCTTGTGGCACGCGACGGATTTGGCGATACAGGTCAGCAGATTGGGATGAGATGCGGTCTTTTTTTGCATCTTATCCTTGGCAGCCTGTCTGTTTTTCTTCTGGTGATCCCTCAGTCTGTGCGGATGCCGTGACAGATGTCATACGACTGGGTATGGAGTATTTTATTCCTTACTCAGACGTTTCGATGTTCGGCAAGGCTCGCCCATGGTTCGGGCCTCAATGTGAACGCGCAGAGGCGCTAAAACATAAGGCGTACCTATCTTGGGTTGATGCTCGACACCGCAAGGCTAGGGATATGCGCCAGAAGAAGAAAGCGTTTAACAAGGCTGCCAAGTCCTGCAAGATGGTTCATCGGAGGGCTCGCTTTGACCACATAAGCCGTATAGGGAACAAATTGGCTACGTACCCCACAGGAAGCAAAGCATTTTGGTCCCTGGCTAAGTGTGTTGAAGCGAACTTCTGCCACCCCTCACTGCCTCCCTTGCTGAAACCTAATGGAACACTGGCCCACACTGCTAAGGAGAAAGCCAATTTGTTTGCTTCTCTGTTTGCGGAAAATTCGCGTCTTGATGCTGGTAGCGCGACACCTCCAACTCCACATGGCAGTCCGACTAAAATGGCGGAAATCCACATTCGCCAAACGGAGGTTCGCAAAACGCTACGCAATCTTGACATGAACAAGGCCAGTGGTCCCGACGGTATTCCAGCTATTGTTCTGAGGAATTGTGCGCCTGAGTTGTCTCCTGTATTGACACGCCTCTTTCGGCTTTCCCTTGAGACTGGTCAAGTGCCGAAATCATGGAAGCTTGCCAACGTGCAGCCCGTGCCCAAGAAGGGCAGTCGTGCTGACCCTGCTAACTACAGGCCCATTTCGATAAAGTCCATACTCTGTAAGAGTATGGAACGTGTCCTGAATAGCAGGCTCCTGGCGTATCTAGAATCGAATGACCTCCTCAGTGACCGACAATATGGTTTCCGCCGGAATCGGTCTACTGGTGATCTTCTAGTATACGCCACACACATCTGGAGTGAGGCCATCGAGAAATATGGAGAAGCACTTGCGGTTTCTCTTGACATCTCTAAGGCCTTTAACAGGGTTTGGCACGACGGCCTTATTAACAAGCTGTCCAGTTTTGGTTTGCCCTCTGGTTTCTGCGTATGGATATCGGACTTTCTGAGGAACCGATCTATTCGAGTGGTGATTGATGGCCGCTCATCTGATCAAATGGCGATTAATGCCGGTGTTCCTCAGGGATCGGTACTCTCTGCAACCCTTTTCCTGCTACACATCAACGATCTGCTCAAACCCGGTATCTATGGGTACGCAGACGACAGCACTGTTGTAGAGAGTTACATGTCCAACGCACGAGCCAGTGAGGCCGACATCCGGTCTCAAAGAGAGGCCATGGTCCAGCGCTTGAACCTTTCCCTTAAGGCGGTCTCTGAGTGGGGCGATGCCAATCTGGTAAGGTTCAATGCTGCCAAGACCCAGGCGTGTCTATTCTCCGCGAAACGGAGACCATTCAATCTGGCTCCTACTTTCCGAGATGTAACCGTGCCGTTTTCAGACCATCTTGAGCTTCTTGGTATTTCTCTAGCACCAACACTCAACTTTGGCTCCTACATTGAGTCTAAGGCTCAATTAGCCGGTAAAAAGCTGGGTATCCTCTCAAGGGTGCGACAATACTTCACGCCGGAACAGTTGTTGTCACTATACCACAGCAGCACAGGTTCGGTCGTGCATGGAGTACTGTTCGCACCTTTGGGATGGATCGGCTAAATACCAGCTTGAGGCATTGGAGTCCATTGAGAAGAGAGCCAAGAAGCTAATTGGCAATGATGCACTTTGCAATGCCAAACTACAAAGCCTTGAGCATCGGCGCAAAGTTGCATGTCTTTCTGTCTTTTACCGGTTACATTTCGGAGAGTGTGCATCGGAACTACATGATATAGTTCCACCATCCCCGTTCCACTATCGGACGAGCAGAGCTACGGCAAGGCGCCACTGCTACATGGTGGAAGTGCCTAAATCTCGCACGAAACGTTTTGCGTCTACATTTATAGTGCGTACTGCTTTATTGTGGAACTCGTTACCGGAATCTTTGTTCCCTGAGACCTACAATTTGGGTGTCTTCAAGACGAGAGTGAATAGGTACCTTCTAGGCAAGCGCGCTCCATCGTAGACCACTTCGATGCTTAACATCAGGCAAGTTGTGGTCAAGCGTAAGCCTATCAGTGATAAAAAAAAAAAACATCACGCCTATTTCCCCCGAAGGCTTAGGCAGAAGTGAACTGTTATACACCGGTATTTTTAAATCCTACGTAATAGGGCGGCGAACCTATTGCTATTACCCAATAACAAATCCAAACAAGGTAGCAGGTACAAACGACAAGAACTTCGATTAGTGCATACTTTTAGCATATCCTTTATAGCCTTTTAGCCTAATAGCCTTGGTTTCCAGGAAGCAGCTTCCGGTGGGGTACCACGGTCGCAGCAGCTCCATCGTCGTTTCCGGTACACCTATCACGAGACCGTATGGACAAACTTTACCAGTTGAAGGTAAGCGATTTTTAAACATTTTAATTTCATTTTGAGGTACAGACAGGCACATCAGGTTATACAAAACTGTCAAATTTCTCCAAATAATTTTAAACCTTAAAGTGTTGATGATTAAGTTCAAAATCTAACTAATGTGATTGTAACTTGATTGGCCACCGTACATTGTTATATATCGTACAATAATTGTGAGTACTAATTACGAGGTCATAAACGCAATAACCAGCCCATCCTTGGGATATCGGCAATCCCCAGAAATTGGGTTGTAAAAGTCTGATGGCAGTTGCTTCGTATCATCCTCCAACCAACCCTATCTGGTTAGACTGAAAACCTACCACAAGATGATTGGGAAAAGGCTAGGAGGATGATCGTTTGACTGCCTCGTTGGTCTAGTGGCCCAATTGCGACTGCTACGCTAGAGGTCTTGGGTTAGATCCCCAGGTCGAGCAAAGTGTTATTGGGTTTTTCTATGAAATTCCCAGTAGCAGCTCGGAGTCTGGATTTGTGCCCGGTGAATGGCAATAGGCTCGCCCCCTATTACATGGGACCCAAACATACCGGCGAACTGTGGGTGTATATTAAATACACCTCTGCCTAACCCTTCGGGGAATACAGGCGTGGTGGTATGTATGTTTTTAGGAGGATGATACGAAGCAACTGCCATCAGACTTTCGTAACCCAATTTCTCGGCAACACCGATATTCAAAGGTTAGGCTGGTTGTCAGGCTTTTTGGGCTTATGTTTACCACTAGCGATTGTCATAGGTGTTCGTATGACAACCGGGACCTTTTACGTGCTCTCCGAGGCACGGAGGGGTCTCGCTGTGTTAAGAATGGTCACCCATCCACAGACTGACCGCAGCAGGTGTAGCCGTAGTCATAACTTAGCCACGAGCCCCTCAATAAATACCCCAACATGATTGCGAGCTTGGAGGATGATGGCCCCCTATTACTTAGGTCCTAAACATACCGGCGAACTGTGGGTGTATTAGTACTCCTCTGCCTAACTCCTCAGAGAATGGAGACTATGTATTACTACATTAACTAAACCTTTCCACTAAAAATAAAAAATAAAATTACTTTTAACAAAAAAGTAAAACCGCCTTCAAAAAATAATAAAATAATTTTGTCTAAAACAGTTTGGGAAGTCGGTGGCGAAAACAAAAGAACCACTCGAATAGAAGTCACCGACTTCCCAAACTGTTTTAGACAAAATTATTTTATTATTTTTTGAAGGTGGTTTTACTTTTTTGTTATTCTGACGTCTTGTTATGATTGGTTCAGGTGCCGCTCCCCATTTCGGTCCTTCCCGGCTAATGGACTTCGAGCTGGAGGTAGCCGCTTTTGTCGGCGGCCCCCCCACCGATCTCGGACAGAGAATCACAGCCAAGGAGGCGGAGGAGCGAATCTTTGGTCTGGTCCTTATGAATGATTGGAGTGGTATGAGCTTTCTCTTTTTTTTTTCATGTTGCAATGAAATCCTGACTGCTTCATTAGTCTAGTGGCCTTACGCGCGACTGCTCCGCTAGAGGTCCTAGTTCGATCCCCAGGTCAATAAATTGATTCATCTCCAGGTCATTAAAGTTCAGCAATATTATGGGGGTTTTTCATTGAAAGTCTCAGTAGCAGCTCGGAGTCTGGATTTGTGCCTGGTTAATGGCAATAGGCTCGCCCCCTATTACATGGGACCTAAACATACCGGCGAAAGTGTGGGTATACATAAGCACACCTCTGCCTAACCCATTAGAGAATACAGGAATTACTGTTGCAGGCAAAGGTAAGGTACAGTTTGTTTGAAATAACTGTGCTTGTCAGCAGGTGGTTTAGCAGTGGTAAATTTTAATAAAAAGAGTCGGTGTAACGACAAAAATTGGGGTCGTAGATACTTATATGTTTCGCGTTGTGATTATTTTCTTTAATAATTTGGATATATACGTATAAAAACACTTAATTAAGCGATTTTACCATTGCGGTAGTTTGGAACGGCTAAATTCAGACGAGCAGAGTTATTTCGAACGAACTGTAGGCAACAATCTGTTTCGGACTTTATCCGGAGAGCGTAAAGTTTTAATAAAACTTTGAAATTAACGACTTGAAAAATATATGAAATGAAATGATTATTTATTTCTGTAAATAGATGTTTTAAAGACACTTTTGCAAGTCGATTTTTTACATTTTTTTTAACTAGATGGTGCCGACGTTTCATATCTGACGACCTCTGAAAAGAAACGTCGAAACAAACTCTGAGAATAATTTCTAAGTCTCTTTTAAAGTCCAAACTATAGTTAGTTATGTTATTAGATATCAGACCAACAATTCTTTATTCGTTTATTCTTTAATGGTTTTGTCTGTTCCCAGCTCGAGATATCCAGAAATGGGAGTACATTCCTTTAGGCCCTTTCACCGCTAAGAACTTGGGCACTAGCATATCGCCGTGGATCGTCACCATCGAAGCTCTGAGACCGTACATAGTGGACAACTTCCCACAGGATCCCACGCCCTTCCCCTACCTGAGACATGATGATAAATTCAACTTCGATATCAAATTGGAAGTAGATTTGAAATGTGAGTATGGTAATATTAGAAAGAAAAATTCTAACAAAAGAGAAGATATGCAAGAGTCGTAGCAAGTGGCAGTTCATAGTTTCTGCCTACCCCTGTGGGAAAAAGGTGTAAGTGTATGTATATATGTGTAAGTAATTCTAACAAAAGAATCTGAAGGATTCGTTTGAACGCGCTAATCATGCGATTTACTTGATAGCCTAATTAGGACGGTTACTTTTTATATGGGACTAGCTTTCCGCCCACGGCTTCGGCCGCATGGATTCTCGGCTTTTCTGCATTTAAATTTTTCCCGTTTTTGCAACATTTTTCATTTATGCTCCGCTCCTATTGGTCTTAGCGTGATGATATATAGCCTATAGCCTTCTTCGATAAATGGGCTATCTAACACGGAAAGAATATTTCAAATCGGACTCGTAGTTCCTGAGATTACCGCGTTCAAGCCCACAAACGAACAAACAAACTCTTCAGATTTATAATATTAGTATAGATAACTCGTCAAACGAGCAGGCGAGCTACCTGATAGTAAGTAGTCATCGCCGCCCATGGACATCTGCAATACCAACGGAGTTGTAGATGCGTTGCCGAGCCTATTTAAGGAGAAGGAAGGGGACTGAGGGAGGAATTAGGTCTGAGTTATATCATGCGCTGTGTAAAGCGGGTAAACAGGGCACAGCTAGTCACATTATTCTGTTAATTACACACACAATAAGCGGCGGTAGCCTAATGGCTAGAGCGTCGGACTTGCGATCATGTGTTTGCCTGTTCGAAACCCACTCATTGCACTACCGACGTGAACCCACTCATAATACAAGCATTAGTACGAGGGGTTAACAAAATTATTAGTAATGTGCGACCTCAGATCAAATAAAAAGTTAAGATGGAACTTTGCGAACAAAGAAGTGAGGCCGGCTAAAACTACACCTTGCCGTGTACAACACACAATTATATGCACACACGTATACCGAAACTACGCCTTATCTTGTCAGTCGAGTTATCGAAGCTATCGAAAGCTCGACTAATAAGATAAGGCGAAGTTAACTAATACACGTGTGCGTGTAATTGTGTGTTGCACACGGCAAGGCGTAGTTTTAGCCGGCCTCACTTCTTTGTTCGCAAAGTTCCATCTTAACTTTTTGTTTGAAATTAAATTTAAAAATAATAAAAAATACAATTTTTAGCTGAAAAGTCACCAGTGTCGACAACGATATGCCGATCCAATTACCGCTATATGTACTGGACGGCCAAGCAACAGCTGGCACAGCAGACGGTGACCGGATGCAACCTCAGGCCCGGGGACCTGCTTGGATCAGGCACTATTAGCGGAGAAGTAAGATGAACATTGTAAAAACTATATTTTTATATTTTTTAGGCATTTTCCATGCAAAGCACGAGCAGGAACACCAAGTAGAACTCGCGGTGGATTAGCGGTCATAGCGTCTGGTGAACTTAACCAGAAGACGCAGGTTCGAATCCTGCCTGCGGTCGTATTTTTCCCTCACTAAAATAAATTATAAAAACTTCTAACTATTCTTGATTGTAGTATTCCCTTTAATAACGTAAACATACCATCACGCCTGTATTCCCAAGGGTTAAGCAGAGGTGTATTAATGTACACCCACATTTCGCTGGTATGTTTTGGTCCCATGTATACGGGGCGAGCCTATTGCCATGGACCCGGCACAAATCCAAACTCCGAGCTGCTACTGAGAATTACATCGAACAACGACGTCTTGCGTAGCAGTCGCGCTTGGGACCACTAGACTAACGAGGCAGTCTTTTATAAATAATATTCATATATTTTATGAATATAATTTATTTCAGGCATCAGACTCCTTCGGAAGCATGCTAGAGCTTTCATGGAAGGGAACCAAGCCGCTTCGGCTGCTGTCTGGCGAAGAAAGAAAATTCCTCCAAGACGGTGACACAGTCATTCTTCGCGGCTACTGCGTCGATGAGTTTGGCGTCAGAATCGGTTTCGGAAAATGCGAAGGCAAGCTGTTGCTAGCCATACCTTTTAACGAATGAATTTTTAAACTATAAATAAATACTATGTAATCCATGTACAGTACCACTTGACCAGCAGGTCAAGGCATACAAAACTGTTAAATTTCTCCAAATGATTTTAAACCTTAAATTGGTTGAAGATAAAGTTCAAAATCAACTGAGAAAATTTGTCATTTTGTGGTATCTTGATGTGCTGGCCACTGTACCTAACCACTTTGTTTATTATATTTTGTATTCAAAGAAAGCTGTTTCATTGCCTCATAATAACATTTTTTGTTGTGGTAGGGCCACGCTGTTCGCAGCATGAATGGGCCGGCTTGACCGGGGAAGTACCACACTCTCGCAGAAGACCGACGTCTGAGTAGTAGCGTTTCGTTACTGCGCTTTGTTCGGTGAGCGAGAGGGCCGGAGGCCCAATTCCTCCCCCAATCCCCTTCCTTCTCCTTTTCTCCTTCCCCTCCCTTTCCCTAAATAGGCTCGGCAACGCATCTGCAACTATTGCGGTTGGCGCGGCAACCTTTCGGCCATGTGACACACAGACAAAGAGATTTAATAGTACAGTTTGTTCGAAATAAGTAAGCCGATCGGAAGTTAGCCGTTCCGAACTACCGCAGTGATAAAATCGGATAATTAAGTGTTGAAATACATAAATATCGAAATTAGTATACAAAATCATTAGAAATATATACGACTCTAATTATCGTTACACCGATTCTTTCTATTAAAATTTACCACTTCTAAACCACTTGCAGACAACTTCCGATCGGCTTACTTATTTCGAACAAACTGTAGTAGAGCTATAGTAGAGATAATAAAACTACGATATTAATTTTCTAATTAAAAATGAATCTTACGTTTTATCCTATGAAACAAGATAGTGTTATATTAGAATTTCTTATGGAAAAATTACATTGATAATTTAATTTTGATGGGTAAAAGATACCCTAATTTACTCTTGAACATAGTTCATATTTGGAGGTTATAGAAGCTAGTCACGATCCTCAAACATGCATGAGGGACTGAGCCTAGAGAGAGAGAGAAGCTAGTAACAGAAGTTGCTAATTATTATTAATATCACGGACGAGAAAAAAAAGAAGGACTCCGCGCCACGCGTATCAAAAGATAAGCACTATACTCCATTTGGTTAGGTACTTAACTAAAGGTAAACAAATCATAAAAAAGGTTCTTTTATAGGGACATTTCTCATCTTGAAATAAAACGTAACCAAAATAAATTATTTAATGATTCAAAATCATATTCCTTTTATATACTAGCATATTTTACTACTTTGATTAATATTAAATGGTAATTATTAATTCTTAAGCTTGCGACCAATAAATAAATCAAATCTGATAATTATGTCAAAAAGTATTGCAATGTGCCTACTAGAAAGAATCTAAAAAGACAGGAAATCAAAACCTTTTTCTACTTATTAGACTTTTGATAACTCGAAAAAATTAAGAAGTAGTAGCGCAAGCAAAGACTAGCGCAAGGAAGCGCGGCGAAATAATTAACCGATATTATACTTAGTCGGATAACCAGACGCCATTCGTAACAGTTTGTACTTTTGTTCGTTTTTGTGTTTCTTTTGCCGTAAATTGTTATTGTTTTGTTTGTTCGTTGTTTTTATTGATTGTTAGTTGTGTCGAATATCAATTTCACTCCGAATTTATAAGATACCATTGTAATAAAGGTTGAAAAGCCCTGAACGCCGCCATTTTTATTGTTTACCTTTAGTTAAGTACCTAACCAAATGGAGTATAGGTATAAGTATCGGACCGGACCTTTTGTACGCACGGCTACACATCAAGATATTCAAAAGCAGTTTAGTCTGGTCTTTTATATTATAGGAAGCCTATACAATGCGAGGTCAGTTTAAACTGGTGTGGTATAGGTTGACCTGTAGCCGTGTGTACAAACATGCCTCACGCACACATTTACATCATAGGGTGCCGAAGCCGAACGGCCGCCATTAGTATATTATAGTAGTCTATGGCCGCCATTACGCAGCGCGACGGCGTCATTGTAGGTACTGTTTACGTCAAGTAATAAAATAAAATAATGCCTTCTTGTGTTGTGAAATGGTGTAAAAATAATTCTACATCCCAGAATAAGAGTCAAGGAATAACATATCACAAGTAAGACACTTATTTATTGTTGATTTATTGTGTTTTTGTACATTTTAAAATCATTAATATTGGAACACAAAACCGCAAAAGACGTATGAGTGTTGTCGCAAAATAAATGGGTAATTTTCCCGAGAGATTGGGTAATCCATTTTTATGTGTTCTTTTTGAATTTTTTTTGCAAGTATTGAATATGATTATGTTTATAGATTTCCTACAGCTAATCAACCATGGAATAGTGATTGGATTGAAACAATAAGAAACTGCAGAGATGATGAACATTGGATTCCGTCGAAAACAAGCGTGATATGTAGTATACATTTTGATGCACACGATTTGTATACCACGAAAAATGGACTACGTCGAGTCGTAACCTATGCAGTTCCAAAGAGAGTAAGATAATAAGGAATATTTTTCAACTAGGTGCATTGGAATAATGAATGTTGTAGGTACGCACGGCTACACATCAAGCTATACAAAACCAGTATAGGCTGGCCTTGAATTGTACGGAAAACTTACAATGGGAGGTCAGTCTAAACTGGATTTGTATAGGTTGATGTGTAGCCGTGTGTACCAAATTTAACTTGCTTGATGACAATTATGGAGAGATCCACATTCATATACAGTATCGAAATGATGTTGTTCATACTGTATGTATTTTCTTTTAGCTATTGTTTGAGGTACCAGACATGGAAGAACAGCCCGTAGAGCCAAGAAAGACTATTCCTTTACATAGAGCAAACCAGTTGTTATCACATGAGACATCAACTTTTCTTCCTCCACCGTCTTCATCATCAACACAAGTATGTGCATAAGTGGTCAGTGCAATAAAAGATAGCAAAAAATATATATTTCTATATTATATGGTTATTGTATTGTATTATATATTATGTAAAAATGGGTAAATTCTCATTCCCATGGTATGCCCCGCATCACGCACACATAACATCGGTACGGTGCTTCACTTTCGATACACGTGGCGCGGAGTCCTTCTTTTTTTTCTCGATTAATATCTTACATTTCAGTTGGAACGCGACATGGAAAACTATGTACAGTATAAAATAATGGGTTCAGTTAAAAGAATTCGATTGAGACCGCATTGCATACCCTCCAGAATCGATTTCAATAGAAAACATGAGTCTGCTTCAAATGAATCTCATCTTGCTGAAGCTAAAAGGCTATACAAATATCTAAAGATTCTGTCCAAGATCATATAAATAATGTCAAAGCACCATCATCTTGCATTGAAGGTAATATTAAGGTACGTTGGAATCTGGTAATCTTTGAAAAAGGTACGGCCCAGTTCACGACTTTGGTCTTAGCGGCGAGCGGCGCGGCGGGCTAGGCGGTGGAGCGTTGTGCACGCCACGATGAACGGACGAACTCTCAGTTTGCACCGGAGCGAGATTTTACCAACCGATTGAATTCACCGGTGTTTGGGCAATTAATCCGGTGACCTCCGGTTTTTCACCGGAGAAAAAAGAAATTTTGTTTCTTTTTTTAAATTTATATATTAAAAATGAAGAAATAAGAATAATCAATTGATATACTTTAAATAATCATTTATTTAAAAAAACACGTTTTGTAAAGATAACAAATGCTGATTTTGATTTAAGAAACACAACATGTCAACAGCGTCATAGCGTAACATGTTTCTTCTATCATTTAGCATTTGTCCTGACGCTGAAAATACTCTCTCTGACCTTACAGAAGTATCAGGCACAGCTAGATATTTAAAGGCTATTTCGTCTAAAGGCTTTAAATGTTTATTGAATTTCCAGAATTGCACAACTTCATCCCAATTGTGGCTTTTTTCAGGATACTGTATTTCCGTATACATTTTGAATAAATTCATTGCCGAAGCGGATGTCATATCTACATTTACTCTTTGATAGATTTTTTCGGTCCGGCTCCTGCTCCGGTGCAAACTTCTAACTCTCAGTAGCGGCGAGCCGGCGAACGGGGCGGCGCGGGCGGGCGGCCGAGGTGGACGTATTTGGATAGTCGGGTAGTCGTTAACGTGCCCAAAATCATGACGTTAGCTAAATTTTCCCTTCTCTGTTTTGAAAACATAATATTTTTAAAATAGACATTCTCAATATGATGAAAGGAGTGCACGAACTGATAAAAAATTGCTATTTAAACGATATATTTATTTCTTCCCACAACTCTTTAATTACGTTTTGAGGATGTTTTGATATCCATATAGGACGATCGTTTTTTTTTTTAAATACTACTGATGAACGCCTCTGTATTCATTACCGCCACAAAATCGTCTTAAATATTTTATATTACACTTCGCCGCTGAGTTCATCCCTTCTAAACCGCTGTCGATGCCGCTCTGTGTCGTGTGCGTTACCCAGGCCAGATGTTGTCGAAAATGGTCATTTGAATCTTATAGATAATTAGTTTTGCGGCTTCTGTAATTGTTGCGCACATTTTTAAATTTGTTGCGCTTATAGTTTTTTAATTATTTCACAAAAACATTTCCTGCTGGGGTAACGTTACCCCAGCCAGACCTTTTTCTTTCTAATGGGAATATTTAAATAATTACTAGCTATAAAATTAGTTGTCTAGATGAAGTAAATGTTGTGCCTTATTTTGTATTTGTTCTTTCATCGGTTGAGAAGTTATTCGAGATTTTGCTGGGGTAACGTTTTTGGTTTTGCTAGATCTTTGAAATAGTTAAGCGGATTCTTATCATATTTTGTACATGGCTTCTTGGGAATTAGTTTAAATTTGTTCTGCAATAAAAAAAAAACAAAATAATACATAGCTTAAAGGTTATTTCATTAAACAGAAAAACACTTCAATTGGTCCCAGCACTCTCAATAAGAGCTCTAAAGACTTACTTTAAACGTTATTTTAAAGCTTGTAACTGCCTTCAAATGTATGTGAAGTTTCATTAGTATCCTGTAAGTATTTAACAAGTTATGATGATATTGAGTTCTTCACGAGCACGGTCTTGATGCGGGCGGTGTTATTTGGCCACTGGATTGGATATATGAACTGAATGTTATGTCAATTATTAGTTTTTTAGTTCAGTTGTATATCAGTAAAATTTCAGCTCAGTACATTGGATAATTAATGAGATAATACGATTAAAGTCATCAGAAGTGAATGACCGTGGTAACCCGACCAAGTTTAGGTGGTTACAAAAAAGCGAAAACGCAGAACATTATACTATCTTTTGAAATGTTTAGTATAATACACCTTACAATTTCGGTACAGACGCGTACACTGTTAAATACATTAATAATATAATAATATCTGTACTATGAAAACATTATTATTATCTTCCAGTTGCACAAACTTATCAAAAATCACTGATCATCATGATGATCATGTCGTTCGGTGGGACGCGGAAGGGGTGGGGTGAAGGGGCGCATTGTTTGCATAACGCACTAAACATGCTCCGTAATCACATAATTCATCTTGTAGAGTGCGCATGCGTTTCGGCAGTTCCGTTTCCTGTTTTTGCAAATATTTATAGAGTGCGTGAGAGCTAATGTAAAATAATAAGTGTGGCGAATTACTGCTAATGTGGAGTGCTTCTATTGATGATCATAGTTATGGTGCAGGCTGCTTGATGAATTCACGAACAAGGTAAGCTTGTATAATGTAACTACAGAAATAGTAACAAAATTATTATTAATATGTACATGTTGTTAGGTACTTATCTAAAACTGTATTTTTTTAAGGCTTAAATATTTAAATTTAGGAACTTATTATTTTCTTTTCTTTCGTACTTAATTATTACCTACACTGGAATTCTCAACAATGATAACGACATATTTATCCTTCGCTACATAGTACCTATAAAACAAAGTCGCTTCCCGTTTGTCTGTCCCTGTTTGCTTAGATCTTTAAAACTACGCAACGGATTCTAACTGTGTACTGTGTATACTGAAATCTATAATTTAATTAAACAATAATAGAAAATTTCAAAAAAGCAAAATTACTATCTGTAATTTTAATCTGTGATTGTTTTTAACTATAAGTTTAATAATACTTTAGAAGTTCAATTGAAATGATTATATTACCTGTCAATATATTTTTTTTAATGATCACGTAGTTTTTTTTAAACTTGTGTATCCTATCCTACATATTTTAGAAGGTACTATAATGTTTTGCGTTTTCGCTTTTTCGTAACCACCTAAACTTGGTCGGGTTACCACGGTCATTCACTTCCTAATGACTTTAATCGTATTATCTCATTAATTATCCAATGTACTGAGCTGAAATTTTACTGATATACAACTGAACTAAAAAACTAATAATTGACATAACATTCAGTTCATATATCCAATCCAGTGGCCAAATAACACCGCGCGCATCAAGACCGTGCTCGTGAAGAACTCAATATCATCATAACTTGTTAAATACTTACAGGATACTAATGAAACTTCACGCACATTTGAAGGCAGTTACAAGCTTTAAAATAACGTTTAAAGTAAGTCTTTAGAGCTCTTATTGAGAGTGCTGGGACCAATTGAAGTGTTTTTCTGTTTAATGAAATAACCTTTAAGCTATGTATTATTTTGGTTTTTTTATTGCAGAACAAATTTAAACTAATTCCCAAGAAGCCATGTACAAAATATGATAAGAATCCGCTTAACCATTTCAAAGATCTAGCAAAACCAAAAACGTTACCCCAGCAAAATCTCGAATAACTTCGCAACCGATGAAAGAACAAATACAAAATAAGGCACAACATTTACTTCATCTAGACAACTAATTTTATAGCTAGTAATTATTTAAATATTCCCATTAGAAAGAAAAAGGTCTGGCTGGGGTAACGTTACCCCAGCAGGAAATGTTTTTGTGAAATAATTAAAAAACTATAAGCGCAACAAATTTAAAAATGTGCGCAACAATTACAGAAGCCGCAAAACTAATTATCTATAAGATTCAAATGACCATTTTCGACAACATCTGGCCTGGGTAACGCACACCTCTGTGTCGTGGCGTCGCCGCGCCGCCGCTCACTAGCGATGAAGCGTATATACTAGAACAGATCCAAGGAACAGGTATTTCACAATACTAGGTGGCACCTATTCCAACTTTTAAAATACTCGATCCACCTAGTATCATTGCCTGCGCGTATAAATTTGAATTTGAACCTTATTTCAATCCAGCTAAAAGTAAATATACTCTGTCTATTTTCACCAATACTCGATACTCGTGATACTTTGAAATACTCGATCCACCTAGTATTACTGTGCCTACGCGTACAATTTGAATTTGAACCTTATTTCTATGAGCATTAAAATGACGCGACGCGCACTCGTGTTTACCAAATTATTGGTGTGTCAGTAATTTAAATTTGAACCTTATTTCTATGAGCATTAAGATGACGCGATGCGCACTCTTGTTTACCAAACCATTCATGTATCAGTCATTTGAATTTGAACCTTATTTCAATCCAGATAAAAGTAAATATACTCTGTCTTTTTAACCAATACTCGATACTAGTCGATACTTCATTCAACCAAATACTAGGCATACTAGGCGGACTTTATACACTAAGTATTTTGTAAATACTCGATACTATACGATCCGATACAATACAGAGTATCGAGTACGGACTAGTATTTGTTGGGTAATCTTGTTGGATGCCGGCTGATTACCATTTTATTATTATAGATTACTATGAAAAATGAATTTAAGTATACGGTACGATGTACCTAGATAAATATTTAACGTCGACAGTCCTAAGCCTGTGTAAAGTATGAAGAGAAGATTCCGATTCATTACGTACTGCATCCGCAGCCATACGCGTACTTCATACTAGGTGGAACAGGTATTTGGATCGAGTATTTATTCGGAATTGGAATAGGTGTACCTAGTACGAAATTTACCTAGTACGACTCATCTCTACCGCTCACCGCTACTGAGGGTTCGTGGCGTGCACAACGCTCCCCCGCCTAGCCCGCCGCGCCTCTCGCCGCTAAGACCAAAGTCGTGAACGGGCCGTAAGTCGCCGCTCACAGCGGCAAGGACGTGAACGGACGGGCCGTTATGCCTACGGCCTAATAGTATAAAATAGGCGTGTGTAACTCTTTACTGAGACGACTCACTGATTCGAAACATTTGGTGTTCCAAATGATTGGAACAATAATAATGTTTCAAATGTATCATTTGTATCATTAGTATCACTATCGCTTGCGGGTGAGAGAGACAGTCCAAGGCTTAAAGAATCACTGAGACATTGAGTGACAACCGTAGCGAAAGAGCGGGAAAACAATAAAATATAGTCAGGGGAGAATGAGATAGCAAATGTGATGAATTACTCTTTACTATTTTCGATACCTATGCACGTAGGTAATAATGACACTATTGGCAGCTTTATGTTCAATTACGTAAGGACGTTTTTGGTATATTGATAGTGTGTTTTGGCATTGATATTGATTGTTTATTTTGGCATCAATTGTTTTTTGTTGCTTCAGTTTAAATTTCACCTAAATAAAACAGTTTGTTACTGAGGCTCAGTGCTTCCAGACACACTGTTAGTACAGTAGATTTACTGAAAATAAATAAATTGCAATTTCTACTTCTATATACCTAGAATGTGTTATTGTCCAAATGATACATATCAGTGTTCAGGAACAATTTATTGTTCCAGATACACATGATCCAATCTTGTAGATGAGACATTTCTCCCACGCCTAGTATAAAAACTAAAAAAAACATGATCAATAATCTGTGGTTTTGGTGAGAAGCTCAGACTAATAATCCTTTATACGGAGTAATAATTTGTTGCCGCTCTTGTATCGGTGTGTCAAATGAATTATTCTTTTCTCTGTCTATTTCACGGAGTTTAGGGACGAGTAAAAGGTACAGCACACGTAAGTCTGGCAACGTCGCACTGTCTGTCAAATTCGTGTCAACATATGACCGACGTGTCGGTCAAAACATTGCGGCTCGGTGCAGTTTAAATGCGAAATAATAATAACAGTGGTTTAGAAAGGACTAAGTTGATAAAACGGAAGTATGTCGTGTGTGGCTGTATATTGTTCATCAAGAACCACGAAAGGAGGCGTAAAAGACGCAGAATTATCATTTCACACGTAAGTCTTTGACAATCGTTAATTACAGAGGTTTATGGTTAGAAAATCGATGAATATAAAAGATTTACATATTATGACTAAGATTGTCTTTAACATATTGATGAAAGCCAAGTCTCAGTCTAAATTAATTTTAGACGTGAACTGCAGTGACGTGTACAACATTATCGACTACATATATCGATACAATCTATCGACAGTATCGACGTTTGTTGTTGATACAGTATATTATTTTTTGCTTACGTTTGTAGATTTCCAAAATGTCCTGAAATAAGACGTGAGTGGATTAAAGCTGTAAGACGTCAGAACTGGGAGCCAACGAAATATTCAAGGCTTTGCTCCAAACACTTTGAAAGTTCCTGTTTTATACCGGGTTTATCTGTAAAAAAACTAAAGTCTGATAAGATTCCAACTATATTCGAAGGATATCCGGAATATTACCAGGTAGTGTTATAAAATATTACCTCTTTTTCGTTTAACTTTCAAGTCTCAGTACGATGAATAAAGCCGCGAACGGAAAGCTAGTAAAAAATGTATGTTCAACGTACTTTGCTTTTAACCCCCGACGCAAAAACGACGGGGTGTTAGTTTGACGTGTGTGTGTGTGTGTCTGTGTGTTGTGTGTTTAATTCTTTTAATTTAGAACATATCTTTAACGAACCCACTAGAATAACTGCTACTTCCACTACTTGTATTGATATTATCTTCTCAAATTGTACAGTTCAAGACTATTCACTAGTTAGCGGTGTTAGATCAGATCACATGGGACAGCTGATCTCTATTGAGACTAAAAAAAACCCATTTATTAATAAAAATATCGCGATTAGATCTCTAATGGAAAATAAACTACATTCTATGCAGGAGTTAGTTAAAATGCAACTGTTTAACACTAATTTTACTTCTAGAGACCCCAACAGGATTTATAAGAAACTATTCAATATAATATGTGAATCGTTTAATAAGTCGTGCCCTCTTAGAAGGGCTCCATAACGTAAACATAGTAAATTTGTACACAACACACACCTTTTGTACTCATAATAATGGATAACGTTTACTATGGGAATAACCTTGAAATGACAAGAAAATAAATCGGCTGTTCCCTGCATTTTGGACAATGGAGGTTGCAGCAGATATTTTTGTAAAAGTTTTTCATAATTATGAGTTTGCGTTAAGTTTATCTTGTGTGTGTAAATTTTCCTACAATAAATAAATTCGTAAAAATATGTGTCTTTGTATTTATTAAAGTTTTACCCTTCATTGGTAATAAATTGTTACTTTAATTTAACCTTATCATCATTATTATCATCCACAGCCTGACTTTAACCACTGCTGGGTATAATAGGCCTCACTAAGTTTGTGCCATCCATCACGGTCTACTCGGTACTACGTGCTACTCTCTAATTTAACCTCATACCATAATAATTATATATATTTTAATTATTATTATTTTTTATTTTTTTTATAAAAAGCTTACTAGCAATGTGGGACATTACTAGTAATCTTGTTAACCCCTCGTACTAAGCTGAATGCTTGTATTACGAGTGGGTCCACGTCTGTAGTGCAATGGGTGGGTTTCGAACCGGCAACCATGATCGCAAGTCCGACGCCTTTGCCATTAGGCTACCGCCGCTTCTTAATTATTTATGTAACAAGCGCACATTTTGCACAAACAGTCGATGTACTACAGATTCTATCGATATGCTTTAAAGCGTCGACCCTTCCCTAGTCACGCACACTAACACTACTCTAGAATCGCACACTAACAAAAAATGGGTACGCAGCTTTCATAAAGGCTCCGCTCCGTCTATAGGATTATTAGGGTAGTCTGAGGCTACGAATAAATAATACTCAGGTAGCGAATAGCGTATGAATTCAGCACATGATTCTGGACCCCCCCCGCGTAGATAGTTTCGTAGTTTCGGTAGTTCCGTCGGTTACTAAAAAGGGTTAGATTGGGTACTTTTTCGTTTTGTTGTATGGTGCTAAAACGAACAAAGCCGATGGTTTGCCAACAAGAATTGCGACTTCATCTATTGTTGGAACGTTGAAATAGTGTTAGTGTATTCAATTGGGTCGTTTGTTTGCTCTGATCATAACCTTGGCAATAGGTCACCAGGTTCCTTTAAGGTTTCTGTTGACCTGGTACTTCAGTTGTATGTGGATATTTGTACAAACTGGTACTGCAGTCTTGTGTAACATGGTATATCCCTTTAATGATTTGTAAAAATATTTTTCATCAAAATGCATGGATCATACTCTGCTAGTTTTCACAGGCATCCAGTCACACTCTCGTCTTTCTAACTGAACTGCAGCTATCCACCTATTTTGCCGAATGGGATCGGCAGGGAATCTAAAAAAAAAAACAAAATACATTAGTCTTAGAAAAATATCTAAATTTTATCGATTTACTTTTCAATATTTCATCTAGAAAAAATACTTTCTAAATTAGGTATAAAATTGACTGACTTCATTTTGCATAATATTGACCACAGATTAAGACAGATAGAGTATGCGCAACAAACGATGTGAAGTCACATAAAATTTATGTGTGCGTGACAGCTCGGAGCGGCATTGTAGGGACACGTGCATCTATGTGTGAGTAAAGTTGCCAGATATTGGGAAAAACTCCCACATTTTTTTCTATTGTTCTCAATTATTGTACCTATTAATGTTTAGAATTGGAAATGTGCTTTTACTTTATAGGTAGGTACTTAAATATAATTTAAACGGAATAATTATTATTAAATAAATTACGGTGGAATAAAGTTAAATACTTACGAGTATTTAACTTAAGAAAATATAAAATAATAATACAAAATATAAATATTAGTCTATTATACAATGTTAAACTACTTCATTTTGCTGCTCAATGCTATGTACGTAAGTGTCATACATGATGTAGTAGTACTCTGTGATATATATTTAAATATTGTATAAATATGTATGCTGTAAACACGGCTACACATTAAGCTATACAAATACAGTATAGGCGGGCCTCGCACTGTGGATTTATATAGCTTGGTGTGTAGCCGTGCATACTATTTAATAAATAAATAAATATGCATAATTACTTACACTTACCATATTTAGGTATATTATCATGGAAAAACATAACAAAATCCAACATATTTATTACAATAATTTTACACACATAACATCTTTTCGATTAAAATGTACCTACGCCGCCTTGGATTATGAAATTAATTTCATATTCTATATTAGCACCATGAGAAACCTTGCGATGGACACCCATACTATTTAGAAAAATAATATCCACCATCTTGGATTTCAAAATTAATGCTATTTTCATAATCAGCTCCCTAAAATACCTTGAAATTGATACCCATATGACCCTTATGAATTTATTTAGAGAAATATATATCCGCCATCTTGGATTTCCAAACTAATGTCATTTTTGTAATCAGCACTCAGGAAAACCTCTGACACCCACATTCATTTATTTACATATAAATAATGTCCACCATCATGGATTTCAAATAAAAAATTATAATACATGCAATCCAATATCAAATAATGTCCACCATCATGGATTTCAAATAAAAAAAATATAATACATGCAATCCAATATCAAATAATGTCCACCATCATGGATTTCAAATAAAAAAATTACTTTTAACAAAAAAGTTAAACCGCCTTCAAAAAATAATAAAATAATTTTGTCTAAAACAGTTTGGGAAGTCGGTGACTTCTATTTGAGTTGGTCTTTTATTTTCGCCACCGACTTCCCAAACTGTTTTAGACAAAATTATTTTATTATTTTTTGAAGGCGGTTTAACTTTTTTGTTAAAAGTAATTTTATTTTGTTATTTTTAGTGGAAAGTTTGTTTAGAAGTACTTGTTAGCCAACTAAACGCACTGATCCAATAAGAAAGCGATGTTTCGGAGTAAACGATAATATCATCGATGTAAACAAATTTTAGATTTTTGTTGATATTTTCAAAACTGCTCAACCGATTTCGATAAAATTTGAACGGGACCACCTCTGAAGTATGACCTACCAAACAAAAAAACAATCATTAAAATCGGTCCACAACTGGCGGAGATACCGCGTAACAAACATACAAAAAAAAAAAAAAAAAAAAACATACAGACGAATTGAGAACCTCCTCCTTTTTGAAGTCGGTTGAAAAATATAATACATGCAATCCAATATCAAATAATGTCCACCATAATGGATTTAAAATAAAAAAAATATAATACATGCAATCAATCATGCATCCATTATCAATCGGAAAAAAATATCATTATTATGTAATAGGTATTATGTAATAATACAAACTAATAATCATAAATCACTGATTATGATTACTTTTGATAATCTGTAAGCATAATTGATGATAAAAAAATATCGTAATCGTAAATCATTAAACTGATTACATTGTGCCCAACTCTGAACGGTTACATATAGGTACATTTAAAGAAATGAATCGATCTTTTTACACACAACGTACATTACCCAAATTCAAGTAGACCTATTTCGATGCAAACTGGCAACCCAGACCAATTACTGTCGAGGTTCTGTGTTCCAAGTGAGCCGAGAAATATTAGAGGGAAAATAAATACCAAAACAATAATCTAAACAATATTTACCTGTGGAAAGATATTCCATCTTTTTTTCTTTGTTTTTGGGAACAACTTTTACAAAGTTTAAAAACACAAGACGGCATGTTTTGAAATAAAATGGTAACTCATTTGAGACGTACAAGCAGTACGACGCGCAGCTAAGTACTGACGTGAGTTTGTATTCGCTTTTGATTTTGTATTTGCTTTGGTGGCTTCACTCTCGTGTTCTACGGGCTACGTCTGCCTATTTTACTAGTCTGAGATATTGACCATCTCGTTTTGATAACGTATTTGAACAACTTTGAATATAATTATAATTAAGCTACTACTTACAAGTGAAAAGTGATCTCTGGACATTTTAATCTTGTATGTCTTCTGCGCGAATTCACAACACATGATGGCATGATGATTCACAATGATATTAAGCTAAAACGTTTGACCCCAGTATTATATTGTAGTCTTTGCGTTTGACATATGCTCGCTTGCAAGGAAAATGTCCGACTGATGGCGTTCTGGACACAATTTTGAAGCCCCGCCTACTTGGACACAACTTTTGTTGGGTTGTTTTCTTAACGCAGTTACAGTTTGTTCGAAATAAGTAAGCCGATCGGAAGTTAGCCGTTCCGAACTACCGCGGTGATAAAATCGTTTAAATAAGTGTTTTTATACATAAATATCGAAATTAGTAACCAAAATAATTAGAAATGTAAAACATATACGACTCTAATTATCTTTACACCGACTCTTTCTATTAAAATTTACCACTTTTAAATCACTTGCAGACAACTTCCGATCGGCTTACTTATTTCGAACAAACTGTACATTTCCTGAGTATTATTTATTCGTAGGTCTGAGGTTAGAAGTATGCTAGCTCGTCATGTCAATGTCAAGTTGACATACCTTCATGCCTACTATGTCATGTCAAGCAGATTACTGAATTACTTTGCTTTCGGAGTTTTCTTATAATTTTAAAGGTGTCCTTTCGTCACTGTGTTATAAGTTTAGTGATAAATCATGGGTAACAATACCCTCATTGAGCTCCAATATTAATTCGGAATTTTATCTTTCAGTTTGTCTTTATTTTCTTAATTTTAATTTTTCAATAATTTCTGTATGCATTTTCATAATCACACGTTTTTTCCATTTCACATTGTCATTTGCAGAATTATTGTCGAAAGCAGCTTATTTGCCATCAAAATAATATATGCGATATGATACTATGGTTATGATAAAAGTGTGTTCATGTGATTGTTGACTTGTACATAGTGTTTTTCAAATACATACTACAATACTAGGTACCTAGATCGTACACATACCTATATATTTGAGCACTAGCAGTGTTGTGTTGAGTGTAGTCTAGTTTGTGTTTCAAATAACCTTACGTTTTGTAGTCAGGTTTTGTATAACAAAAACGCCAATGAAGGATCTAAAATACTGTTTTGTACCAGAATGTGAGAATAGTTCTAAAGATTCTCATACTAGGAAAACATTTTTTCCGGTGCCTAGTTCAACTAAAAAAGAGTGGTGTGATGCAGTGGGTGCAGCATGGCCTAAACGTGATTTATACATATGTGAAGACCACCTTAATGTTAGTTAATATCAATATTACACTTCTTTAGATTACAGTATTTTGATAACATGATACATACCATCACACCTGTATTCCCCGAAGGGTTAGGCAGAGATCTACTAATGTACACCCACATTTTGCCAGTATTTTTAGGTCCCATGTAATAGGGGGCAAGCCTATTGCCATTAACAAATCCGACTCCGAGCTGCCACTGGGAATTTCATAGAAAAACCCAATAACACTTTGCTCTACCTGGGGATTGAAACCAGGACCTCTAGCATGGCAGTAGTGCTAAGGACCACTAGAGTAATGAGGCAGTGATAACATGATACTTAATTATAAAGATATGCATTGTATTAATTTTGTGATGTATTTGTAGAATTGGTTCCAACCATAGTAAAGAACGATGGTGAAGTGAATGTACAAGTACACTTTGTGCATGTCAATAACCTATCTGTTAGGGATTAATTTTAAAATATTGATTATTTATTAATTGATTTTTTTATTTGAAGCATCTCCTCTAACGATTTTTTTCTACTGTCACTTAAAAATATCAAGGAAACACTGCTAACTATATAACCGCTATATATAACATACAACAACACAACTGAGTCCTAAAACTTTCATTGTTAAAAAGCGATATTTTAGAAAAATCTATTGTTAACTTATTAAAATTGATTTTTATTAATCAATTTTTTTGAGAAATACAATGTCACATCCCATAAATCTGTCCATTTTGACGTTTACTTCGATCTAGGGATGTCAAAAATAATCGGTTACTATTTCATAAAAATCGTTTTTTTATGAGTGATTATTATTTTTTAAAAAAATATTAATTAACAATCGATTTTTTAAGTGTCCCCTTTTTCGATTTTATCACACTGGCACCTATTAAAAATAACAAGGCAACAACCCTACCCAGTCCACTTGACGGAGGGGGGGGGGGGGGTGTTAATATTGTGCAAATTGTTCGTAGATAACATATATTTCATTATCAAAAAAATTTAAAAAATCGTTTTTTTAGCGAAATAAAAATAGATTTTTCAATAATCGATTTTTATACCGTAAAGTCACATCCCTACTTCGATGTGTGAATGTGAAAACAATCGCAGATTGCAATCCAAGGAAGTTCGGGGATTGATGATTATCCTCCGTGAAATATTCAAAATAATTATTTGTAAATAAATGGCGTTCTCGTCGTTCTCGGTATTTTCAAGTGATAGTGACGACAGTGATTTGGAGGTTCTTGCTCAGTTATCCGATTGGGATAGCGAAAGTGACGCTGAAGAAAGACCACGCGCTTGTTCGCGGCAACTCAGAAGGGTGAACTAAACTTATGTACCTACCTAGTGACGTTCGTTTATCCATTATTATTATTACGTTTTTTCATTAATAATTCGTGGAGTGCAGTGGTTTGTGTCCGTGTTTTTAAAATGGCGCCTCATTTGACGCAAATGAAGATCCGTAACGTTTTTAGTTGAGTAGAGCTAAGAAATCCCTAACATACAGCAGTGGCGTAGCGTGCCTTGGAGGGGCCCTGTATCAAAATAAGTTAGGTTTAAATAGGCAAATGAAGGGTAAAGATTTTGAGATTTGTTTCATAACCGTCTCCCTATTCTGTTAACTTTTTATTTTCATAGCTCCACTGGGATTGTATTTTATTATTATGTAATAATGTTTGAAGTTGATTGAAATGAAACGCGTAAATATTGCTCTCCGTGGTTTATCATTGTACGCACGGCTACACATCAAGCTATACAAAACCAGTTTACGCTGGCCTCTCATTGGATGAGAAGCCTATACAATGCGAGATCAGCTTAAACTGGATTTGTATAGGTTGACCTGTAGCCGTGTGTACATCAGTTATTGCGGGATTCTCCCGTTTAAGTGAATGACAGACGGGGATTTCTGAAGTGAAAACTATGACAGTTTTTTTCCCTAGAAGGACGAGATTAAGTGACATTGTGGATAACATTTAACTATTTCTTGCTAAGACACGTTAGGGGCTCCTGTAGCCCGGGGGGCCCGTATCATTGATACGGCTGATACGGCGGTAGCTACGCCCCTGACATACAGTGCAAACATTTTTGTTCTACGACAAAATTCACGAATTTATAATCAAATTACTATTATTACTAGAGAAGTTCACCACGGTACCCGTGACGTCACTGTGACGGTCGCCGCGAGTTAGCGTTGGAAGCGATAAGGCGCGCAGTGTTTTGTTTGATTATTTGTGACTGAAATAAATTAAGTGGAAGAATGTTAACTAATTTTAATTGTTAGCACTCCATATTCTCTTTAAAAAAAATACTAGTGAAAGAATTACTTCGATACGTCAATTAGTTTCCGATTTAGAAGTAAAACAAGTTGTAACCGTACGACGCAGGCCGCCGGTTACGGTGTGACGTCATCGCACAACACGCTTAGTCTGGCTCACTCAGTCCGCTTGCAGTCGCGCGCCCGTACCGTCGAAATTATACCTAAATACTTTTAAAAATGTCCAATCCAAATACTAGGAAATCATGTGTTGTGCCTAAATGCAAGAATACAACTACCAATTCGCCGGAAAAGTTGTTTTTTGCAGTTCCAAAAGACGTTAAAAAGCGAAAAAAATGGATAAAAGCTATGAGGAGGTTAGATCCATTTGGAGATAAAAGTACAGTTTATTGTTGTGAAGACCATTTCGACGTAAGTATAGTGATCATATTTTATGTAGGTACATAGTAATAATAATTATTTTCATCTTATAATGAAACAATTTCTAACCGGATTAATTGCGTGTTTATTGATTTTATATTGGCAAGAAAAATGTAAAATCAATAAGTACGCGATTAATCCGGTTAAAAACACAACAAAATACTGTGCAAGCTATTACACTGGCGACTTGATACTAAACGGGCCGCGGCCCGCGCGGCGCGTTGTGACATGACGTCACAAGCGGTCACGTGACTGTTAGCCGGACTCGATATTTTTCGAAACTTTGAATGCCTATAAAATCGAAACTACTAGGTATTTTTGACTACAACAAAAACTAGTGTATTTGTATACATGCAGGCTTTACTGAGACATTTCAAGCGATTTGGCATACCTATACTCCATTTGGTTAGGTACTTAACTAAAGGTAAACAATAAAAATGGCGGCGTTCAGGGCTCTTCAACCTTTATTACAATGGTATCTCATGAATTGGGAGTGAAATTAATAACAACACATCTAACAATCAATAAAAACAACGAACAAACAAAACTATAACTAAATAATACAATTTACGGCAAAAGAAACACAAAAACGAACGAAAGTACAAACTGTTACGAATGGCGTCTGGTTACCCGACTAAGTATAATATCGGTTAATTATTTTGCCGCGCTTCCTCGCGCTACTACTTCTTAATTTTTTCGAGTTATCAAAAGTCTATTATGTAGAAAAAGGTTTTGATTTCCTGTCTTTTTAGATTCTTTCTAGTAGGCACATTGCAATACTTTATGACATAATAATCAGATTTGATTTATTTATTGGTTGCAAGCTTAAGAATTTATAATTACCATTTAATATTAAACAAAGTAGTAAAATATGCTAGTATAGTAAAGGAAAATTATTTTGAATGATTAAATAATTTATTTTGGTTACGTTTTGTTTCAAGATGAAAAATGGCCCTATAAAAGAACCTTTTTTATGATTTGTTTACCTTTAGTTAAGTACCTAACCAAATATAGAGTATAGTAACATTCTTCATTGTGTCTTAATCAGATTTTTAACTATGTATAAATATTGCATAGTGCCGAAATGTAAAAACACTTCTATTAAAACGCCAGAGAAACTATTTTTTAACGTGCCAAAAAACCCAAAACTTCGTAATAAATGGTATTCCGTTGTAAAAAGAGATGATAAAACTCCACCCTCTACACGGACTACAAGACATTGCTGTGAAGATCATTTCGATGTACGTACCTACATAACTATACGTATTAATTAGTTGATAGGTATGGCAATAAGTTGGTAAGTACCTACCTAATATTACGCCACAAAATAAATACGTATTACGTGTAGTGTACAAACGGCTGCACATCAAGCTATTCAAAAGGTAAAGCAGCAGAGTGAATGATAATAATTTTATATCTTTTATCAGCGGTGCATTCAATGACGTATTTTATCACAGAGTAAAGAACTTCTTTACTCTATGGAATAAACATATAAGTATTATAATTGTTGTAGCAGAGTTTAAACTTTCTTTTTCCAGGTCTATCTATCTTCCAGGTGTTTATTATGTATGACCCTGGATTGTCGATACTGGGTATCTTAGTGAGGGCTCATCATTATAAAAACAGTAGTATGACCGCATTATTTCATACACACGTTTTTATGTTGCAGATTGAAAATGACATGGAAAATTTTGTCAAGTACAAATTAGTCGGAGGAAAACTGAAGCTTAAAAAAGACGTCTTGCCACATAAATTTTTATGCCAAAAACAACGAAGCGAAGTAGAGAAACAACTTGCTGTTCAGAACCGTTGTGAAAATGTAATATATACTATACTATATATTAATATTATAAAGCTGAAGACTTTGTTTGTTTGTTTGTTTACTTGAACGCGCTAATCTCAGGAACTACGGGTCCGATTTGAAAAATTATTTCAGTGTTAGATAGCCCATTTATCGAGGAAGGCTATAGGCTATATATCATCCCGCTAAGACCATGGAGAAAAGAAAAAAGCGGAGATGCCGCAAGGCAAAATCTCTTAAGAAAGCAGCGTCGCCTAAATGCGGGTGACAGGGGGACGAGGTACGGCGATGGCTCCACCCCGCTATGGAAAACCCGCCCGTTATTTGTAAATCCATCTAGTGGTGAATGGAATTATTACAATCAAAATCAACTAGTTAATTTTCATTTTAGTTCGTCTATTTTCCACTATGGCGTAACAAAGCATGATACTTTGATCCAGAACATTCTATATGTGTTAGTATCAATGATATATAAACTATAGATACGTAACCCACTCTCTAAAACGGAAACAAGAAATCAAGGCAATTGCCCGGATCGCATTTAGTTACGCACCAACCAGCGTTGCAGTTGACCAATTAGAATGCAGCACATATTCGTAACGTAACTAAAGATGTATATTCGTCTCTTTCTAAGAACGGGTACACCGCGAGGTGGCATTTATTTTCTTTCTATTTCTTCGCATGTATTACCTACTTAGTCGCTATCTAATAGTTGCGCTGTTTTTGATAGCCGTAATGTTCGTGAATAACGCGTCTATATAATAATACGTCTTTGGTTAGTATGGCGGGACCACATACGGTGGGAAATGTGTTCCCTATTTGAAATTAGAACACATTGGTTTATTTATAATACAGTTTGTTCGAAATAACTAAGCCTGTCTGAAATTATCCGAAAGTGGTTTTTTTATACTAGCCCATTTCGTCCCACCTCTGGGCAAAGGCAAGGGGTTTGGCAGTTTTAAATTTTAATAGAAATATTCGGAGTAAAAACAATTGGGATCACATTATTGATTATTTTCTTTACTAATTTCGATATTTATGTATAAAAAAAATTAAGGTAATTTACCAGCGAGGTATTTCGGAACGGCTTAGTTCAGACAAGCAGAGTTATTTTGAACAAACTGTACATATCCATTCATTTTTAATATCAGTATTAATAGGGAGTCTAAAATATTTAAAAAATCAGTAAGGATTAAAAAAGTATAGTTATTTTCATGGAAACAATAAATTCAATAAAACAGGGTATCTATCTGGCATGATGCACACATTTTTATTCATCAATTAGGACCTGAATTAGGTCCGACTACCTTCCGACAGATGGTGTTTTTTTCTTATATTAAATTCTTCATGTTTCATGCATAAAGGCATGTAATTTATTTATGAAATAACCTATAGTAAGCAAACTATACATTAGCAAGTTATTTGAACAATTAATTGGCTACAATAACATGCATTGACAGTAGTAAAACATGAAATCGATGAGAATTGGTTAGAAATATTAAAATGCATCTCTTCAACCACAGATGTCTCTATCTACAATCTGGCGATCAAAAAAATTAAAATAATAATTGTAGGAACTTGAAATGTTATATTCAATATGTTTCAGTTTTGATCCGGAACAATGTTTGCATCCAACAACAGCGCATTTCATAATAAAATTAAAATCAAGTAACAATATTAAAAACCTATTAAAATACGACGGATCCACGGATCCGAACGCGATGACGATTCATTCGAAACAAAGGTTTTCGGCCCCGCCCACTGTGACGTCATGACCTAGTTGGAGGCGCATGACCTAGTTGCCTTGTGGCATCTCCGCTTTTTTCTCTCCTCCGTGGCTAAGACCAATAGGAGCGGAGCAGAAAAGAAAAATGCTACAAAAACGGGAAAAAATTAAATGTAAAAAGCTGACAAACCACGCGGGCGTAGCCGTGGGTGGAAAGCTGTAGTAAATAAAATACTTCATAAATCTACTTATTTAAGAAATGTTTGTCCGACTGTCCTTTTACAAAACCCTCTTCCACCACTATGTTAATTTAATAACAATATTGAAAGTAACCGTTATCACAAACACATAAATAATTATACTGGTTTCTAACACTTACGCGAATATTAGACATGGACATAAATTTGACATAAATAATTAGTGCACTTTACAAATCAATTTTTATGAACGTCAACATTCGTCAACACCCGCAATCGGACACGCATGACGTCATCGAAGGAGTGCGCGAAAGAACGCCATTATAAAAACCGACCAAGTGCGAGTCGAACTCGAGCACAACTGGTTCCGTATCATTTTCTTCCTGTAGCAAATCCTGGCCCGATTTCGATGAAACAAAGGCTATATTATTGTTTGCACGAGTATGTACGCATTAAATATTATCAGTAACATTTTGTTGTGTTGTTGTGACTCATTGAAAGCGTCTTACAAAGTTCCAACTATTATTAGCTCTTGGTCGATTGAGAGGGGATGCTTTGTCCCTTTCTGACAGCAAGAGTCAGTGTGTCGTCACAACCATGAAGGTATAGATAAAAATGAAGGCCACACTTGGAACAACAGCTTGAGTCAAATACCTACGTATCTGTACCTCACTCTCTGTGGTCTGACCTCTCTTTTTAGTGTGGACCATGGTATTGCCATCTCCTTGTTAAAATCTCATTAAAACTTTTTAAAAAAGTGTCACCACACAAACCCAATAGTAAATTAGTAAGTCAAATAATCTGCCAATAAATAAAAAGCTTAACTAAGACTACTGAAATTAAAAAACCTTATTATGGTATATCACGAATGCTTATGGGCATTATTAAATTTTCTGACCATGCCATAACATAATGTCCACCGAGTTGTCGTCGCCTCCCAACATTTTACTCTACTATTGCAGGACATGTTTAACCATCCTATTATAGACTCAATTTATTGCAATGATTTGCATTAAACTGCACTCGTTAAGCACATTCATTTTTTAATATGCGTATACGTGCTCGCTAAAAGTAGGTTAAAAAAAAGTGTTATTCATGCTCGTTGACAGCATGCTGATTATGATTATCACTTGTTTTCAACCTACTTTTAGTGAGCTTTTAAACCTCCGATAACTCATTATGAATAAGGGGGTAAGTTGATAATAATATACGTTTAAATTGTGTGATTATAATTAAACCATGCATGTAACTTTATAAAGCGCAGCTCGAGAGTTACTATTCCGTATGATAATTTCCTAAAAAAACATATTATTCAAGTGACATGAATATTATCAGTTCAGCTTGCTGAAACAATTTACATATTTTGTATTTATTCCGCTTTTTATGATTTTTTGTCTACAAAACACTACAAAATAAACACTGAAGATGGATTTCTAGTTTCTTTTACTTTAATCCTGGACCCTTTTCACCGTGAATCCTTTTCATAGGCGCCGCCAGGATTACTTTCAAGGGCACCGCCTTTGTATCTGCATCGACATATAGGTACCTATTAGAATTATTCTAAGTACTTATAAATGTAGATTTCCTCAACGATAGGAGATGCAAAGCTAAGCGACCTGTGCATGTTCAGTGTTCACAGAAAAGAGAGATACTGAATCTATTGACAAATTTGGACAACTAGACTTATGTAGATTTATTAATTAACTAGCTATGCTTGCGACTTCGCCCGCGTTGAATTTAACAAGGAAGTAGTTTAGTTTTTAACAAAAAAGTATTAGTTTTACAATATTTTTTTTCGAGAACAGCCTAAGTTAAGTACTTATTACAGCAGTTATCTGCCAGTAAAAGTTCCGTTAAAATCGATTCAACCGTCCCAGAGATAAGCCGGAACAAACAGGCAGACAAAAATTGTAAAAACTTATTTTGGTATAAGTACCGTATATAAATTAGTAAAAAGCGGTTATTTTAATATTATTTATATTATACTTGTATAGACAATAGCACTAAATGGAAAGTAACTATGGAATGTCCCAGGTAAAATAAAACAAAGGTTACCCTATTTAATAAGAGAGGGTCTGACCACAGCAAGCGAGATAGCGATACATAATTTATGCTTCAAGTAGGTATTCGAAGTGTGGTCTCCATCTTTATCTATACCTTCATGGTCACAACGTGCTATAGTGCGCTCTCTGTCTAGCATATTTAAATGCTTATAACGTCCTTACTTTATTTTTCGTTTAAAATTTATTTTTGGGCTATACAACGTTAGTTTTTGTTTACTCGAAAGCCGAAAGTAGGTTGTTCAGAATCAGTAACAGAATCGATTGCAATGGTTTTTAGCCTATGTTATAAGTATTTGTATCCCAAAACATGTTAAAAACTAATTCTAGTTGGACACCCATTTTTATGACGAAAATCGGCGCAAGAAACACCGAACGGGGAGGTCAATCACTCGCCGGCGCCCTCACCTACTTCGTACCACCCGCGCAAATTAGGTAAATTAGAACAAACTTTCGAGCTCGTCACTACGTAAGTTTTAATTTATTATTCTTATATTTCAAATCAAATTAAAGTTGGGGTGTTTCGGCTTTAGAGTAAACAAAATTAACGTTGTATAAAAGAATAAGTTAATTAACCCATTACAAAGATGTGCATGCATGCATCATGCATGATGTATTTGTAAAATCCTTTAAATATTTCATAATCACTATCAACATAGAAAAAAACAATGTTTAATGAACAAGTACAATAGGGGCCTTCTCAATCAATAGATAATAATTATGTCTTATTATTATTAAGTACAGTTTGTTCGAAATAAGTAAGCCGATCGGAAGTTAGCCGTTCCGAACTACCGCGGTGATAAAATCGTTTAATTAAGTGTTTTAATACATAAATATCGAAATTAGTAAACAAAATAATTAGAAACGTGAAAGATATACGACTCTAATTATCTTTACACTGACTGTTTCTATTAAAATTTACCACTTCTAAACCACTTGCAGACAACTTCCGATCGGCTTACTTATTTCGAACAAACTGTACTTAAGCATTATTTATTCGTAGGGTCTTATTTTGCAAGTGATCTCTTACAGAATTTTGTACAAATTTAATGTAATAGGATAATGTAAAATATTTAAATTGAATACTTTCTTTTAGTTGGAGGAAGATGTGGATAATTACCGGTATTGGGTAACGATGAAGGGACGGCCCAAGTTAAAGTCCCGGCTACCGAAGTCTCTCATCAAGATGCAAACTACGAGCCGCAATCATCAAACAGTCAACGAAGCTACAACCAGTACAGCTTCAGCATTGAGTTTGCAAGGAGGTAGAGAGGAGAAACTGACTGATGAAGAAAATATTACAGAATCACCAAAAGTCAATGTAAGTTTATTTTTTTGCCCGAATTTACCCCTTTCTCATTTAGAAGCAAATAGGTGAATATGACGCGGCATAAATCTTTAAAAAAAATGATTATACTGCAATATTTGATAAGTTTTTGTCCATTTTAAAAACCTCGTGGTTCAATTTTATCTTCCTCCAAACCACAATGATAATTTACAAAGGGACTATTATCACGGAAAAATATGGGAATGTTCGTGTGCAATGTATTCTATCAATTAGGTAGTGAAGGTTTGTAATTAGATATGGATTCACATCCATGACTTATTACACTTATACTCCGAAGAAGTTATTTTCCTAGTTCTCCTGCCCGATGTGTGAATTCATTATTTCAAAACGTGACTTGTGCAAGTTTTTCATAAATTATAGCAAGAAATCTGAAATTATAAAATAATATTTAGAAAATAATGCCAATTTGCCACCTTTAAAGAGTCAAATAGTATACAAGAGTATACAAAAAAATCTCCTCTCAAAATTCAACGAACGTTGGTTAAAAGCTCAGCGGAAGCAGTCACGCTTCCTCGAGAAATATTCTTCGTGGTTGGATGGTGAATTCAAGGTGGAATTCATCGAGGCAGAACATTGTCTGACACCAGCACCAAGCACTTCGAGAGAACGATGTCAGCCTGCGAAGTCGTATAAAGATTGGTCTGATAAATTGAAAAAGCGGAAAAATATGGAATTAGTGCAGATGTATGAATTCGACTGAAGTCTTTAACTCTTTAGTTCAGGAAATAAGGTCTCAGGGGGAAAAAGAAGAAGCTTTTCTAGTTGCCCTGTTAAGGAAATTAAATAGAGAGGAGAAAAATAAAACCAAGAAAGGGTTACATCATGAAACCGTAAATGTAAGTAATTATTCTGTTCACGAGGCTTTATTTACATAGATCTCAATTTAATATCTAAGAATTTGTTTGGCTCAGAATAATTGCGCTGTTTTCCCGCCTTGCAATTATTGATTGAAAGATGCAAAACATTTGTTCTATCCCCCATCAAGTACCTAGAATCGAGATTACAGATTTTAGTGCTAAAGTTAAACTTCAGGATTTATTAGATCATACTGCAGCCCGTATCTTAATGATTAATTGGGTAAATAATACTGGTTTAAAAAATCTAAAACTTAAATGGATGTGTGATGATACTAACTTCAGGACAAAGCGAATGCACACAAATTTTAACTGGAGAAAACAAGAACCGAAGTACAATACGTTCATTATTATCTTAGCCAGTCTGAACATAGGCTCTGCGGTTTTCGGCGCATGTACACTCGGAAAAAAAATGTTATTGCTAGGTAAGCAAATTAACGAACAGAAAATATCTTATACCATGAGAAATTAAAAATAAAACAAATATCGAAACATTGAACATTATAAAGCTAAAACAAAACAACATATTAAATACTCGTAAAAGAGTCGATTTCGATTCAATTCACCTTTAGATAACAGAATTATTGTCGTTTATCAAACGATTATATGTAAAGAATTTAGCTTCAGGTCATGCTATAAACACTTAAAGATTCAGCGAATATTCAAGAAGACGACGCGCAACAGTATCTATGTGGAAAAATATAGTTGGTATTTTAAGCCGCCTTCCGTTAATAAAATATTAATTCATGGGGAAAATATCATTAGACATTACGCTGTTTTGCTCATTTATCAATTATCTGAGGATCCGCAATAATCAAGACGAAACAAGAAGAAATAAAGACTATAGAAAATCAGAGTTGTTTTTCACATTGTTTTCTAAAAAATGTATTTTTTAAATAAAAATAAAACATCAATATAATAACTGAGTGTTGTTGTCATGCAATACGACGACGATACGCACGTTTTGAACCCGTAGTGAGGCGCTTTACTTTGTGTTAATTATTTCATCAAAAATGCTACTCTGCTCTCAAAAATTGTGAAGGAAAACATCGTGAGGAAACCGAAATGTCCTAGATTAAAAAAATCTAAGACATCTACCAACCCGCACTTGGCCCGCGTGGTGGATTAAGGCCCTCTCACTGAGAAGCCTGTGTCCCAGCAGTGGAAAAAAATATAGGCTGATTATGTATGTGATGTTATGTAAATGAATGAACTGTGAAAGTAAGTATTTTTTTCTAAATGGTAGGTCACAAAGGCTCCATAGTAAATTTCAAACCCCTATATTCCTATTGATTGGTTTATATTATGTGCACTGATTTTTTTAATATTTTTTATGATAGCTTATATCGTTTTATTACTGTTAAATAATATTTAGCACCAAAAATTTAAATGTAGTATACTTATATTTTTTTTTATTTCAAACTTTTTCACGCTTGGCGCGTGACGTCAAAGTCTATGACAACTTAACAACAAATGTAACCTACAAATTGTTGAATTCTTGTTCTGTTGATTTTGCATGGATTTTACAATCACCATGGAAAAAGACAAAAAACCGATTTATAAATATTGCATAGTGCCAATGTGTAAAAATACAGTACGGAATTCACCCGATAAACTGTTTTTCCTCGTCCCGAGAGGTGCGGACATAAGAAAAAAGTGGTGTAAAATTATGAAGAGACATATGGTTTCTCCTTCAACTTGTTTATATTGCTGCGAAGATCACTTCAACGTAAGTACAAGTTAAAGATGGAATTACCTACTATTTCTCTTAAAAGTGCATATGTTAGAACATTAAAAACTAGTTGTAATTTAGCATTAATTTTGCTGCGGCAACTATCACAACCATAATATTATACTGACGGATGACCAGTTAGACCACCTCAGGCAGATAGAACCACCACAATTGCGATCACAGATTTATAGTTTCCAAGCTGATCATAAATACATATTTTTGTTAATCACAGTCAAACATTACTTTGCACTGCTTTTGACTTGCACTGCCTTTTGTCGAGGTATCAATTAGATATTAATTTATTTACTACGTCTGTTGTTACAGATAAAAGAGGATACAGATAATTATGTTGAGTATCAAATCATGACTTCACAAATGAAACAAAAAACTACATTGCGACTAAAAAAAGGTATCCTACCTCACAAATTTGACTGCCAAAAGGATATTGAGGCACAGCCTCCACTAACAAGTCAAATATTCCAAAAGCGAAAATTAGAAATAACGGAAAATGCTCTATCTAAGAAAACTGCTCATACAAATATATCTTTGCAAGACAAGTACTTAGAACCAAGTACCAGCACATCTTTTTCTTCTGTGGGTAGTTGCAAGGTGAACACAAAGAAAAAGTTGCTCTATATTTAATTTAATATTTATTAATTCTTATTTATTTTCTACAATATTTAATGTTAATTTTTAAAAGTTAATACTAATTACCTGCTGGTACAGTGCTATACTTTCTCTATCTTAATTTTTTATTGTTCACTGGATAACACAAAAGCAATGGATTCACTCAAGAATACACTCAATGAGCTCACGGAGACATTCAACTCCAGAATGACTGAATTTGAAGGAGAATTGTTGAAGGCGCCGACTACACCCAGCACCACTTCAAGCTTGGCAGCGGATTTTACAGTGTTCCGGAAATTTATTACACAGGCTCTCAGTAGTCTTCAAAAACAGGTGGAGATACTTGCTCGTGGGGTTGATACTTTGGAGATGCGGAGTCGCAGAAAGATCCTTTTAATACATGGAGTCACGGAAGAAAAGAATGAGGACACCTCTAAAGTTCTGGCTGATGTTATTCAGAATAGGCTGAAGTTGAATGACTTTGCTCAAACCAACATTAGCCGTTGTCATCGGATGGGACAAGCATTGCCTCATAAAATCAGGCCCATTTTATTCAAACTGGGGAGTCTGGCTATACGCGATGAAATTTGGTTCTCCAAAGCAAAACTGAAGGGATCAGGCATCACTGTGTCGGAGTTTCTGACCAAAGGTCGCCACGACGTACTCTTGGCAGCCAGAGAAAAGTTCGGTGTAGCCAAAAGTTGGACCAAGGCGGGCTACGTATTTGTTCTTGGCCCTGATGGTAGGCGACAGCGTGTCGAAACTCTCGCCGAATTGAATACTGTAGCGTCGGAACCCGCTCAGCCCAATCCGCTACCCGCAGCTGCAGCAAAAACAACCATAAACACGAAGACAAAGCGTGCAGCGGCTGTGAGAAAATGAATCTTCTTCATTGTTGTGACGTAAGGCAATGTCCGGGTAACTTTATTTTTGTTTGAAGTCTCATTTTGTGTATATACCGCCACTTGTAAATGTGATTTTTCTTTCATTTTATATAAAGTCATTGTAACACAAACTCGTTTTGCAATTATTGCATCAAACTGACGTCTGACGCTGTCACACTCGGTGACATGTGAATAATTTATTTAGGATTAAAGACTCTGTGACATTGACACTACCTAATCGTTTGTAAAATTTTGAACGTTCCAATTCACGCAGAATGAGATTTTAAAACATAATTATGTTTTAATTTTAATTTTATTTTTGTGTTAATTTTATTTAGTTTATATTATTCTACTCGGACTGCCTCGGCAATTTGTTTTGTTCATTCTTAACATTGTTTTAATTTATATATAATTTGTTTTATAATTTATCTGTTAAATTGTGCACTACACCGGCAGGTGGTCTCACATAATTATTGTAAGTTAAAAGTATTATTTTATTTTATATTTGTATTGTTATCATTTATTTTTTTATTATCTTTTTTTTTTTTTTTTTTTTGTTGGAAATCCTTATTATTATTTTTTACTGATAATTAAGTATATTTAATATTGTTATTATTATGTCTATGGCATCTGGTAGCGACGAAGATAGTTTTTATTCCCTAACAAGTGACGACATTAGTTTCTCTAGTATTCCTTCACTAGCCGACACACTCACAGCTCAGTTTTCCGATGTTCCAAAGAATTTTAACGTCATTCATATAAATGCTCAGAGCATTCCGGCCCATTTTCCCGATATGCTGGCAAGTTTTGACTGTAAACATATTCATGCCATTCTTATTTCAGAGTCGTGGCTTAAACCTTGTCTTCTTTCAACTTCTTACACTTTGCCCGGCTTTCAACTAATTAGAAATGACCGCACGATTGGTGGTGGTGGTGGTGTTGCCATATACCTCCGTACAAACATTCCTTTCTCTGTCATTAATATTTCAGCACAGCCACCACCGTCTAATGCTGGTGAGCATCTATTTCTAGAAGTCGAATTAAGTCACTCAAAATTACTTCTTGGTGTGTATTATTGTCCTTCTTTACGTGTTAATTTCTTCTCCTCTTTTGAAAGCATCTTGGAGATGTTAATCCCTTCTTACAGTCATAGCATAATCATGGGTGACTTTAACACATGTCTCCTTAAGCAAGACTATCGTTCTTCTTCCCTATGCTCCTTAATAGAATCCAGTAATCTGTCCATTCTTCCGCTTAATGCTACTCATCATTTTCCCAATTCTAATCCATCACTTCTAGACCTAATTATTGTTTCTTCTCCTAATCGTGTCGCTAAGCATGGTCAATGCTCGGCCGATGCCTTCTCCTATCATGATCTTATTTTCCTTTCTTACAAAATTCGTTGTCCTAAGGTAAAAGTTAAAACACTAATGCAACGTAACTTTGGTGCTATTAACATTAACGACCTTCACGAGGATGCCAACGCAATAGACTGGTCACCGCTCTTTGCCTCTTCTTCAGTCGACGATCAAGTAAATTTCTTTACAACTGCGCTCGTAAATCTATACGACCGCCACGCGCCAGTGCGAGCAGTTAAAGTGAGACATTTGCCGTCGCCATGGCTCACTGATGATTTAAAAACATTGATGTATAGGAAAGCGGTAGCAAAATCTAAGTATAAGTGTCGACCGTCGGATTTTAACAGGGAGAGATATGCCTCAATCCGCAATCATTGCAACAAGATGTGTAGGAATGCTCAACGCCAACATATCCATAACTCTGTTCAAAATGGAGATCCAGCAAAAGTCTGGAAATTTCTTAGATCTATGGGTGTCGGGAAATCTCCTCAAGAAACTACTTCAAAAAATTTAGATATTAACTCACTAAATCAACATTTTACCTCTTCGTCTAATCTCGATGAGATAACAAAACTCACAACTTTGAATCATCTTTCGTCTCTACCGGCTCCCAGTTATCCCTCGTTTTCTTTTAGTCTTTTCTCCGCATGTGATGTTAAAAAGAGCGTAGTGTCTATTACCTCCAATGCAGTTGGTAGTGACTGTGTAAGTCGTAACATGATTCTCCCAGTGCTTGATATTATCCTTCCTATTATCTGTCACATCCTTAATTTTTCCTTAACTAGTGGCGTCTTCCCATGTGCATGGAAAGATGCGAAAATCATCCCACTGCCAAAAAAGTCCAACCCAGCATCCTTTTCTGAATATCGTCCTATATCCATTTTACCATTTTTATCCAAAGTCCTCGAACGGCTAATATATAATCAATTAAGCACTTTCCTCTCCACATACAATCTCCTTAATCCCTTTCAATCTGGTTTTCGCCCAGGTCATAGCACAAGCACAGCCCTTGTCAATGTTACGGACGATATCAGGTCAGGCATGGAAATCGGTAATCTAACGGTAATGGCATTACTGGATTTCAGTAATGCCTTCAACGCTGTTGATTTCGAAATTCTGCTTGGTATTCTGCGCTCTATTAACATATCTCCATCGGTGACTGACTGGTTTCGTAGTTACCTGTTCGGTCGGCGGCAACGTGTATGCATTGAAGAAGCTCTTTCTTCGTGGAGCAATACGTCTGCCGGCGTACCACAGGGTGGCGTTCTATCTCCTTTACTTTTCGCAGTTTTTATAAACTCCATTTCTAAACGACTACTTTCTTCCTACCATCTTTATGCTGATGATCTGCAGATTTACTGCCGGGCTTCCTTAGGAAACCTGTCGCAAGCGGTTGACACAATAAATCAAGACCTAGCTTGTATTGGCGACTGGAGTAAGAGGTATGGACTTACGGTTAACCCCACGAAGACTCAGGTTATTGTAGTGGGCAGCTCTAGAACCGTTTCTCGAATCGACTGGTCAACTCTTCCCCAAGTTTCCTTTGACAATGTTGTGATTCCGTTTAGTGACAAAGTAAAAAATTTGGGGATTTATATTGATAAAAATTTTTCCTGGACTGCTCAATTACAGGAAGTCAGTCGTAAGTTGTATGCATCTGCTGCGAGTCTGAAAAGACTGCGCAATTTCTTACCTACTACGACCAAAGTTGCGCTTGCCCAAACACTCCTTCTTCCCATCCTTGATTATGCCGATGTCAGCTATCTTGACCTTACTGAAGAGCAACTCGATAAACTTGAGCGTCTTCAAAATTTTTGTATACGGTTCATATTCGGTTTACGCAAATATGACCATGTTTCCAATTTCCGCGCCAAGCTCAAATGGTTGCCAATTCGCCTTCGTCGGAATGCTCATATTCTCTCCCTACTTTTCAATGTGCTTTTCTTGCCTTCTTCCCCATTTTATCTTAAAGAACGTTTTGAGTTCCTTGGTGATACTCACACCCGATTCTTACGGTCATCGGATAACCTGAGACTCAAAATGCCTATGCATTCCACAACTATCTACGACAAATCTTTCTCAGTGCAGGCTGCCCGATTGTGGAATGCGTTGCCAATGCCCATTAAGCGTGCGCAATCACTGTCAGAGTTCAAAAGGCTGGTGAAGGAACATTACTTGTCGCTTTAACTTGTAGGTATTGTAACTAACTTTTCGCTCCTCTTGCTATTTATAGTTAGTATTTATATATGCATATATTATATGTATATATTATAGGTATATATATATATAATTATTTAATATTTATAGTTGATTATTTATGTTTATTGATATATATATAATATACATATTATTTATATTAAATTATGTCTAATTATTGTTAGTGCACCATTGTCAACCCCATTTTTTTGTTCTGTACTGATATGTCCATACCAAGGTTGCCTGGAAGAAATCGCAGTCTGCGATAAGGCCGCCCATTGTATGTTTTTATGTACAATTGTTTTGTTTATTTTGTGTTTTATTGGTGTACAATAAAGTATATATAAATAAATAAATAAATAAAATCTTTATCTCATACACTCATACACACAAAAGATATTGGGAAGAAAAGTATTTGTGAAGATGGCGGCTGCTCTTCTTTACATTATGAAGCAAGTACCAGCACATCTTCATCTCACACACTCATACACACAGAAGAATTTGAGAAGAAAAGTGTTTGTGAAGGTGGTGGCAACCCTTCTCTATGTAACACAAAATTATGTTGACAAGGGTATCCAAGTCAAAAGTAAAACTCAATAAAGAAGCAAAGGTGTCAATGTTGCGCTTTTGACAGTGACATACATATAGACTTTGACGTCACACTCGACTGACGCCACTGGTCAAATCGTCTGACCAATAACGCTCCCTTCCAACCGCTTTGAATTTCCCACATTTATTTTGCACTTATCAATAATTATTTTCACATCAAAAAAGAAATGAAATTAGGAAATATTGATAGAGACGTAATGAGGATTAAAAATAGTACCCAAAAAAAATTACTCTCATCTGTTTCAAGTGCATATTGCATATTGAGGCGATTTTGCGTCATTGAGTAAAAACCATCAAATATACAAATACAATCTGTCTCATGTATAATTTAATTGTCTAATGGTTAGTCTAAGGAGTACATTATACAGATGTGCCGTTTTCAGTTAACCTTTCCATTTCTAGGCAACCTTTGGAGCATCTAACGTGGAAGTATGCAGGATATGCTTGGCCACGGATGTCAAGATGTACAGCCTGCAAGACACACACCTTGGCCGCTGTATAGAATCTGTCACTGGAATTATTATTGATGTAATGTATTTTTCAGAAATTATATTTTTAGTCCTACATTTGTCTTGGAAGCCAATTTATTCTAAGTTCAACGAAATATTCTATTGTATAAAAAGTTTCAAATGTGGTTCTGCATTTTATTTAATTTTCAGTTAAAATTAAGAACATATTTTAATTTATTACAGAAGTCAGATGAAGTTTTACCAAAATATGTGTGCTATGAATGTGCAGCTTGCTTGATAAAATGCAATAAACTAATAGAAAAAAGCAGGATAGCACAAGCAACAGTTCAAGATATATTTACTAAGAATGGACAGGTATTTTATCAATATGTTTCCCTTTCTCTGTATTCGAATATTTTTCATAGCAGTGTTAGGGATGAAGAATTCCTTTTACGTTACTTACCTACATTATATTTGTACCATGCCATGCATAGAAAGATAATGATGAGTAATGATTTGCGAAAGGTTGCTGGCAGAAGCTGGATGCGAAAAGCGGAGGACAGTGTGAAATGGTGCACGCTGGGGGAGGCCTATGTCCAGCAGTGGACTGATAAAGGCTGATCATGATGATAATGCTTACAAAAATACAATGAAATAGTATCAAAGTTTCCGCATTTATAATATTAATATAGATCAATAGGATAATGATTAGGATTTTTTGCTACATCATTTGTTTCATCACAATTGAACAACATTTTAATAATCCGCAGGTAACGAAATCTCTAATCAAAGACAAGAATAGGGCCGAACTGAACTTACAGTCTCCTCTAGAGAAATCTATAGTTATAGATTACTATATTGGGAATAACATTGACCTTAACACATCCAATTGTATTAAGGTAGAAACTGATCCTGATGAAAAAATAGACCAATCATTTCACAAGGACACAGTTATATCAGAAGACTCCAAAGCTATGGAAGAAACTGAACTTGATGAACAATTAGACAATAAATTAATAATTTATATAAAAGAAGAGCCATCTCATGAGGACATAGATACAGATACTATTAATATGGAACTTGTAACTGAAGGAACTCAAATGGATGAAATATGTTCTGGTGATGATAAAGACATTCCAGTTGTAAAAGATCCTTTACACGATAGTGGCTCTAATGAAAATGACTTTATAAGTCTGAAACCCTATCAGGTAAGGATGGACGGTGTATGTAAACACTTTATCTATTATAAAGAGGTAAAGTATGTGAGTTTTGTGATGTTGTAGGGGGTAATCTCTGGTTCTACTTAACCAATTTTGAAAATTCTTATACCAATAGAGAGCTACATTGTTCCTGAATATATAGCCATATTAAAGAAATGTAAAGTAAAGTGCTCACGCGGGCGGAAAGCTAGTACTTTTATAAGTTGCGACATCGTAACACATCTACCTTAACTATTTTCAACCCTTCTTAATTTTTATTTTCAGCGCACCAAAGCATTAGTTACCCACAAACATGATAAACCTACTTATGATGAATTTAAAATGCGGCTAGCAAAAATTAAGGCAATGAAAGGCAAGAACATAAATAAATCTACTTCTGACGAAACACTTGAAGAATATATAAAGCAATACTTCAATGTTGATGTGGTACGGGTAAGTTGTTATTTTTTTTTAATCTTTTGATTGATGACTGCCTCATTAGTCTAGTGGTCATAAGTGGGAGTATGCGCGAGCGCTATGCTGGAGTTCCTAGATTCGATAACCAGATCGAGCAGAATGTTGTAAATTTAATCTATGAAATTCCGATGCAACTCCGAGTTTGGTTTTCTTTTTTAAAAAAAAAACTTACTAGCAGTGTGGGACACGCATTACTAGTAAACTTGTTAACCCCTCGTACTACGCTAAATGTTTGTATTACGAGTGGGTTTACGTCGGTGTCGGTAGTGCAATGGGTGAGTTCCGAACCGGCAACCGCATGATCGCAAGTCCGACGCCCTAGCCATTAGGCTACCGCCGCTTCATTTGTACCCGGTTAATGGATGTAGGCTCGCCCCCTAAACATATTGGGTAAGTGTGGCTGGCATTGTACATAAGTACACCTCTGCCTGACCCTTCAGGGAGTAGAGGCATGATGGTCAGAGGAAATTCTATTCAGCTTCGACAATATTTTGTAAAAGAGGTTAAGTTTATAAATATATCCAATATGGTAATACAATTTGAAGGTTAAGGTTACTGCTTACCACCATGCGGTTGTAACCAACAAATGCTTGTTTTCCAACACATATATAAAAAAAACTCATAGTTTTTCAATAACCGACAGTTTATTATCATAGTCTTATTGCAGCTACTACTTGTTACAGGTACAAAAAGCAAACAATATAAAATATTCCTGCAAATTGTGCTCTAAATCCTTCTATGACATGTAAGCATATACTTCTAAGTTTTGATAGTTTGTATTAGAATTTGGATGAAATTATTATAAATAAGTACTTAAAGTTTAATTTCCATAAATATTTTTCTACAGAACCAATGCAAAGGACCACAGTTTCATAAGCTGCTCCATTGAACAAAATAAGAACAGGTAAGTTTATTAACACAGTACTGTCCATGGTGTATTCTCTTAGAACATATCTGCTGGAGCTGTTTTCATCTAGCGCCATCTAGTGCTGATAGTTGAATCATTTTAGTAAAGAAAGTCGACAATGTTGCTGCTATCCAAATATACATATTAATCTATGGTCCTGTCACACAATACTTGAAGAAGACAACGACAAGCAACGACAAGTGACCTCCTCAATAACAATGCTTGAATTAGGGATATTAAAAAAAATCGCTTATTTAAAAAAAACGATTATTTATTAATCGATTTTTTATTGTAAGAGTCCCCTTTCGATTTTCTACACCGCTACCCAGTCCATTTGACGGTGGGGGGCGGAGCGTTTAGTTATTATTTTGATTTGTTGCTTTATATTGTTCGTGTATAACATAACAACAATCCGGTTTTTTTTTTTGAAAAATCGATTATTATCTTATTAAAAAAACATTTTTTATACAGGGTGTTTGGTGCATCGTTTGCCAAATGGAAATGGCCGATAGAAGAGGTCATTAGCTATCTTTTCAGGCCCAGTAACTCATTCCTTGTCACACCGGTTTTTTTATAACAACTTTTGAAAATTTATTTGGTGAAATTCCATAACTCAGCATTAAACCTTCAATTTTTAAAAATCTAATTCGTGTAGCGTTTAAATTTCATTTTAAATTTGATGTCAACTCTTGTATGGTTCTATGAAATTCAGAAGTACTTGCTAGTAACGTCTAGTTCCTTTTTAAAAATCTCACAAAGTTTATTGAAAAAGAAAAATTCAAATAAAACCCAACTTAAAGTTGCTGTAAAAAAATAACTAAAAGTAATTGGGATCTTCGAATTCTTTTAAAATGTTCTCTAGTCTCTCCCCTTTCCAACGGTATGCCATAAGTAAAAAAAACTTTAGTTAACTTCACTAATTCGCTAAATGTGTCATCGAGGCACATCAGGCTGATTTTCGGTATTACGGTAAGTAGAGGTAGTTTTTGCATAACATGCTTTAAGTAGGTAGATAGTGTTATCGGACTCTTACGCAGTCTCTTATAACTTTATTTCATATGGTACAAACTTTCGAGTTTTATTTGAATTTTTCTTTTTCAAAAAACTTTGTGAGGTTTTTAAAAAGGAACTAGACGTTAATATCAAGTACTTTTGAATTTCATAGAACCATACAAGAGTAGACATCAAAATTAAAATGAAATTTAAACGCTACACTAATTAGATTTTTTTAAATTAAAGGTTTAATGGTGAGTTCTGGAATTTTTCCAAATAAAGTTTCAAAAGTTGTTATAAAAAAACCGGTGTGAATAGGAATGAGTTATTGGGCCTGAAGAGATATATATATATCGCCCATTCCCATTTGGCAAACGATGCACCAAACACCCTGTATAATCGTTTTTTTGAGAGAAAGAAAAATCGTAATTTTTTTTTTACTCTAATTTCCTTTATCTAATTTATTATAATTATTCTAGAGCAAAAGTAAAGCAAAGAAAATCACCCGCACAGCATCAAACAGAGTATCAGCAGCGGCTAAATAATAAACAAAGTAAAGCAAGGTATGATAATATTTTTTAAAGTTGTGACCTAACTCAAAAGAAGCCACTTGTTGGAAAATTGAAAAAACGTTTCGTTATTTTCTACTGGTCTGTCTTTATGGCTTCCGTGAAAATAACATCATAATATAAGACGTATACTGAAAAAATAATTTAAATTGACTCATAAAGTTCTAAGGTAAAACTTTTAAAGTTTTTGATTAGAATGAGACTCCTCTCATTCTCAAAAAACTTTTTCTCTATGCTCTATCCCTTTCCCGCAATAGTGTTAACAGTAATCGTTTCGCGGCATAACGGATTGTGACGTCACAAGCCGACATAGTGCGCTCTCTGTCTAACATAACATAAAATGCTTATAACTTCCATATTTTTTAAACAATGTTAATTTTGATTTTTTTTGGGACCATAAATATTAAGAAACTAGCTTATTGATTATGTACGCACGGCTACACATCAAGCTATACAAAACCAGTTCATTCTGGCCTCTTATTGTATGGAAAGCCTATACAATGCGATAACTACTTAACCTGGATTTGTATAGGTTGACCTGTAGCCGTGTGTACCTAAATTGAAATTGAAAACTCATACTGATGATTTTGTAATCGATTTTAGTGCTGACAAGAAACAAAAAAAAACAAAGGCGCAGCGGCAACGAGAATATAGGCAGCGGAATAAAAATAAAAACAATGAAGCATCGAACAAAGAGTCTACGAGTTACAGAGTATCGCTATAGATTAACACGTAAAGAGGCGTGTTCCATATTCGTAAATTAAGATTAAACCGGACTATAGAAACATGGATGGAAGTATGTCGGTGTGTGTAACTCCTTTGATTTTTTATATCGGTACGCTACGCTGCATGCTGTTACTGCCACTCACATGTTGTTCTTGATGACCAATGCGGATTATGTAGAATTGAAGTACTTTCAAGTATATTAATATCTGCAATTAAGATAATATAAGATGTTAAAGAAAATAAGTGTCGCCTATCTCACTTACACCTACATAATTACAATATTATATACTTGCCGATATATGATTGATTTTGTTATAAAGTAGTTAAGAATAAACATTTTTGCGTATTATGTACGCGTTTTATTAAAATGAAATACCTATCTTTGTATGTATCTTCGTAACAATTTTGTTCCAAAATTCCAAAATAAGAGAATAAGGACTATTTTTGATAGACTGGTGATTGAGATTGTACTGCACCACAAGTTTGTCAGAGCTGAATCGTGGCAATGGCAAATTAAATAAACTCACGGTATGTGGCCATGCCTGAGTATAGTTCTATTAAGATGCGGTCTGGTTCAAGGAAGAGGGAGCTGTTCTCGGGGTCTGAGGGAATCTCATGAATCTAGAATCCGTAATGAAGTCATCCGTCATAGCTCAAAGAATTAGAATAGTGAAGTGGCAATGGGCCGGTTACGTCCCTCGGACAACCGACAACCGTTGTAGCAAACGATCGCATCTAGGCAAACATAGTGTAGGACGCCCGCTGGCCAGGTGGAGTAACGATTTGCGGAAAGCGGCAGGCAGCAACTGGATGAAAAGAGTAAGTTCACAAAGAGGCCTATGTCCAACAGTGTATGAATACGGGCTGATGATGAAGCTGTGGTCCCACGACCCGTTAACTGACAAGCAGCACGAGACTGTTACGCCTGTTGTGGCCCGTACCGAACATTCCCACGGCGTGCAGCGTCTGCCGGCCCGATGCCTTCTTTTTTCCTATAAGTAAATATCGATAGTATTTTAGTCCTGATTAGTCCTTATTTAGACCGCGCCTTTGATCTGGCAGATCAAAACGATGACGACCCACCGAAAGCTACTCAGTGATAATCGTTAATCTGTGACAATTTGTTTGACAGTTTCACCTGACATTGACACTTCTTTTTAATTTGTCCCAGCATTTGACACTTTGACAGTAATGAGCATAAATTTGAATTTATTGGAACTTAAATCTAAAGTATAAAATATTATAATTTACTTAACCAAACAAAAAATACAGGAAATACATTCGCTGTAGTAACTAATCTACTGATATAAATAACAATATGACAATTGTATAACATTTTCGGGTTCAGGTTATTTGACAAGCTACCCTACTTTCTATGATTATTATTTTCCAACTCCTCGGTAAGTAAATCAACGAGTATTATTTCGATATTTATTAGATATTCCTTAGATGACCCAAGTTTTGTGTAAGAAACACATAATCCCGTCTCTCACTAAGTTTTAGATTAATTCAGTGGTTTTCAACTTTTAGTGATGAGCTTGCTTACATAAATGAGCACGAGCTATATGTATTACAGAACTTCCACTGCTCAAATCAAAATACCTTGTGCCTTGCTGTAATGTCTTTGGTATTTTTATTTTCAGAACCTCTAAATGGATCCAAAGGGAGACATAATTAACATCAAGAATCACACATTGGTCGAAACCGTAAGTAGTATACCTAATTAGTGTAGAATATTGTGAAGAGGCTCCTGAAACGCCACTTCACCTTCTGGGGGAATGTGGATTGCTAATACACAAGCATAATGACATCTGGGGAAATATGTGTTGACCCCAGATGAAATAAGGGAGCTCACCCCTAAGAAATCCTGCAGTTTCTAGTAGCTGCAAGGTTTAATCATTAAGTGGTGATCACAATAGACTGACTGTGGTTGCAGTGATATTATAGCCATATGCAGCAAATAAAAAATAAGTCCTTAATGCCCAGATGCTAGAATCAGTAGTCGTCCTTTTCCACACATCAACTGTTTGTTCCTTCTCAGTTTTATGATTTCTGCAGAATCATTCATATTTGTAATCTCAAAAACATGTATTGTAAAGATATTTCAGATTTCTTTATATGTTTAAGAAACTAAATACATAGTTTTATTTCAAAGCACTTAGTCAACATTTCCACACTCACAAATCACTATTTATATATTGTGAGTGATATATTTTCTTTACTCTCATTAGGCTTTTTTATTTTATCATTAATTGCCTTTTAATTATATAGATATAGGCTGCTTTGGAGTTTATGCCATTGTCAGTTTTCTATTTCCAGCCAAACTTCAAATTTGGAGCGTCAAATGTGGAAGCATGCAGGATATGCTTGGCCACGGATGTCAAGATGTACAGCCTGCAAGACACACACCTTGGCCGCTGTATAGAATCTGTCACTGGAATTGATGTAATGTATTATGTTGTACTTCTGCCTAACCCTCGGGAATAGAGGGATCATGGACATAATTATTTTGTAGTCATTTAGCATAAGATTCAAAGTCTTGAAAAAATACCTGGAGGCCAATGATTATTATAATTTAACATATGACGATGATGCTACATACGCAGGGCATAGGTAATTGAGAATGGGTTTTAAGATTATGGTACTGAAACACATAACATTTGGGTGAAAGAAGTAGAGATTATTTGATCTTAATTCATTATATATTTCACTAAACATAGCTAATAAAAGGTTCACCATCCTACATTCTAAATATGGTTTTGAAGTTAAGTAAGTTAATTTATTTCAGAAATCAGATGGAGGTTTACCAAACTATGTATGCTATGAATGTGCACCGTGCTTGATAAAATGCAATAAACTAATAGAAAAAAGTAGAAGAGCTCAGGCAACACTTCAAGATATATTTTCTAAGAATGGACAGGTATATTATAAGTTTTCAGTATTTTTACTCTAATTAATATAATTAAAATGTTGGTCATATCATTAAATGATCAGAAGACGATTATGAGAAAAATTAGTTATAGGGGTGGAGAATTCCATTAGTTAATGATAAGTTTAAAGTAAGTTTTTCAGGGTGGCCTAAGTCTGGCTATAGATGTTGATGACTAACTTGATAATAATAACTATGGAAGTTTTTCAGTTACCAAAAATGTTTTTTCATCATAAATTTGAATTATTCTCAGATAACAAAAACTCTTATAGAAGAACAGAACAGGTCCAAACTGAACTTACAGTCTCCGCTAGACAGCTACCTACTGATAAATTACTATCATATTGTAAGTGACAGTGACGTTAACACATCCAATTGTACTGAGCCACAAACTGATCTTGACGAAAAAATTGTCAATTTATTAAAAAATGAACTAAAAGAAGAGTCTGAAGAGGACATAGATATATCAGAAGATAGAATTAGAAGTGCTGAGATGTCTACTGATGAAGATGATGTACAAGAAATTAAAGCAGATATTCCAGTTATAGAAGTTTTATCAGATGATGATACTAATAAAGACAACTTCATTAGTTTGAAACCTTATATGGTGAAGATGGATAGTGTACGTATATTTTGTATACTTTTTAACAGCGAACTTATCTATCTTGAAATCTGTTTTCATCCATTCTTTTTGTTTATAGCGTGCTAAAGGATTAATTACCCACAAAAATAATAAACCTATGTATGATGTACCTAAAACAAAAAATATTCATAAAATGCGACTAATGAAAGGTACAGCAAAAAAAGACAAGAAAAAAAAGAAGAAAAAGATAAGGAATATGAATATATTTACTTCACCTACACCTGAAGAAACTTATATGCAGAAGTACTTCAATGTTGATGTGATACCTGTAAGTCATATATTATTCAAATATAGCCATTAAATGATTCCAGAAAGAAAATTCAGGTTTTCAAGTACCTAGCTATAATTCGCAATCGCTGGGATTTTTGTAGTCCAAATGTACATTATAGCCTGATGTGTTGTGTTCTTGTGTACACAGCCAATAGTTGAGTGCCATCTAGTGGTATACAAAAAACTTTTTTTTTTCTTCCTCGATAAACTGCCACCAGTTCTTTTTGGACTTTCATCAATTTAGTTGCGTGAATACAGTTGGCGTTTCAGGTGCAGGGGCCATTGCCACTGCTACGTCTTCAGATTACTTGACCTCTTTTAAGTCTTGTGACTGATTTGCTGCTGTCCAGCAATTTGACAGCCAGTGGATTTGGGTGGATGGCTAGCCGTTTAATATAACGCTTTTTATTTTTAATTAATTTCCTGAAGTATTGTAGTGTTGAGATAATCATGGATTTCTTCATTCCGTGTGAACCATGTTGCATTGACCATATTCCTCAAGATGGCATTTTGAGCTCTTTGAAGGCACATTGTGTTACTTTTGCTGGCCACTCCTCATAGTTGGATTCCGTATGACCATAATTATAGGTTTTAGCAAGGAATAGGCATGATGACTGATTTTCAAAAACTGATCTAAAATATTCTTATGTATATACTATTTCCGAAAAATTATTTTTTTCTGCAATTAAAAAAGGTTTTTGATACAAAAATGCGATTTTAATTCAATGTTTTTAAATTAGCGCGAAAACGGTCCCTGGTGTCATGGCGTCTACTTATGACGTCACTTCTATGTTTTGACATCGTATACAATAGGAGATTAAGGCCGGGTGGTACTGCAAAGCCCACATAAAATTGTTTTTTTTAAGTAGTAAATAGTAAAATTAAAATCTGAGAAAATAAATTTATATTGTTGAGTATATATTCTAGGGAACACATACAAGGGAAACACGATTTGATAAAGTTGGCTCGATAGAATAAATTCACAAAGATACCTCTTTTTTGTAATTTTATCTTCCATTTTCGAAAATGATTTGACATCATGTTTTATTTACTAAAATAAAGTTCATAGATAGCTCGAGAGATTTTACCCGATAGATTTTCTTTATTACATTAAATTTTTAATTAATTATTCAAGTAACTTACGAGGCGAGACACTGACTGAGCCTGAGCCTCGCCGAATGGATCGTAAATTACCTACTTGAATAATCGGTTCTTCACTCCTACGATGGACCCACATGAGAAATGCAATGGCATGTTTGCAGCCTCCTTGTGAGGCAACGCAGTCATGGCATTCTACCGCTATAACTTCTTCCTTTACTTCGTCAACTATTAACGTCACTGCATATAACTTCGCGTGGACCTTGTGTTCTGGGCAGATTTTTGATTTAACTATAAGTACATAGATTTCCATCGCGTTTTAACTGAACGTAGCTAATCGCGTCGTCCCCATAAGATGGCCTGGAGGATCTAAAACAAAGAAATCGATAGGAAAGCATATTTTATAAAATCAAAACATTATTAAAACTAAACATACGAAGCTGTGCTTTTTAAAAATGATGTTATTTTTTTAATTATAGTAGGTATAATACAAATAATAATAAATAATACTTACATTGTAGTTTTAACATTTCTAAATTCTGCTGAACAGAACTCTTTGTTTAAATTTAATACCGGGAACTGTCCCAGCATTAACAACTCAATTCTGGGCAAATTAGAGCTGTTTGCCTTGGTAAACCCTTGTTCCATTACTTAATAAGTTCTTACACAAGTTGTAGGACAAAAGCTAAGTAATATACAATTAGGGAAATACATAATAAACAATTTTAAGCGCGGAGATCGTCGAAATTCGTACGAAATTTACGTGACAGCGACAGTTCAACATAGATGTGACGTAATTGAATCTGATTGGTGTTCAACTGAACATGGCGGACTAGTGTATTTTGAAGTTTTATTTTATCAAAAAAATTAATAATCCCGTCTTATAAATAAGAATAAATATTCTTTTCTAAACATATTAATTATATTTCAGTATATGAACATATTATTTTAGTAATTCTTGCTTACTGTCATCATGCCTATTGTACAGTAGGAGTTTGTTGTCCAACGATAGGACTGAGTTGCGACCCATCAACCAAGACAAGTTTTTATATTTAGCATTAAGTTGATCTCTTTTTTGTTTAAAATGAGTCTTCCAAGTGAGCCTTTTGTCCAGATAAAAACCGAGATACTAAGCACAATCTGTGTGTGGTAGAGTTGTATCTCCCAATGTTACAGTGGGGCCTTTCCTCAAGGTGAAAGTAATATGACTTGATTTTTTAACACTGGCACAGATACGCCACCTTTGCAGCTATGCATTCATTTTATCTAGTACTACTTGAAGTTTGTTACTGGCGATATCGGATTCTTTGGCGCTCGCCAGGTACGCAACGTCATCTGCATATATCGTCGCTACCGTTACATCTTCTGCAGTTGGCAGATCAGATGTGAAAATATTATATACCACGAGTCCCAGAACCGATCCCTGCGGGACACCAGCCTAAATGTTATGAAGACAAGATCTTTCATCTCCTTGTTTTACTTGGAATTGTCTGCCATCCAAGTACTAGCCTATGACAGGAAACACTGAGTGTGGAAGCCTTTTCTTTATTTTGTACAGTAAGCTCTTGTGCCAGACAAAAAACATATTGTGTGCGTCCAATAAGTGACCTTAATCCTTGGGACTACTTAGTCTAACTATAGCTGCTTGTTACAGATACAAAAAACAAACAATACGAAATATTCATGCAAATTCTGCTTTAAATCCTTTAATAACATGTAAGCATTGGGATTTGTATTTGTATGATTTTGATTTGTATCGGGATTTTGGTTGATGGATTTAAATATTTAAGATTTGTTTTAGTAACGACGCAAGGGACCACAGAATCATAGGATGCTCAGTATCGCAAAGTGGTAATGCCAACAGCCTTGCTATTTCATTCTCCGAACCAGGTCAGCGCCTTCCCAAGGCGAATGAACCACTTTTCTGGGAAGATTGGGATGGCGACAGAATCTAAAGGAGTAAGTTTTATCTTATTACCGTCGCATAAAGACTTGGAATAATAGAAATTACGCCTTTTAGTCCACCATTCTAGCCTATTAAGGGTTGGCAAACACATCTCTGAGACTTTTTGCGCGTTTTACACTATGTTTTACTATACATACAAAGTTTGTTTGTCGATACCGAAAGCAATTTCAACTACGTAGCCAAAATAACGTTTTTACACGCGTAAATAAGTGCAGAAACAGACATGGTTGCTTTTGTGGAACAGATATGGTTCCTTTTGTCCATTCATTTTACCAGCGGTAGGATGTCTAAGTGAGTGAGGGTCAGGGTACCTTTTTCTAGCAATGTTAATTGTGTGATATTTTGCGATTTGCGACTTTGGGTCATTCAAATCAAAATTAGTGAATTAGGTAGGTACATTACAAAATGTTGGGGGTATGTGCTGTTCACTATGTTCTACCAATTAAGGCATGCAACATATACAGGATAATTAGCTTCTTGTTTTATTTGAATCAAATCAATTTCTTATCTTAGATTCCAGGTTCCTGCAGAGGCGTCCTTGTGCAATGAATCAAGTGTGTGTGATTGCAAATCTGTGAATGAAGATGAAGACGTGGCTTCATTAAAAACGTGGCTGTGGATGTTTTAGTCGTTGATTTTTTATTTTTTTCAGTCATTTTTTATTTTAAGAATACTAATAAATAGATAGTACAAAACATGTAAGATGTACCTTTTGGTATAGTATAGTATGGTTGTTTTCCGCAACTTCACGACAAGGTCGTATTTTGCGCGAAAGTGCCCTCTACCTCACTTTTATATCTATAACAAATTGATTATTTCTATTACGTAGGTAAGAATAAAGATTTATTCATAATAATAGTGTTTCATTAATTCTGCAAAGCCCGTACCGAATTCCAATGGCCTAAACAATTGAGTATCGTAGGGTATCTTGCGAAAAACCAAGAAAAAAATGGATTTCGCGCCCAACCCTGACGCTTGAGCCTTAAGCTGGGAAGAAGCGGTGCAAACCTCCGCAGTAACATATTTCTGTCTGTTCATCTATGGCGTTACCAATTAATATCCGCTTTTTAATTTTAGTACAAATTCCAAAACTGGATTATGAAATACTTCGGGATGGAAACAAGCCCTTTTCATGCCGTATAGTAACTGCCATGGATGACATTCGCCATGACCATTAGGGGAACTAGGCTGCCCACACCCAGATGCTAGACGAGATAGTTTTTCTGCAATATAATAAAGATAATTATGCAAAAAAGAAAATCGATTGTTGTGATCGCCAAGTGGAACGGGAAAAACTGCGGTCGTGAGCGTGACCGTTGTGAACGCCAAGTGGAACGCGTCCATTTTATGAAAATGTCAACGTCAAGTCCTAGTGTCAACCAACGTCAAATATAAATAAAATTTGAGAAAGAAAAGATTTTGTTTTGCGAGTGCAATAAAACTGTTGTTATTTTTAATAAACAATGTTCCTATGAATAAAACAAGAACATGGTGTGTTATTGCTGCGTTAAAGATTGCAATAACAAAAGCACCTCTAAGAAAAAAGATCCTGAGTCTTTAATTTCATTTCACGCGTAAGTATTTTAGGTATCATTCAAAATAAATAAAGTTCTTGGTTCACTACAATTACTAAGTTCCAAGTATTAATTTGAAACAATGATGCCAACTTTTTGTTCCAAAGATTTCCCGCTAATTCTGAATTAAAACGGAAATGGTTAAGAGCGATAGGCCGTTCAAACTGGACGCCGCCAAACTATGCCCGTATATGTAGCGCGCATTTTAATCCTGACCAGATCAGTTATATTGGCTACCGACCAAGAGTCCTGGATGATGCTTTGCCTGTTAATTTACTACCTGTAAGTAATTAAAATTTTTGTACCTAAGTACAGTGGCCAGTACATTTTCTCAGTTGATTTTGAACTTAATACTCAATATTTTAAGGTTTAAAATCATTTGGTTGATTTAAAAATTTGTCAGTTTTGTATTATCCTGATGTGGTGGCGACTGTACTTATTTTTATTATATCTTTGATATTGACACACATAGCACCTGGGAAAAAGACATATTACACTGCCCCTAAGACAACTCCCGGACCAAGAAGTCTATGAAAATAGTTCAATATACACTAGTGTTAGGGTTTGAGTATCTTCTTTTCTTATAAGAGTTTACAATGATAACTTACATGAGAAAGTTTACACATACCATTATGCCTGTATTCCCCAAAGGGCTAGGCAGAGGTGTACTAAAGTACACACATTTACCGGTATGTTTATGTCCCATGTAAGTGTGTAGGCCAGTTTAAACACAAACAAACAATAATCGTATCCTTAATGTACACTAAGATATCAAATCATTCACTCGACACATAATATAGTAATATGTAAATATCAAATCATCTATTTTGATATTTCCAGTCAAATTCTTACTTTGAGGCATCATCTGTGGAAGCATGCAGGATATGCTTAGCCACCGATGTTAATTTGGAAAGCCTGCTAAATACACATCTTGAAAGCTGTATGGATTCTGTTGCTGGATGCATGGTAAGAATTAGAAACTTGTTATTTTTAATTACCCACAGTACTGCTTTATTTTTAATTACCTGCCTTTAATATCTAAAATATAGGCTTGTTGAAATGTAAGTAAAGTAAAAAAAATATTAATGATCATGTGCACTGGTAAAATAGATTTCAAGGCCTGGCCTGGGCTTGGCCTGTGCCTAGCCTGTGCCTAGTCTCCATAGGCAAACTGAAACTATAAATGAGACATTTAATTTAATGAAAATGACTACAATCTGGATGTTTCAAGAGTTTATTCAGTGATATTTTAATAATAAAACAAGAAACCTCTTATAAAAATAACCACTTTATACATGTGATTGTGCTATATTTACAATATTGAAATGTGATATAATCAATGTATTTCAAAATATCGTTTATGTACCTATTTCAGCCGAACTATGATTTAGACGGTCTTCCACAATTTGTCTGCCAACAATGTGCTCCAATTCTTGTAAAATGCAGTGAACTCATTAAGAAATGTTTGACATCACAAGCAAAACTACTTGATATATTTGCTAAGCATGGACAGGTATTTACTTTATACATATGTATAATTACTAGTAGCTTGGCAAACATTATAATACCATACTAAAATCACGATTAAAAATGGGGGTTTAAGGGTAGGAGTATTGAAAAAGCCTACAACCTATTGCCAATGCCATGCCTGCCAAATACACACAAAAAAAAACATGAAAATCATTCAAGCTGTATCAGAGGAGTTCAATAACACATGAAATGATTTCAACAGTTCAGACTTGATCAAATCAGAATACGATTCCAGTGATTATGCCACAAATTTTGACAATGAAGATTGTTCATGCATAAAAATAGATGAACAAGATATTGAACCTAATCAATTTAATGTTGAATTAAATGTAAATAATTAAATAAAGATGTAGCCTTAGCTAGGTTAACTATTTTTTAAGGGTAGTTGAAACTACGGCATCTTGTTATAATATTAATTACATAACATACCATCACGCCTGTATTCCCCGAAGGGTTAGGCAGAGGTGTACTTAATGTACACCCACAGTTCGCCGGTATGTTTGGGTCCCATGTAATAGGGGGCGAGCCTATTGCCATTCACCGGGCACAAATCCAGACTCCGAGCTGCTACTGAGAATTTCATAGAAAAACTCAATAACACTTTGCTCGACCTGGGGATCGAACCCAAGACCTCTAGCGTAGCAGTCGCGATTGGGACCACTAGACCAACGAGGCAGTCTTAAATCTTAATAAATTAATTAAAATTGTTGTTTTTAATCATATTAAATAGCAAGCTCTGCAATGTCTTTTAATTAATATTAATTTTTAGGTAACCAAAAGTCTAATAAAAGAAGAACAAACAGAAGGCAGTACTTCTGAAGCAAATGTGACTTCTACATATAATAATAGTACATCAATTAATGATTTCTTGACTAAATATGAAAATGTCAATATCAGTTCAGATTTGATTAAAACAAAATCAGAACACAATTCCAGTGGCAATGCTACTCATTGTAAAAATGAAGACCTCCCATGTATAAAAATAGAAGTACAAGAGATTGAATCTAAGCAATTTAAAGTAGAATTAAATGTCAATGAATTAGATGAAGATGCGTTAAATGTTAATGAATTAGAATTAAATGAAGATGTATTAAATGTTAATGAATTGGAATTAAATGTAGATGTGTTAAAAGAAAATGTATTACATGTTAATGCATTGGAATTAAATGAAGATGAGTTAAAAGAAGATTCATTAATTATAAATGAGTTGGATGTTAAAGAACTTAGTGAAATAGACAGTGACACAGATAATGACAGTGACGATGATCCGGAAGGGAGTGTGACCAGCTCTTCTATAGGAAGCCTTAATACAAATGACGATCTCAGCAGTGAATCTAGTTCAGATTCTGAGGTTAAAAAGGAGGTAGCGATTTCTTTAACTTTTGCTCAGTAAACCATATATTTGTCTCTACAACCACAGGAATTTAATTTTTTGACTCGAATATTTAAAAACCCCATACTATTGGCATAATTTTAATTTCTTGATATTCAATTGGTCCAGAATTATTTTATTTGGGGCTTAAAAATTTCAAATAAAAAAATATGTCTGCTCAATTTATGGTTAACATTTTTATAAGGCCATAGACACTAATAAATATTATTTTATATTCCAGAAAAAGAATATTAAAGTAACAAGCGCAAAAAAGAAGGTAGCTAAAAGAAATGACAAAGGATTGACTCCGGTCGAAACGGAAATGCAAAAGTACTTCGACATTGTAGAGTTACCATCGGTAATATTGTATAACCATATTATTATTATGGCAAACGCAGCTAAATCTTGATATAAATCCCGAAATCCTAAAATTATTTTATTGTTTTAATTTTTAAGTTACTTAACTCATCAGTCACTGAGTCTAAGCCTTGGTTAAATCCATTTGTTTACATTTCAGGTAGGATTTTTTAGACCTCAGTAAAAATACAGATAATTCGTTAAAAGCACTACTCTTGTTGATATTTATTAGTATTTTTTTTATTGAATTCTACATATCAGCTCTTCGAGGTGGAATATTGGGCACATTACTTTGGTTAACTAGTATAATTTTCTTAAAAACCTTTTTTTATACAGTTAGAAGAACAAATACAAGAATGGGCAAAGGGTACGACTCGTCGTCCTGTGACGTGTAAGAATGTGTACCAATGTGAGATATGCAACAAAATGTTTGGTAATGTCATCACTTACCACGTTCACGCTACCGGTCACGATCCAGTGAGTATTTTTCATTTATTCCCTAGCTAGACGTTGTCCATCCAACTATCAATAAACTCCATAAAAGAACAAATATAAAATTCCATCAAAATCGGTCCATCCGTTAAGAAGGAGTTTAGTGACATACACACATACAGGAGAACTATATCATTATATAAGACTAGGACCCACTCAAACAAGTATAAAAAATAGCATCGAAATTAATCGAGCCGTCTTCGAGTTTTTGCTAGACTAACAAATCGCAACTGATTTTTATTATATAAAAGGATAATACATTATAAAGATCCTATGAAGTAAAAATATACACTCAAGTTTCATATTAATTGCAAATTCTCCCGAGTGCGTAGTTAATATTTTGGGAAGGACCTCAAACTTAACGGCGGCGGCGCACAACAACGTTGTTTTAAACTTTTCACGTCTTTTTTTTTTCAGATTCTAGGTCCAGCCGAATGTCCAGTGTGTAAGCTTCGTTTTAAAAGCGAGGCGCTGGCGGCATCCCACGCAAGACGTGATCACAGCAAGAAATTCATTTGCAAAACGTGTCCTAAAACTTTTACGAATGCGTAAGTGATATTCGAATACTTATAATTGTTATCACATAATTATCAACATCAATCTATTTGCCATTGCCGGGAACAGGTAATTTTTAGAATGAGAGATTGTGGACTATAGTTTACTACTCTATTCTATTCTGATCTTCTTTTGAATGAGAGATTCTAGACTATAGTTTATTACTCTATTCTATTCTAGTATTCTTTCGAATGAGATATTTTAGACTATAGTTTACTATTCTATTCTGTTCTACTCTAGTCTTCTTTTGAATGAAGGATTCTAGACTATAGTTGAACTAGTTAGTTGACTAGTGTGGATTGGCAGTTTTTTAATGATCATTACAACATACTTATCATGTCACACAAGTTTCATCACTCTAAATTTGTAATAATTCATTAATTCTTAAAAATGCGTGTTTGAAGGTTATATTCAAAATACAAGCATTACTCCCGCGGCTTTGCCCGCGTGGACTATACATTTCTTTTCATTTTAGGGATAATATTATATGCCTATGTCACTTAGGAATAATGGAGCTTTCTATTGGTGAAAGACTTTTAAAATTGGTTCAGTAGATCCAGAGATGCTTATCAGTAGAGCTATCGAAGTATCGAAAGCTCGACTGACAAGATAAGGCGTAGATAACTAACACATATGTGCGTGTAATTGTGTGTTGTACACCGTTAGGCGTAGTTTTAGCCGGCCTCACTTCTTTGTTCGCAAAGTTCCATCTTAACATTTTATTTGAACTGAGCCGGCGTAATGTAGGTGTACATTAGTACACCTGTGCCTAACCCGTCGGGGAATACAGGCGTGATGGTATGTTACGTTCAGAGGTGTAGCGAAGAAGCACCACCGCCTCCACGTGGGCCACGAGTACAAGTGCCCGCTGTGTGAATTCTCTGCGCGGCACCAGTCGGGGGTGGGCGAGCACCAGCGGCGCGCGCACGGCACCGCGCACGCCTGCGCGCGCTGCGGCCGCGCCTTCCACACCGCGCGGGGGCTCGACGTACATCTACATGCCAAGCATCGGACACTACACGTACGTCACTACTTTACATACATTATATTACAGGACAGTATCATCAATCAACTAAATAAGGTCTTCACATTATGAGCGCTTAATTTTTTATAGGTTTTGAACGGGGATGCGTCGTCGTTTTCCCACAGAACAACTATTACAAAAGATTTTGTATGGTGCACAAAAGACGTAATCTTCAGCTATAGAACGCCCTCTTTTTAGTATACAATTATAACTTCATTAAACACTTGACCGTTATTAGAAGCTTATTATAATGAAGCTTATTATAATGAGAAGGCACTTCCGATTTCCGTTGTATTTTACATCTTTTTCTACCGTATATCGCTATCTCCTTCGCACATCTCAGGCGTGGGGGTGTTGGCTACCTGATGGTTCCAATCACCCTGTTCGTCATTGGCTTGACAATTTCCGTTGTGATAACTTGTGCTCCTAGTGCTAGTTATTTCCTACCTTGGAAATATTATATTGTTTAAAAGTGTTACTTAATACTTACACGTAAGTTGCACAAGTATTTTATTATAATATTTTTATTTAACGGTGTTACCGTTCGATATTGTTACCTTTATTTAATATGATTAAGCGTAATATGCTATTACATATTACGGTTTTATCGTTTAAAACCGTTTTATTTTTCTACCGACTTAACCAGTATAATTTCTTTTTACAGTTTTATCTAATGTTCAACTGTTTAATGTTCTACCCGAAAATTATTAATATTATTTCCTTCGTATTTGAAATGTTTTCTTTCCGTTTAGGTTTGTGCTTATGGATTAATAGGAACTACTTGAGTAATAATGATAATATATCATGTATCTCCGACGTTAGTCGTGACCTTTACGAGGACGTTCCTGACGATGCCTCGCAGGCATTATCGTATACTTGTAACTTAAATACTGAAGTGATACCGCATCTGTCATTTGATATTGAGTCTAAACTTAAAGATCTCACGGTGCAGCCACACCGTAGGAATATTTAAAAATGTTTAATGAGATTCAACGATTTGATACCTAATAGCACGTGGTCGCATATTCGATATGCTGACACCCAAAAGCTGTTATAACCATTCACCCGGATTTACAGAGCTAGAAACAAACTAAGAGGTGAAGGCGTATGATAAAACACGCCACTTGGCTTACTCTGATAAATCCTACGCAGGGATTAACTTTTGTATTCTTGAACAAAAATAAATCCATCGCTGGTTAATATTAGCTTAGTCTAACTCGCTGGTTAATAACTTTAACTTAACTTTTTCTATATGGTGAATTTCATACGGTAAGTCTATACACATCTGTTTCAAATGACTTGCGGCCACAGAGCTGCAGAAAGAGTAGGGATAGTATTCTCAGATGTATTCGAAATCTTTTAGTAAAAGTGGCTTTAAATAAAATACCCCCTTCGAACTCTCAAGCTCTTACTGCTGCTCTGGACAAAGCAGGCGGCGTTAGAAAAAGTTTTTTTTTTGATGACTAAAAAAGCAAAACCTGGTATTTCTGTACGACACCCCTCGCAGGGGCATGGCTGTCATTACGTACCACCGCTTGGTACTTCTGGCTACTGCTGTGAGCCAGCTCCTGCTGCTCACACTCATTGCCACCAAACAATCTAATAGCGGGAATGCTTCGAAAGCAAAACCTGGTGTACCAGTACGGCACCCCTCGCAGGGGCACGTCTGTCAATACGTACCAACGCGTGGTACTTCTGGCTACTGCTGTGAGCCAGCTTTTGCTGCTCACACTCATCGCCACCATACAATTTAATAGCGGGAATGACCGAGGTCGCTCTCACAAAACCTGGTATTTCTGTACGGCACCCCTCACAGGGGCAAGCCTGTCATTACGTACCACCGCGTAGTACTTCTTGCTACTGCTGTGAGACAGCTTCTGCTGCTCACACTCATTGCCACCAAATAATCTCATAGCGAGAATGCTTCGAAAGAAAATCCTGGGTATTTCTGTACGGCACCCCTCGCAGGGGCACGCCTGTCATTACGTACCACCGCTTGTTACTTCTGGCTACTGCTGTGAGTCAGCTCCTGCTGCTTACACTCATCACCACCAAAAATTCTTATAGCGGGAATGCTTCGAAAGCAAAATCTGGTATTTCTGTATGGCACCCCTTGCAGGCGCACGCCTGTCAAAATGTACCACTGCGTGGTACATTTTGACCACCAGAAGTACCAAGCAGTGGTACTTCTGGCTACTACTGTGTGCCAGCTACTGTTGCTCACACTGATCGCAACCAAACAATTTAATAGCGGAAATGTTTCGTAAGCAAAACCTGGTATTTTTGTACGGCACACCCTCGCACGGGCACGCCTGTCATTACGTACCACCGCTTGTTACTTCTGGCTACTGCTGTGAACCAGTTCCTGCTGCTCATTACCCTTCAAAAGGGCACAATAATGCTACCGAGGGCACTCCCATCCCAATCTAATACAGCTTTCGAACTCGCGGTTCGAGATCAAGGCACCCAAATGAAAGAGACCAGAAGCGCTCCTTTTCACCTTCTTACAATACAAGCAACAAAAAAGAGTGACTCGCTCACTTCAGTAAGTACTGTGGTGGTGTGCTAATCTCCCCGCTTGGAACTGTGAATAAAACTTAAAATAATAACAGAGTATCGCATACCCATCATACAAAAACGACTCATGAAAACTCCCATTATCAGCGTCGTACAATAGAATTGAGACATTTCTATGTCTGCAATCATTCAACAAATAAAAAAGCAAGACGTTCTGAAAGCAGTAGATCCTTCCCCAAGCTTTGTATAGCTTTGTATTTCTAGTGCCAAAGAGCGCCGGGACACATCGTCCGGTTTTCAACCTGAGGTTATTGAATCAGTTTGTCTCGTAAAAGACCGATTCCGTTTAATAAACATGTACCGTGTGCAGGATTTCTTCTAACCCCGAAAATGGATGTGCAAGGCAGACTTGGCACAGGCTTATTTCAATCATCCGATAGCCCATTTACAAAGACGGTTCGTACGTCTAATTTACGTAGATTATTAAAAATGACCTGCGAGCCCTTCGGACTAAGCACAGAAAATATTCGCGTGTCGTATGAACTAGATACAAAAGTACTTCGACAAAAGGGTGTAAGGATCATTGTTTATATATCAAAATCGGAACGGTTTAAAGGCGTAGTTACATATGCTATTGGGCACTACAATTTCTGGCTCTTCAAATAAAATCCGAGAACGTTCTGTTCCTACAACAATATATAAACTTTCTCGGCATTATTTAGGATCCTTGGACTCGCAAGTCCCTGTCAGCGGCTAGTCGCTGTCGCAAGTCTGCTGCTATTGTAAACAGTCTCGCAGTTCATAATAAGCAACAAATTCACACTAAAGGATCTCCAGAGCTCAGTAGCCATGAAGGAATTGTTAACGATATTGAAAGTTCTAGAAGCGCATGCGACAAGCATTGACCAGAATGATTGAACATTATTCTTTAAACACATTTTATATTAAACCCATATATGACGACGGTAAGACGACATATTCAGATGGCATGTCTCAGTTCTGATCTAATCAGACAATCGTTCCGCGATAGCTTATCTCCGCAACGAAGGGGGGATGAAATCTCGATCTAGATCTCTCACAAATCTAACCCATCAAATTTTGTATGTCCTGGACGAGTATCAGATTCACTATCGAATTTATCATATTCCTGGAAAATTCAACAATCACGCAGATTGCCTGTCCAGACTTCGTTAGCCTCCGGAATGGCACCTACTCCCGAACTGCACAGAAATATTTTCTTTTTTTTCTGAAAATGGGAACTCCCGTGATCTAACTATTCGTATCTAAAACAGCAGGAGTAGTAGGCAATTACATACCCTTGATCTCACGATCACGAAACGTTAAATCACGATGCTTTCAACGTACCTTGGAATTTCCTATTATCATGGGTGTTTCCACCGCTGGGGAACCGCATGGAGATTTCCTAGTTCCTCGAGTCCACAGGAATTTATCTGACTGTATTGCTACGTTGGAAAAGTTTTTCTGGAGAGCGGATCTCATGTCCCGGGCCATCCCAGCCCCGTTTACACTGACGGATTTAAGACTGTTACTTGTCGACACGAGACCTAATTTTAATCTTGGCGGCTGTACTTGGAAAATATACAAGGTTGCAAATAACGTTAATCCTACGGCCCAACGGAGCCCAATTAAATCAATTCCTAGCAGATTTGTACTTTAACTTTAAATTCACCTACAATACTATTCTTCTTTATAAATCAGTAATATCCACCTTATGCAATACCAATTATCTAGTAAATTAGGTGAAGATGTTCTGGTTAAACATAAACGCATTTTAAAATCTATTTCTTTGAAAAGTCCCAAGACTGCGATACCTCATGTCTGGGACATGTAAGTATTCAGTAGACAGTAGCTAAATTGCACATTGTTCGACATACAGCAACCTTATTTAAATTATATTCAGCTCGAAGAATTTACGACCTGACCTTGTTGGACGATCATTGTATTTATTAATACTGATTCTATTATTTTTTGGGCCTCTCTTTGGATCTAAGACAGATTGCAGTGATAATAGACAGCCTGGATGAAAGTTATTAATTAATCCTAATAAACAAAATTTATATCCTGTTTACTGGATCAACAAAACCATAGCAATACTGAATGAAAAACGTATCAAGTCTGAATCATCAAATTTATTGATACCGTTGCGCAGATTACCAAATCCTGCCTCTCGAGCTGTAATTGCAGGGTGGATCAAGGCGCATATGAGAAGAGCTGTCATAACATAAACTCCAGGTAGCGTGCGATCCGCGGTACCTTCCAAAATGTGTGTTGATCATTTACCCCTTGATGATATTCTAGGTAGGGGAAATTGGAAACCGGTTAAGACTTTTCGAAAATTCTATCGCTGTGAAATTATTATGCATACTAATAATTCATCAATAACCTCCTTATTTAAACCTGTAGCATGATTTAATTTTAATATAATAGATTACGTAACAGTTAATACGTAAAAATTATACATTTGTGTAATGGATTCTAATTGTTAAAAATACCTTATTGCCTTCATTTTTTATTTTAAGACACGGTGAAGTATGTTGTTAATCTTGTTACAGAATTTAAAAATATTTTCCTTTTCAAGATTTAATTTAATAATTCACATTGGCTCTTTCCCACCAGGCGATAACAAACAGGTCTCATTATAATAAGCTTCTAATAACGGTCAAGTGTTTAATAGACGCGTTTTACCTGAAATAAAACGCATATTAAATACTTACCCTTATTAGAAGCTTACTTTTTATCTCTGCCTGGTATAATTCGACGCAATGACGAACAGGGTGATTGGAACCATCAGGTAGCCAACACCCCCACGCCTGAGATGTGCGAAAGAGATAGCGATATACGGTAGAAAAAGATGTAAAATACAACGGAAATCGGAAGTGCCTTCTCATTATAATAAGCTTCATTATAATAAGCTTCTAATAAGGGTAAGTATTTAATATGCGTTTTATTTCAGGTAAAACGCGTCTATTATTTTTCTACATTGTTTTTTTTTCTGAGGCACATTATGTACTTCCACTGGACCACTGAGTCACACGACTCCATTCTAATTCAATATATCTTTGTCACCACAATTGAGAGAGTTGACAATCAACAAACTGACAACCATATAAGGGCGTGGCGGCGGGGCACACGACGTTCAACCAATAAGCGCGCGAGGTACTAGGTAAATTACGTACTAGGTGTACCTATTCCTATTCCCAATAAATACTCGATCCAAATACCTGTTCCACCTAGTATGAAGTACGCGTACGCCCCGTACGGCTGTGGATGCAGTACGTAATGAATTGGAATCTTCTCTTCATACTTTACACAGGCTTAGGACTGTTGACGTTAAATATTTATCTAGGTACCACATCGTACCGTATATTAAAATTCATTTTTCATAGTAATCTATAATAAAAAAATGGTAATCAGCCGGCATCCAACAAGATTACCCAACAAATACTAGTCCGTACTCGATACTCTGTATTGTATCGGATCGTATAGTCTCGAGTATTTACAAAGTACCTGGTGTATAATGTCCGTCGAGTATGCCTAGTATTTGGTTCGTATCGAGTATTGCTTCAAAAAATCAGAGTATATTTACTTTTATCAGGATTGAAATAAGGTTCAAATTCAAATGACTGACACACGACTGATTTGGTAAACACGAGTGCGCGTCGCGTCATCTTAATACTCATAGAAATAAGGTTCAAATTCAAATTTGTACGCGTAGGCACAGTAATACTAGGTGGATCGAGTATTTCAAGTGTTGGTTAAAATAGACAGAGTATATTTACTTTTAACCAGATTGAAATAAGGTTCAAATTCAAATTTATACGCGCAGGCACAGTGATACTAGTTGGATCGAGTATTTTAAAAGTTGGAATAGGTATCAGCTAGTATCGTGAAATACCTGTTCCTTGGATCTGTTCTAGTATATACGCTTCATCTCTAGCGCGAGGTGCGTTCCGCCATTTCACAATCTGACCGTTTCGCTTCGATAGATTATGGTCTTCCGAAAAATAACGCGTTAAATAGTAAGCAGTAAGTTGAGTTCACAATCTATCGACGGTTTACAATCTCGCAAGATAGATTGTGATCTAACGATGTTTACAATTTCACGGTGACATCTTTACAAATTCAACGAACACAAACATAATAAAATAATATAGAATCATTTATCTAGCAAGAAGAATTGCCCGAGAAGTGTCGTTGTGAACAATGCGATATTGGCTTCGTATCAGAGGAGGCCCGACGGGTGCACATGATGACCTCCAAACAACACAAAGATAAAGAAAAATGGTAAGTTAAAACTATAATATAGTCGTGAAAGTTAACGGCGGGGTTCAATAACAAATCTGAAATTTTAGTGAAGGAAGAATTCGAACGGGATTCGATCTTAAACGTCTTAAGACGCTATTACTTATTAAACTCTTAGACGCTAAGCCACCTTGAGTCCCACCTGCCAGCTTGAAATTCGCCTTCGCATTTTGAATTGACGTCCTTGATGTGACGCCAGTGACATCTGTTGAAAAGCAAGTTTTTCTTCTCAACCGACATGACTTGCTTTACAGCAATATTGTCGATGTCAACTTACCTTTTAACCATCCTTTTATATTTTTATACTGACATTTTAAGGATTCTCAACAATTACGTTGGTATATGTCTTGACCTTACCCGGCGCTTCCTCTGACGTTCACCTTAATTCGAAATTTATAGCTGTTTGTCAAATGAGCACTAGATGGTAAGTCAGTTCCGATTAGCTCCAAAAAGATGAGCAATGTCTTTGACAGCGTTACAAGCAGCCAAGAGTCTACTCTCCGCAACTGCTGTAAGATTTGCGGTCAGCAGTGCGAGTCGCTGAAGGAGCTGGTGCTGCACAAGAGGGCGGAGCACCCCAGCAGTCGCCGCGGTCTACGCTCCAACCATCCGTGGAAGGGAAAGGTGCCCTACCCTATATGCTGCGAACTTGTAAGTTACAATTTGTTTTGCTTGGTCGTAGGTTCTAAATTATTATTTATTCTTTATTTTCAGACAACAAAGAGCCGTAGAAAAAAGTTTCTATTATATTAGCTGTGTCCTGCGGTGTTACTCGCGTGGATATCGTAATTCCACATCCCATCGGAACTTCTCAAAATACATTGCTTTGAAGATGCTTATATAACTTATATCTGAATTTTAAGTTTCTATGACTTATTGTTTCTGAGGCTTCGTGATTATCTCATAGAAGGCTTGATGTACCCGTGAGCGTGTATGTGTGTGTGTGTGTGTGTGTAACTGTGTGCACTTTAGTGTTGCAAAAGGGATGGTTTTTGAGGGCAACTGTGTAGCTCGCAGTGCTGTCATGCACAAAAAACTACAAAATGATAATTTATTTTCTCCATATTTCAGTGTGGTGAAACAATAAACACTCGTCGCCATCACTGGCACCACATGCGGCGGCAGCACCCCAAGGAGGTGGGCACCTACCAAGCCGTCGTCACCGCCATCTGTGATATTTGTGGCAAGGGTTGCCAGGTAACACATTTTTCTTTAAAATTATGTTAAATTACTCTGATTATGTGACCAGATAACTAACTGGTTATACGGCAGTCCCGGACAATAATTTAATGCTTCAAACCTTATATCACTTCACTACATAGTATAAAACAAAGTCGCTTTCCGCTGTCTGTATGTCCCAATGTATGCTTAGATCTTTAAAACTACGAAACGAATTTTGATGTTTTTTTTTAAATGGATAAAGTGATTCAAGAGGAAGGTTATAGTACAGAAAAGTCGAGTAAACACGCGGTCGAAGCCGTAGGCGGAAAGCTTGTTAAAGATACAATGCAATACTTATCTATTGTTTCGACAGTCAGTGACTAAAAAATACATTATTATTTTTATTAATTCCAGAGCACTTCAATACTGCGTCTACACAAGCTCCGCCACCGCAGTCCTTCCATCCGCTGTCAGCTGTGTCCGCGTATGTTCTACGACAAGTACGGCCTCATCCGACATGCGCGTACGCACAAAGCTGAGAAGCCGCACCAGTGCCGCATCTGCGGAAAAGCGTTCAAAGTGCCAGGAAACTTGGATAGGCACGCCAAAGTAAGAATTTTAACAGTAAAAATTATTTCTGTCTCTAGATAAACCCTTTTAGAATTCAATGTATTACTTTGTTTTTAAACTAGGTTGTCAAACCTGAGAAGAAACGCCAAAACAAACTCGGAGAGTCATGGTCTCTTTAGTTTTTTAAAGTCCAGACAGTAGTACATATTACCATACATATGTGAGTTTTAAAATGTATGAAAAGAAGATATAAGATTAATTGAATTTTGGTTTAATGGATATAATTTATTCATGAATCCTTGTTTTACATTTTAAGGCCATATTACGCCTCTATTCTGCGCGTAAAGTCAGAAATGGAACACACTATGTATTGTGTGAACGGGGATTTATATATATATTTTTAATATATTTTTAATTTTACAGGTACACACGGACGACACTCCATTTGAATGCACGATGTGCGGTAAAAAGTTCAAATACTCGTCAAGTGTGAAACTACACGTCCGCACTGTTCACTACAAACAACCTCAGCCGCCTCGGAAGAAGAGGAGCAAGGGCGCGAAAGATGCGATTGATTCATAAAATGTACACCTCTAATGCTGGGTGATAAGGTGCAATTTAGTGATCAATTATGTTATATTGTAGGCTAATAAAAATGCAACTTCTGGCGTCTGTTTAAATTATTTTTATTTTAAATAAACACATGCAGCAATGTTCAACTATGGACATGAGTTTTACTTTATTTCTTTCGCAATAAGGTATAGAATTCAAGGCCCACCATATTTGCCTAATTCGGGTGAGCAGACGTCACGGGCTGTCTAAAGGGCGAATCGGAAATCTCGATTCATAGAATCTTCCTGGCACATATAAATATCGGTCGTGGGGGCCAGGCAGGGCAGTTCAGTTTAAGAAGTGAAGATCTAAGTGTGCAGATTGTGCGATTTTGTTGTGTGAAGAGTACACACGGCTACACATCAAGCTATACAAATCCAGTATACTCGGGCCTTAAATTGTGCGGGAAGTACAATGTGAGGTCAGTCGATACTGGATTTGTATAGCTTGATGTGTAGCCGTGCGTACAAGATAAGATCTCAGCTCCAAAAAAGGAACTTAGCCGTGAATAGCAGGATACAGGCTACTATCAGTTGTCTCAACTGCCTACCTGTTAATAAATAATAATTCGTTTAAACCGACAACTATGGCACAAAAGCCTCTGAAGCCATGGCAAAATATTACAAAAAAAACTGACAAATGGCACAAAGCCCTCGCACTGAAGTCATGTCATGTCATTGCCAAAATGTAAAAAAATACTGTCAACCTGAGAACAATAATATTTTGATAATAAAAAAATTGAGTTTGAACAAACTTTATAACAAAAAAATTAGATTTAGATTGAATACTATCATTAAAATGGTGTCCTATTGCTGTGTTATAGGTTGCCACAGTAATAGCAACATTAAGAAGAAAGACCCGAATTCAATATTATCATTTCATGCGTAAGAATCAATTCAGGTTTCCATTATTTTATTTGAGCATATTGTACTATTTACTAAACTTACAAGTACTAACTTGTAAGTACTTAGTACATAATAATGCGATACATAAAATTAATAACTACCTATTCAATATTTGTCAATGAATGTCTTATAAAATATGGCATTTTTTGTAGATTTCCTTCATGTCCAGAGTTAAAAAGTAAATGGTTGCGAGCAATAGGCCGTCCTAATTGGACACCTTCGGGCCGTGCTCGCGTATGTAGCGTTCATTTCAATCATAATCAGATCACCTTTGGTGGGTGTCGCGTCAGACTCAAGGATGATGTTGTTCCTGTTAATTTATTACCTGTAAGTAACCGTAACATGCCTAAGAGATTGTCTTGTCAGGATTTAAGTCTGCTCAGATCAGCACTAGAGTAATTTGTTATAGCAAGTAGTGGACTTCGTTTGGGAGGGGATAATAATAAAAAAGTTCAAACATCATCATCATATCAGCCTATTTTCGTCCACTGCTGGACGTAAGCCTCCCCCAAAGAGGGTCAACCATACCGGTAGAAAAGTAGAATAGTAAATTTTAAGATTTGTCAGGGGTTGACCTACAGCCCAGGTGCATTTAGTGGGACTTGAGACTTGCAACTGCCTATCTTGCAGGCCCAGCATAGGTCAGAGAGTGAGTTAATGACGAAACATTCTCTAAAAGAGGAAACCACTTCATAGTGTTCGCAACTTGAAGTCAAAGCATCCACTGGTCTTTAAAAAAATTATACATTAGGTTGTCATTTCAGATAATTAGTATTATAAAATTGGAAGTATTATGACATATTTTTCAGTCTAACTCCAACTTTGAGGCATCGCATGTGGAAGCATGCAGGATTTGTTTGGCCATAGATGTCAAGATGAACAGCCTCCTAGACCCAGTTCTTGGAGCCTGTATGGGAACTGTTTTTGAAAGAAATGTAAGAAAGAAGTATTTATTTTTATTTGATTTGAGTGTCATGTTAAGTGAGGACCTATTCCAACCCAAGACAATTCACTGTTGTTTATTTTGTGTCCCAAATATATTGTTCCCTACTGTCATAAAACAAAAAAAAACAGTCTATGGTATAGTATACTACATTGTTTAATATAACTCCACCTACTGCATAAAAAACTAAATTTCTAAAGTCGTTAATAACAGTAGGTATATCACAGTTCCCATCAAATTATCGTAAACTTTTAATTTAATTTATTATTTGCAGACAAACTTCAACATAGGTGGTCTTCCACAATTTGTCTGCTACCAATGTACACCAAACCTAATAAAAAGCAGTGAACTCATTGCGAAATGTATAACATCTCAAGCAACATTACTAGATATTTTTGCTAAGAATGGGCAGGTATAATTACAATTTTATTAATATTTATTTTCGTGTGCAATTCCTCATGGACTTCCGCCGCCCAGGGAAGGCGACGTGGATGTCAGATGTCTTCTCATAGTGTGGTAAGATTCCCAATTTGTATATTTCTTTATTATATATTTACTTTATACTTTTAGGTAACCAAAAACCTCATCAAAGAACATGGTCAACCTGAATTGAAATCTTTACAAAATAATAGTATGCTTACCAAAATTATTTCACATTTGAATGTGAAAACAGAGTTCAATGATTGTGATTTAACTCATTTAATAAATGAAAATAGTGAAAATATAAAACTAGAAACACAAGATGTTGAAACAAATAAATATAAACTTGATATAAAAGGAAAAGAATTATCAGTAATAGATAATAATGAAAGTAGTTCTGCATCTTCAGTAGAAGATGTTATTCCAGAAAATGATTTCAATGAGGATTCAAGCTCAAATGCCCTGGATAGAAAAGTAGGTGTTTCTACGGCTTTCGCCTCTTTTAAATGTTTTCAGAGAAGAAAGGCTGAAACCAACTCGGAGAATGATAGTGTCTCAAAGTCCAGACAGAAGAAGAAAGAGCCATAGCAGTTTAGAGTTGACATGTCTTAACTGTTTGGTATCCATACCAATAAACCATTATTTACTGTCCCAATTCCGCTGATGTTGTGTAAAAGTATATTTTTATAAGCTTATCGTAACATCGCGAAATGACGATTCACTTCTGCGCCAATGTTTGAATGTTCTATGCCCTAGTATGTGAAAAATATATTTTTTAAAGATTTTTTCTATTGCAGGAAGTTGTAGTAAAACACATAAAAAAGGTAGCCAGGACAAAAAAACAAAGATTGACTCCAGATGAAACAGATATGCTGAAGTATTTCAATATCGTCGAACTATCGGTAATTTTTATACTAATTTATTACAACTGAACATTAAAGTAGCATAACATTATCACGCCAGCATTCTCCAATGGTTATGGCAGAACTGTACTAATGTACACCAACACTTCGCCGGTATGTTTAACTCCATACATTCAGAACATTTCTTTTATCTAAGGAAACTGACATTTGTACATTCCAGTTACAAGAACAAATACAGGAATGGGAAAAGAACACAGTCCGACGCCCTCTAAAAAGTGAAATTGTGTACCGATGTGAAGTTTGCAACAAAATATTTGCGAATGCCAACTCTTACCATGTTCACACCACATATCATGATGCAGTGAGTATTCTATTCTTCATATTTTTGCAACATATGTGTTGGTCATAAGTGTACTAACCCACATGTTCGCCGTATAATAATTATCTGCTCGTTTGGTGTAGAAATACGTAGCCAATACTGTGGGTATTGTGGTACTGCGGTACTGTGGTAAGGTGTACTAAAGTCCTCCCACACTTCGCCGGTATGTTTAGGTCCCATGTAATAGGCCATTGACCGGGCACAAATCCAGACTCCGAGCTGCTACTGAGAATTTCATAGAAAAGCCCAATAAAGTTTTGCTCGACCTGGGGATCGAACCCAGGACCTCTAGCGTAGCAGTCGCGCTTAAGACCACTAGACAAATGAGGCAATCAATCACATATTGTGATCATTTTCTTTTATTTGTTACAAGAGTCAAGGCGAAGCAGAATGCTCAGTTTGTAAGCTTCGCTTTAAATCCGCTGCGCTGGCGGCGTCTCACTCGAAACGCGCACACAGCAAGAAGTTCTTCTGCAAAGTGTGTCCCAAGGCTTTTAATAATGTGTAAGTGGTTGAACCTTTAATTATTCATCATGTCCGTGTTTATTAGGTGTTTTATTAAGTGAGAATTGTGTCTGGTTATCTTTTAGATAATTAGTTTTTAACCAGTTTCAATAATAATCATACATGAAATTAGTATCATACAAAAACAAAGCAGGAATCCATAGTAGTTATTTGAATTTAAGAACTTTGTCTATTATTTTGTCAATTTAGGAAGAAAGAAGATAAAACCATATTTGTCACAGAGACTCGCGCAATTAGACACAATTATACCATCTTTGTTTTTATGGAGGAAATCATCAAAAGGCGACAGGTCTTTTGGGATTAGGCCGGACAACACCCCGATGGCCACCATCAGCATATGGAGAGCACTGTGTCCTTTAATAGACCACCCTAGAACTCTCTTGTGCAATGCCTATTAGGGCTCGAGACACAATTATACCTACAGTGACATCATAATAGGATCATTTTTGCTGTTGCACTTCGTGCCTATTTACCTATACCTGGTATTGTAGGGGTGTCGCCAAAAAGCACCAGCGCTGGCATTCAGGTCACGTGTACAAGTGTGTTCTGTGCCCGTTCGGGTCTGTGCACGAGTCAGCCCTGGGCGCGCACCGTGCTCGCGCTCACTCGGCTGCGCGGGCGCACGCCTGCACTATATGCGGACAGGCCTTCACCAGCGTCCGCGGCCGGGACATACACACTCATACCAAACACAGATTCATCAAGGTAAGATCCTAAATGATTGCATTGTTATTCTCCAGCTGATAGCAGTCGTTTAATGTAAAGTACTGATACTCAACCACATTAACCCGGTAAATGTAGTATTAGCGATTTTTTTTATCATGGAAATTCGTAAAACTATATTTTTCCTGCTCTAATTTGCAAAAATTGTAGGGAAACGAAAAGGATGGCAATAATAGTCATATATGCACCTGCATACTGCACATTTTTGTATAGGTTGCATTCTAATCGTGGGAGAGGTTAAATTAGGATTAGAACTCAACCACAATTTACTTGGGAAAAGGCTAGTAGGATGGAATATTATTCAGTGCTGAAAAGACAATGGGTTGAATAGGTACTTTGGTATAATGGATAGGAAACCTGGTAGTATAGTTAAACTGCTTGACCCAACAGACTTTGCCCTGTCCGAACTCGATCGCAGCTCCACCTACCTAATCCAATTTTGAATGTAAACCACCCACTCAAACACAAAAACACATCAAAATTTGGTTGGTTTGGTTTGGCTGTTCGTTTAAAAATGCCTAAGGCATTAAGACCGCCTTTTACAGTTCTGTACTAAAGTTTAAATAAATAATATTATTTTTTATTTGTTGACTTTGAATTTTTTTATATATTTTCAATTATGCTGTCTAGGAGGAAGACATAACAAATAAGTATCGTTGTGAACAATGCGATATTGGATTTGCGACGGAGAACGCGCGACGTGTGCATATACTTACCTCCATTCAACACGCGAATAATCCTGATCTATGGTGAGTTACCAACCTTCAAGTCTTATGAGATATTTCTAACTTCAAAATTATCAAAACAACGTCAGGGTTTTTTGAGGAAGAAATACATAGTTCTTTTAGAAGGGACTATGTTCAACTTTAGTACCATCATCATCATCAGCCCATATTCGGCGACTGCTGGACATAAGCCTCTTTAAGTGAACGCCACAGAGCCCTATCTTCAGCTCTTTTCATCCAGCTGCTACCAGCCGCCTTCTGCAAATCTTCACTCCAACTGGCCAGCGGGCGACCTACACTACGTTTGCCTAGACGCGGTCGTTTTTTTATCAGATTACTCCGCAAAGGAGCAGGCGAGCTACCTGATGGTAAGTAGTCATTGCGCCCATGGACATCTGCAATACCGAAAGAGTTGCAGACGCCATGCCGAGCCTATTTAAGGAGAAGGGAAGGAGAAAGGAGAAGCAATAGGACTGAGGGAGGAATTTGGCCTCCGGCGCTCCACAATCACCGTACAAAACGCAACAGCATACATACTGCTACTTGACGCCGATATTCTGTGGGAGGGTAGTACTTCCCCGGTTGTGCCGACCCATTCATCCTGGCATGTAGACATGCCAGCAGTCACTACTATTACTTTTATATAAAATTATAAACATATAAACAATTATTTAAGCGGCGGTAGCCTAATGGCTAGGGCGTCGGACTTGCGATCATGTAACACTCCCATGTCCCACTCGTAACACAAGCATTTTAGCTTAGCACGAGGGGTTAACAAGAATACTAGTAATGTACGACCCACATTGCTAGTAAGCTTTTTTTTTTAAAAAAAAAAAAAAAAATTATTATATAAAAGAATATCTATAAAATAACATTAACAGTATTCAGAAATGAGTACTGCTTTAATATCGTTCGTTATTATAGCAGATAGAAGTGTAAATTGTCAATTTTGGTAGAATCCACTCTTTTAGGTGATGATTGTATGTACTATTTTGATTTTAAACTTCACCAGCGGCATCATCAAAGACTCTGATTTCCAAAAATGCTGCAAGAAATGCGGTAAAGAATGTGGGTCCTTCAAAGAGCTGGTGCAGCACAATAGGTCGGAGCACAGCCGCGGTGGGGGCGCCGCCCAGTCCCGGAGAGGGGAGGCGCCCTATCCTATATCCTGCGAACTTGTAAGTGTGCTCATTCTGTTTCCGCTAACCTTTCTGAGAGACTATCAGAATAAAATCAACATCAACACATATATTGTCCCACTGCTGGGCACGGGTCTTCTCTCAGAATGAGAGGGATTAAGCTGTACACCACCATGCTAGCCTACTGCGAGTTGGCAGACTTCACACGCCATCGAGAAAATTTCTCAAGCATGCAGGTTTCCTCACGATGTTTTCCTTCACCGTTTAAGCGCGTGATAATTAAGTATTAATACGCACATGACTTCGAAAAGTCAGAGGTACGTGCCTTGGATTCGAACTCGAGACCTTTGACATGGCAGTTATATGGTCATAACACAAGGCTATTTTCACTGGACTTCTGAATAGAATAGCCAGTATAAAATGATCTGTCATTATACTAAAAGAATAAACAATGCGAGCTCAGCTTATACATACTTATATCAGTTCTGTATTCATGTCCTTGAATGATACAGTAATTTTTCAAATGCGGCCGTTTTAGCCCACTGACAAGAGCCTCCTCCGTATTCCACAGCCAAACTGAAATAGGAATAAGCGGATCACGTTCTGTATATTTGCAATTTTCATATTCCACCTTCAATCTCAAGGTATGCCATAGTTACCACACAATGTCTGAAGAGTGTGCGTTACCCAGGCCAGATGTTGTCGAAAATGGTCATTTGAATCTTATAGATAATTAGTTTTGCGGCTTCTGTAATTGTTGCGCACATTTTTAAATTTGTTGCGCTTATAGTTTTTTAATTATTTCACAAAAACATTTCCTGCTGGGGTAACGTTACCCCAGCCAGACCTTTTTCTTTCTAATGGGAATATTTAAATAACTACTAGCTATAAAATTAGTTGTCTAGATGAAGTAAATGTTGTGCCTTATTTTGTATTTGTTCTTTCATCGGTTGCGAAGTTATTCGAGATTTTGCTGGGGTAACGTTTTTGGTTTTGCTAGATCTTTGAAATGGTTAAGCGGATTCTTATCATATTTTGTACATGGCTTCTTGGGAAATAGTTTAAATTTGTTCTGCAATAAAAAAAAACAAAATAATACATAGCTTAAAGGTTACTTCATTAAATAGAAAAACACTTCAATTGGTCCCAGCACTCTCAATAAGAGCTCTAAAGACTTACTTTAAACGTTATTTTAAAGCTTGTAACTGCCTTCAAATGTACGTGAAGTTTCATTAGTATCCTGTAAGTATTTAACAAGTTATGATGATATTAAGTTCTTCACGAGCACGGTCTTGATGCGCGCGGTGTTATTTGGCCACTGGATTGGATATATGAACTGAATGTTATGTCAATTATTAGTTTTTTAGTTCAGTTGTATATCAGTAAAATTTCAGCTCAGTACATTGGATAATTAATGAGATAATACGATTAAAGTCATTAGGAAGTGAATGACCGCGGTAACCCGACCAAGTTTAGGTGGTTACGAAAAAGCGAAAACGCAAAACATTATGGTACCTTCTAAAATATGTAGGATAGTGTTACAAATTTAGTACAGACATGTGCACAAGTTTAAAAAAAAACTACGTGATTATTAAATAATTTTTATTGACAGGTAATATAATCATTTCAATTGAACTTTTAAAGTATTATTTAACTTATACTTAAAAAATATTTAACTCAGAATCCGTTGCGTAGTTTTAAAGATCTATACTCCATTTGGTTAGGTACTTAACTAAAGGTAAACAATAAAAATGGCGTCGTTCAGAGCCGTTCAACCTTTTATTACAATGGTATCATATGAATTGGGAGTGAAATTAATAACAACACAACCAACAATCAATAAAACCAACGAACAAACAGAACAATAACTATCTAACACCATTAGCGGCAAAAGAAACACAAAAACGAACGAAAATAAAGTAAATACAAACTGTTACGTATGGCGTCTGGTTACCCGACTAAGTATAATATCGGTTAATTATTTCGCTCCGCTTCCTCGCAGTACTACTTCTAAATTTTTTCGAGTTATCTAAAGTCTACTACGCAGAAAAATGTTTTGAATATCTGTATTTTTAGATTCGTTTTAGTAGGCACATTGCAATACTTTTTGACATAATTATACATTTTGATTTAAATAATTGTTTGCAAGCTTAAGAATAATAGTAACTATTTAATATTATACAAAGTAGTAAGATATGCTAGTATAAAAGGAGAATGTGATTTTGAATTATTGAATAATTTATTTTGGTGACGTTTTATTTCGAAATGAAAAATGACCCTATAAAACAACCTTTTTTATGATTTGTTTACCTTTAGTTAAGTACCTAACCAAATGGAGTATAAGCAAACAGGGACAGACAAACGGGAAACGACTTTGTTTTATAGGTACTATGTAGCGAAGGATAAATATGTCGTTATCATTGTTGAGAATTCCAGTCTAGGTAATAATTAAGTACGAAAGAAAAGAAAATAATAAGTTCCTAAATTTAAATATTTAGGCCTTAAAAAAATACAGTTTTAGATAAGTACCTAACAACATGTACATATTAATAATAATTTTGCTACTATTTCTGTAGTTACATTATACAAGCTTACCTTGTTCGTGAATTCATCACGCAGCCTGCACCATAACTATGATCATCAATAGAAGCACTCCACATTAGCAGTAATTCGCCACACTTATTATTTTACATTAGCTCTCACGCACTCTATAAATATTTGCAAAAACAGGAAACGGAACTGCCGAAACGCATGCGCACTCTACAAGATGAATTATTATGTGATTCCGGAGCATGTTTAGTGCGATATGCAAACAATGCGCCCCTTCACCCCACCCCTTCCGCGTCCCACCGAACGACATGTTATATCAGTGATTTTTGATAAGTTTGTGCAACTGGAAGATAATAATAATGTTTTCATAGTACAGATATTATTATATTATTAATGTATTTAACAGTGTACGCGTCTGTACCGAAATTGTAAGGTGTATTATACTAAACATTTCAAAAGATAGTATAATGTTCTGCGTTTTCGCTTTTTCGTAACCACCTAAACTTGGTCGGGTTACCACGGTCATTCACTTCCTGATGACTTTAATCGTATTATCTCATTAATTATCCAATGTACTGAGCTGAAATTTTACTGATATGCAACTGAACTAAAAAACTAATAATTGACATAACATTCAGTTCATATATCCAATCCAGTGGCCAAATAACACCGCGCGCATCAAGACCGTGCTCGTGAAGAACTCAATATCATCATAACTTGTTAAATACTTACAGGATACTAATGAAACTTCACATACATTTGAAGGCAGTTACAAGCTTTAAAATAACGTTTAAAGTAAGTCTTTAGAGCTCTTATTGAGAGTGCTGGGACCAATTGAAGTGTTTTTCTATTTAATGAAATAACCTTTAAGCTATGTATTATTTTGTTTTTTTTTATTGCAGAACAAATTTAAACTATTTCCCAAGAAGCCATGTACAAAATATGATAAGAATCCGCTTAACCATTTCAAAGATCTAGCAAAACCAAAAACGTTACCCCAGCAAAATCTCGAATAACTTCGCAACCGATGAAAGAACAAATACAAAATAAGGCACAACATTTACTTCATCTAGACAACTAATTTTATAGCTAGTAGTTATTTAAATATTCCCATTAGAAAGAAAAAGGTCTGGCTGGGGTAACGTTACCCCAGCAGGAAATGTTTTTGTGAAATAATGAAAAAACTATAAGCGCAACAAATTTAAAAATGTGCGCAACAATTACAGAAGCCGCAAAACTAATTATCTATAAGATTCAAATGACCATTTTCGACAACATCTGGCCTGGGTAACGGACACGTCTGAAGACGGTCGTCTCGGAAGTTATAGTGGAATTGTCCCTTTATTAACTATGTACAGAGATATCATACATCTTACAGAGCTCATACCAACAAAAGTTCTAAAAAATATTTTAAAAACCATTTTAGAACATTAGTTTTTTTTTTAAGCATAGCTTTTGTAGCTACTTTGCGCTAGAATTCTTTCTAAGAATTATTAATTTGTAGAAAGTTTTTTCTTTAATTTCCTAGTGTGGAGAAACCATAAGCACCCGCCGGAAACATTGGCTCCACGTCCGCAAACACCATCCGAAGGAAGTGAACACTTACCAACCCGTCATCACCGCAGTTTGCGATACTTGCGGAAAAGGGTTTCAGGTAAACTTCTTTCTGCACTCAACTATCACCGACCATACACACGGCTAAACATCAAGCTTAACATTCCCAGTATAAGATGGCAAGATCATTGTACCAAAAGACACAATATGAGGTCACGTTATACCGGATATTTATAACTATATGATCTTGCTTGCTTCTTGTATGTATTGATATGTTGTAGAACACGACCAAGTTACACCTTCACAAGCTCCGTCACCGCAGTCCTACAGTGCAGTGTCAGCTGTGTCCCAGAATGTTCTACGACAAGTATGCGCTCATGCGCCATGCGGGCACGCACAACGCAGACAAACCTCACCAGTGCCGCATCTGCGGCAGAGCATTTAAAGTGCTAAGTAATTTATACAGGCACGCAAGAGTAAGTTATATAGTCGATTGTCGAATTTTATAACGAAACACAGTATAGTGTCATTTTATGTGCCAGATGAATTCATGAACAGTAGTTGATATATATATATATAGTGTAAATAGATCAAAAGCCTAGTATCCAACATTATTCAAATGATTTATCATTAGAAAAAAAAGAAATAGAATTGAATCAGGGAGATCCCCTGCCATAATACTACCTGCCATATAATAATATGCTCTACATTATTAATGATTCTAATCTTTTTTTTTTCATAGGTACACACAGATACGGCTTCATACGAATGCACAATATGTGGCAAAAAGTTCAAACATTCGTCAAGTGTGAACCTGCACGTGCGCACCGTGCACTACAAATTACCTCCACCTCCTAGAAAAAGAAGAAGCAAGTCCGCGAAGGATGAAAGTGATGTGTAAAGTAATAATAAAATATAATTATAAGATAACAAGGATGTTTTTTGTTCGTACCACACTGTCGGTAAAACCTATCATCTGGTCCACAATATACAGAGTGGTGATATGGATTAATCCCTATTGGATCTTTTAACTAGGTATTTCTGCGGTAGCGCCCAATGAAAGGATTTTCCAAAACAAAAAATGTAGCTTAAGTATTGATATCATAAAATATCCGTTAATTATTAGTTCGTATATGTCTTGCTGATCTGGTATCGTCGTGCGACGGATCGTTGAGCTCCCTAAAAAATGGTTGAGCTACACGAGGACTGATGTACGCGTACCGTCAGTTAGGACAGGTCAACTCAAAACTGTTTGGCTCTTTCGTCAAAAGGCCTGTTCAGATTGTGCCCTACATTGTAAAACTCGCATATCTATGATATTTAATAACTATTGTCTGGACTTTAAAAGAGACCATGATTCTCTGAGTTTGTGGAGGTCTGAGTCTCTGAGATAGGAAATGTTGGCGCCATCTAGTTTAAAAAAAAAAGTAAAAAATCGACTTGAAAAAGTGTTTTCAAAAGATCTATTTACAAAAATAAATATCATTATCATTTATAAAAGCCACAGCACGGACTGATCTGTATTATCTTCTACCGTGAAACATTATATTAATTTTGAACGAGTTGTTTTTTAGTTCGCAAGGATGTCTTTTCGACTGCTTTCGAAAGCTACGGAAAAGTAACGCAATTTATCAACTCAAAGTGCTCGTATTCAAATTTTTTTTTCTATAAATTCCGCGACTGTTTTATCTGTGCGCGGAATTGTCAATTTGTCATTTTTGCTGCGGTAATCGTTTCACGACTTTTGTTTTCTTGTCTCAAAATAATTCCAAATAAGTTCACGTGTTGCAATAAGTAGTAAAAATCGTCTGAGGCATTTAAAATATACAATTAGTAGTAGTTAGTTTATAATTTGGTCGTGGTACATGTGTGTACGGTTACAACAATGGAGAACCTTGATCTTAGCAATAACAAAAACGTGTCTCTCAGTTTGATAGCAGAATACGGCGGTTCAGATTCTGATTCGGATGATACAGAGACTCATTCAAACGAGAATACAGGGAACGATGATTCTGATGCGGCAGAACTTAGTGAAATGGTGTTGAAGAATAACATAATAAATGCGTGCGCTCACGGGCCGCTGTCGAGGCCGAGCGGCCGTGACGATGCGGACGTTAGTAGACACATGATAATCGACAGTGCGGAGAGTGGCGTGGTGGAGTACGAGGTGACGGAGTACCGCGATGCGGACAGCGACAGCGACAGCGACTCCAGCAGTGCCTCCAGCGACAGCGATGTGGACTCCGTCAAAGACATCGAGGAGGTGTCCAGTGGGTGAGTACATGTTTTCAATTGCATCACATACCTACAATATCAATAGTTTTCTCGCTAATTAGTTACTTTTGTTCAGTAAGTTATAGTTTTGTGAAGTATTTTTCATGAATCATATGACCAGAGAGTAGTCTTCAATACTCAATATATTTATTACACTTATTCTTAGGGGCAGAGTTATCCATGGTCAGGCTTCATACAACCTCTGTCTTAATGCATGTTTAAAAATTGTTGCTTTTACATAATTCTTTCATTTTAACAATGAGCTATATTGTGATGAAATATTGTATATGGGCCAAAATTATATTCAGCGTTCACTTATCTATTACTACTTATATTTCTATGGAAAAGGGAATATTAAAAGTAATCTAGCCCTCTAGATCCTAAATAAGATCATTAGAGGTCCCATCCTATTTTGTGAAGCCTGAGGCTGAGCTGAAAAATAATTATATTACTATGCACTGGTCACATAACAGAATACATGCTTTACATGCTTCCTACTAGAGAACTAACATTAATCCCTTACTATAATAATCATTGTATACAAGGTCTTTATAGATATTGAAGGTTGTTGTGCTTCTTATAAAATGGTTGAGCTACACAATGACTGATCTATGTATGCAGTCAGTTAGGACAGGTCAACTCAAAGCTGCTAGGGCTCTTTCTTCAAAAGGCCTGTTCAGATTTTGCCCTACATTGTTAAACTTGCATATCAAATAATATTACTATTGTCTGGACTTTATTGACCGAGTTTGTTTCAACATTTCTTCCCAGAGGTCATCAGATAGGAAATGTTGGTGCACTCTAGTTTAAAAAATCATCTTGTAAGAGTGTCTTTAAGAGACTTATTTACAAAAGCAAATATCATTTCATTACAGTTGCACAATATTTTGTCTTTAAGACAACATATAATATATTTTAGACACATAGCTTGGTTGGATATGCCAAGTTATTATCCACTTTCCCACAAAATAGTGGGTATAAGTATTATACTCCTCCTTAATTGGATACTTAAGGCTGCAGTGCCTTAACAAAGACATAATGGCCTTGTAGACAGGGTGGCACAGCTGGATATCAATGAAAGACCTCATATAATAACTAGTGTAAAGTAATTAGTTCAATAAAAACTAGCAGTTTCTGTCTACCCCTATGAGAAAAAGATGTGTGATTGTATTGTATTATAGAAACTGATCTCATTAAACAGTTGACACTGGAGTTGATAGCCTCATTTGCTATGTAATTGTGCTGTCTATCAATAAAATTAGTAGTAACTGAAAACAGGTAAAGAAATGTGTGTTAAGAAATTTTTAACCACCAGCCTATACCTATGGAATACAAATTATTACCAACACCTATACAATATACTTTTAATAAAAGTTTTGGAAACTTAAAACTTATCTATATAATATTTTTCCTTTCCTTATCGCTTCACAGAATACAGGTTTAAATAATAATTCTGATGAAATCCAAACTCCTTTTATTTGTCTCTCTTCTCCTAGTTACAATTCTTACTGAACATATTATACTATGATACTTACATCACTTGGATACATACATGAGAATGCAAATATTTGATTTGAATATAAAATTATTAGCTAAAAGGTCATTCTAAGTGAAAGGCGTTAATTAACTACTTTTATTCTACAACATTTCAAGAATCCACAATTCCAATATAGGTATTACGATCATTGACATTGTTAAATCTGTGAATATACATTGAGATAAGACTAAATTGCATGTTGACTTATGCTTTTATCACTTACATTGTTGAATGTCATTGTCATTGGCTGAATTGATTATGTATCATACTTTCATACTAGTCTCGATTTAAATAACTTGCACTCTTATTATTAAATAAGATAACTATGTAAAACAGGAACATGTTTTATCATGTCATAAACGTATTTATAATATAATCACTGGAAAAGGGGCCACTTGTTTTGGTAACCTGACTAGTATTTAACTAATGCTGTCTCTTACAATAATAGTTATAGACTTATATTTTCAGACCATGAATTCTTCCTGTGCCTATCTCTTTAGTTGAGCTTAACACATTTAACTGATAGGGTTTTGGATCTTTTTTTAATTTGGAACTTTGGTTATATAATAGGAGCAATGGAACATAATCTTTTGCCTTAAAACGAAAATAAGCAAGACCAGCAAAGTGGAGATCTTTGAACTCTATTAATAATATTAATTGTTGTTATTGTAATATTCATCATCCTCTTGTCCTTATCACAAATAACTTGGATTGGCACAATATGATTTCTCTTTCCATATGTGACTATGTGCCGTCATTTCATCTCTTACCTGCCATAACTTATATATATATCAGACTAGCCTTCAATCTAAATTTTTTAAATATTTTCAGAGATGAATTTGAAGCCAACAGCAGAACTGCAAAAGCGGAAATACCCAAAGTAAATGGTGAAATGGGCCTAGACGACTTGCCTCCAATAGAAGACCTTGCCATCAGCCTACCAGCCCAGGAAACCACCAAGATAGGAACCATTGCCAGCATAGTTGATAGATTAGGTAAGATGAAGTTTATGTATTAAAAACCTGTAATTGTTGCACTGCAGAAGGGCTTGCTGGTCAGTTGATCTGCAATATTCTGTGCTTTTCGCGGTTAGTTTATGGATGGTGACTCATTACCATCGTGGGCCCTGCCTCGTGCCTCGGAGAGCACGTTAAGCTGTCTGTCCCAGTTTAGGCTTGCCAGATGGCCGAGAAATGCCGGAATTTTATGTCCCGTCCCGTGTCCAATAACCCGGGGCCAAAGTCGTCCCTCAGTCCCCTTCCCTCTCTTTTTTTCTCCTTCCCCTCCCTTTTCTCCCTAGTGTTGCGAATGTCCATGTGCGGCGGTAATTGCACCATCCTATAAAAAAGACCTTGACTGGCCCGGATTCCAAAAATCGAATAGCTTTCTTTATGTATTATGTATGCATTTTAAAAATAGCTTGATGTTAAATCTTTTAAAAATACAACAAGACAAAGAGTCTCGTACGCCTCGATATTCATTATTTTTATTAGTATGGCCACGTCCGACACCGTTATCCACATTTGTCCCGGAAATGATATCTGGCAACCCTAATAACAATCGTTTATCCTTGGGCTATCAGAATTTCTCAGAATTAGGTTGCGGATGTCGTGTGCCAATTTTGTGGAAACAGTGATATCAAGTTTTTATATATAGAACGGAGAAATAGGCAACGCAGCAAATGACAAAACCCTGGCAAGACAGTTACTATTTTTTGGTTTGGATGAGAATGAGATGCATAAAAACAAAAAAAAAATACTTTCATAAAAGAAAAATAAACAAAGTTTGTTTATTTTTCTCCTCCTTCATCCGTTGAATGGTACATTCAAAGATTTGCAACAGTACACACCATAACCCTTCCTTTCCAATCCTAGCCATGAAATCAATTGACTGCATCGAATTTATCAAAGGCATCGTACAAGTTACGGCGGGTGCCCTTGACTGTGCGAGCTTTTCCATGACCTCCATTGATTTCCGTATGGTTTTTGCAATCGATAGTATTATGGCCTCACTTTATATGGGTTAATCCGACGGTTTATAGCTTCGTCGCTAACAATACTGCAAAAGGTAATAACCGACTTTAAAAAACATACATACCATCACGCCTGTATTCCCCGAAGGGTTAGGCAGAGGTGTACTAATGTATACCCACAGTTCGCCGGTATGTTTAGGGCACAAATCCAGACTCTTAGCTGCTACTGAGAATTTCATAGAAAAACCCAATACCACTTTGCTCGACCTGGGGATCGAACCCAAGACCTCTAGCGTAGCAGTTGCGATTGGGACCACAAGACTAACTAGTCAATACTAACTTTAAAAACGGAAAAGCTAAAGGCAGAAACACATACCACATTACATACCAAAAGCACAGTATACTAATAGATTCTTATATTGTGCCTAAAGTCACCAAAAATAATTGGGAACCCAGTCTGTAATGAATATAAAAGTAGGTTTCCCAAATATTGTAAAAAAGGTCTTTAAATCTTGGCCCAAGCTGAGAATAAAACCTTCAGCAATAACTTCCATGCTAATCTGTTATGTCCATACAAGATTATTGTACGCCTCTTTACCAATGCAGCACCATAAAATTGGGTAATTTCTAATAAAAGCCTGCACGCTATCTCCAAAAGACGATGCGATCGATCGCGAATTGAGAAACTGGAGGAGCCATGGAATCATAGCGAAATAAAGGTCGTGACTCCCAGCAATCCGATGCATTAAATACAGGATTTTTGTCTGCAACAGTCTGAAATAAACCTCAAAATTCCAAGATGAAGATTTCCGCGTTACAATAATAGTTGTAGTTGTTGTTGTTGCTACCAACTTACCTATTTTTTTTTGTATAAATTTCAGTGATAGTTCGTGCACTCCCCGAGACACCTGCCGTTGACTTGGATAGTGTGCTATTCTTGGATAATGGAGCAAAAGCATTGGGGAGGGTCTTCGATGTGTTTGGACCCGTAAGTGATATTTAGTTTTTTTCTAGTTTTAAAGAACTAAGTAATACACTAGTTCTAGAAAAATAAGTATTAGTTATGGTAATTCTACTTGAACAACGAATGACCTAATTATATTGTTAATTAAAAAAATATATAGAGCAGAATTTGTAATACAACAAAACCAAATTATTTCCCAGCTATTCAAGTACCGTATCATATATTAATCTTGGCTTTTATTCAAACGTAGCTTCACACAAAACGCAATAATGCACAACCCTACATACATCTCAGCATAAAGATCTCAGTGGGGTCAAAAAACTGATTGGGACATCAGCCAATATGGCGCGGGCCTTAAAAATGGTCGTAACTAGGGTATAAAATATGCCTGGCTTTCTTCCAACAACCATGATGTTTTCAACTTTAGCTTAATGTGGCATTTTTATGTCTACAAATAAGATCATAATAGAGTATAATAACTCATATAACTTTAGGGGAAAAACTCCCATAATACATGAATACATTGTACGCAAGATGTTTGTGCTGAATATAAAAATGTCCTTGAAATACTACAACTAATATTTATTTATGAGAACATCTATATGAATGATATTTATTTTTATGGCTTTCAATTACTACAGATGAGCTATTTATCATAATAGCAGGCTTTTAAGCGTGTTTTGTGCTAGAGAGACGTGAATCGTGCCGAGGTTGTAACGTCCGATTTATAACAATACAGCTATAAAAATATATGGCATGTTTGGTATAGTGGCTGAGCAATTCGCTTCTGCGTCACGGGTTGTGGGTTCGATCTCAGCACGGAACAAATATCTGTATTATTGTTTGGTACTCGTTACGTCTGAGTGTTGCGTGGGAAGATTGTGATTATTTTTGTTAGAAAACACACTCAGTTTAAGAAACTCCTAGGGTAAGGCAACATTAATTACCTACAAACCTTTCATAATGTTATACAACTTTTAAAGCGCCTTCCAAAAAAGGATGTATAATCTAATTTAGCAGGAGCTTTCCCGGACTAGTTTACAATTTAATCTTTCAGTTGTATTAACTGTAATACAACCAAAAGAAACTCATTACAGAATGAGTACTACAATTTCAGGTGCATTACAGTAATGAGTACTACAATTTCAGGTGCATTACAGTAATGAGTACTACAATGTCGGGTGCATTACAGTAATGAGTACTACAATTTCAGATGCATTACAGTAACGAGTACTACAATTTCAGATGCATTACAGTAATGAGTACTACAATGTCGGGTGCATTACAGTAATGAGTACTACAGTTTCAGGTGCATTACAGTAATGAGTACTACAATGTCGGGTGCATTACAGTAATGAGTACTACAATTTCAGATGCATTACAGTAATGAGTACTACAATGTCGGGTGCATTACAGTAATGAGTACTACAATTTCAGGTGCATTACAGTAATGAGTACTACAATGTCGGGTGCATTACAGTAACGAGTACTACAATTTCAGGTGACGGAGCCTCACTACTGCGTGCGCTTCAACTCGTCGGAGCACGTCCGCGAGCGCGGCGCCCTGCCCGGCATGGACGTGTACATCGCGCCGCAGAGCCAACACACCAACTACGTGTTCCTCTCTGAACTTATGAAGTAAGTCATTCGCCTCCATGTTGCGTGATTTAACATAACATACCATCACGCCTGTATAAAGAACCCCGAAGGGTAAGGCAGAGGTGTAACTACTAATGTACACCCGCATTTCGCCGGTATGTTCAGGTCCCATGTAATAGGGGCGAGCCTATTGCCATTAACCGGGCACAAATCCAGACTCCGAGCTGCTACTGGGAATTTCATAGAAAAACCCAATATCACTATGCTCGATCTGGGATTCGAACCCAGGACCTCTAGCGTAGCAGTCGCGCTTGGGACCACTAGACTAACGAAGCAATCAGCGTTGTTTATGAATGTTTTTGTTGTTTTGTTGCGTGATTTATGAATGTATTACTAGCTATCCGCCAACGGCTTCGACCGCGTGTTATCTCGACTTTCCTGTACTATAATGTGTAGTATTATACATATAAACCTTCCTCTTAATAACCCTATCTACTTAAAAAAACGGATCAAAATCCGTTGCGTAGTTTTAAAGATCTAAGCATACATAAGGACAGACAGACAACGGGAAGCGACTTTGTTTTATACTATTTAGTGATAATGCTAGCTCACCGGTTTCACCCACATTTACCCGTAATTAAGGGCCACAGCGTGATGTTAAAAATCCTAGAACTCTCCTCAAGAGCTGTGCTATGATTTTTTTTTAATCCAAAATGTATTTCCAAAATAGAGAAACAAAAAGAAAACACTCGTCAGCTTATATAGTAATACAATTAGATAAATCTTTACATTACCTGGACAGGACGAATGAGAAAAAATGAAGTTTATCAAGATTTTTGTATGTAGTATGAAGTATTGCAGGGTTGCCAGGATAATATTGTTCTGTGCTCAATCTCTCTTTCAGGTACTCTACTTCACTACACACTTCTGCTTGTCTGTCTATAAAAAAATCTTACTTTCACCTACACCACGTCCAGTCTGTACACGATTTTTTTATTTGATTGTAATACTTAAAATATTATATTAATAATTAAATTACCTTACAGAATAAAAGGCTCTGACGCATCATGGTTGCATGACGTGGAGCCGCCGCCACATCAGGTCGACTACTCCGACGACGAGGAAGAACGAAAAGCCAACAGAGCTAGGAAAGAGCAGCGGAGAGCTGACAAAGAAGAATCAGAAGATGGAGAGACATCCAAGAACACGAGGAAAGTTCCAGAGCGACGCAACCAAAGACCCTCAGAGTCCAGCAGCCGTTTCGGCAGCGGGCCCAGCCGGGGACGAAACCCCTTCTCAGCTGGATCTAGAAGAAACAATAACCCTAACGCGTTCCCCCGCGTCGGCAGGGCCTGGCCCAACAACATGGGCCTCAGAACGCCCCCTCCTCACCCCCACAACGACCCCGGAGCCCACGGCCCCTTCAGTGCACCCCCCAATTTCACAGGACCTCCTATGTTCCCACCCCCGTTCAACCCTAACACACCTCCACCTTTCATGGGCAATATGTTCCAGTTCGGAAGTAATAGAATGCCCGGCAGTCCTATGCCGGTTCCTATAAGCGTCCCCCCTCCCTTTAGACAAAATATGCCAATCTTCGGATCTAACTTCTGCACTATGTCGGGTCCCCACCCACAGTGGGTGAACAACGGCCCCCCTCCACCTCCAGGGACCTAATGCGCAACAATTAAATGATAAGATCTATCTCATAATAATTAGTCGATAGTTAGTGCAGTAACGTGTCTAACAATACTAAAGTGTGGTTATCCAAAAATAAATTTATATTTATATGGAATAAACAATTATTATTACAGTACGTTTTCCGTTTCAATTTTCCACTCACTCATAAAACTGGAAGAGAAATCTAAATTTTGGTTTCTTTTCCTTCATGTCGGGTATATTTTCCAGATACATTAGAAAATTTTACATCCATAGTTACGTTATTCGAAAATTCAATTCCTATACAATTTTATTTATCGTCTAAATTTCTGTACGAAACGAGGCAATCCATAATATTGGGAAAGCGGGTAAGATTTTTTATGATCATGTACAAAAAGTCGGAACTTTTTAAATATACCTTCAATTTTTTTTAAACATCTGGTCTGTCGAAGAAACATTTAATAGCTCTGCCGATTTAGTGCGAGCGTGTCGGTTGACGAAAACGAATGTTTTAGAAGTGTATAATTTTGATTATATTCGATTTAAATAAAATGTGTGACAGACCAAGTGGTGAAAGTGAATTGTTTTATTGCTGGAAGACCCGTAAAGAATACACTTACAAGACAATATCTTGGAATAGCAGCTCGTGTGACACGCAACCGCTTCTAATTAGGCTGGTGTACAACGTGTTTGCTCACTGATAGATAGCGTCCTAACCATGTACTTAAGGTACGTACATTTTCTTGTAATATTTTCATCCAGATATTTTTTCTTTCTTCGCATCAACGTATACGGCAATCGGGAAGTGGGTAGCGGGAGGTAACGTGTCATTTTCAAAATGTAGTAGTTATGTCTTTTGTGGAAGCGCTTTACAGTGTTATATTAATATGAAACGCAAATTAAATTTTGTGATTTCTTTATTAAATATTTCATGTTAGAAATTAACTAACGATCGAATTTCATAATGTTAAAATAAAAAAGTTTATAATAAAGATTACATCTAAAAAATACTGCTCTCGGACTATGCAAACATAAACGTAGTATACATCTGCTGCCCTTATTGACGAACCGTCAAAGTAAACTGGTTAAACATATAATAATTTTGCACTCAAATGATCACAACGTAAAATGATGAACATTTCACAAAATACAGGAATAAAAAACTTTTTTTTTTAAACTAAACATAATATTCTATGTCTAAAAACTATCCGGCCGTAAAATACAACATGATTTTACGACAAAAATCATTCATTATAAATGGATACATACTTGATTACGTTACGGAGGCTTACACAATCATACAATTTGCGTGATATTTCTTGACTATCCGCGGTATAATGTTGGTTGGTTTTTATTTAATATTTGTATTACTTATATTGGCATATGTCTTCATTGGCTAGAATGGAAGGTCGAACCACTGCTAGATCAACTACTAAAAAAAGTTAGACAGCGTGATATGATGATGACATTTTTAGATGAAGTGTCGAATTAAGAGCCACATCGACACCGTTGTGTGAATAGAATGATCTTCAGATTACATTACATTAATATTACTTATAATTACCGCGAAATAGCTGTATAGTAATCGCACTTCTTAATTATTGAACACATTGAAGAATTTGGTGGCAACACTTTGTATTGTTGAAATGCAAACGGTAAGATAATCATGAAATGCATTTACTAAATTTTCGATACTCGTTATTTGAAGATTTTAGCAACGGTCGAGGCAAGCTGAACTATCTTCGGTGGGTCCGTGGATGATTCCTTACACAGAAAACTCATCAGTCTTGGAAAACACTCAAATTATCTATAGTTACAGTCATTAGTCTGTTTGACTTTACGGTTTGGTGCAGTGTTAATTAAATAACGTTATAAAAAAACTTGCAATGAGAAGCAATGCGGATGTTTTATACAACAAAGTTTGTAAAATCTACACATAGCCTGAATTTCAAATAGGGTCACCCGATTTTAATTTTAAATAGTTAAAAATTGAGTACGAAAAAATGCGCCGATGATTAATTGCGTTAAAATTATATCTTTATTTGCTGAGGTATCTGGGCGACTCTCAAACTTTAGTCACTGGGAGGCTGAGGTCGGATAGAAGCTACCCCGGGGCCTGAAATCTACAATTTTGTTGTCAAAATGTTCATTTGATAGTTTTGTCTACCAAATCTGTCAATCCTTGTGTCATTATGACGATTCGGATACAATCTGACATTGTATCGTTTGAAAAGAGCGGTACTATAGAAATAACACATGCTTTGGACTCCTGTAAATAAACAGACATTCAGTAGCGTTAAGTACGAAAGCCAACCTTAGCATAAATCAAGAAATATCACTAATTTGTGTGTTGTATGTTATACAGGTTACTTAGAAAAACATATAGATAGGCCAATTTAAAGGAATTATATATTCAAATTGTAATTCAAACCAAAATAATCTCATGCTAATAATCTAAAATAATGAATATAGCATTACGGAGTAGCATACAATCTTATTCCGACAAAATTCATGGCCTAATATTAACGATGGAACGTTACGATTTATTTGCATTTCTTGTGTACAATAACTAATAATAAACAGCGTATACTTTTAAACAATACATTTCTCCAGATATCAAATGATTTCAATAATTTTGCAACACATCGCACCAATACAAAATAAATATAAATGCAAACAATGCTCTCGATTCTAACATCCGATTATAATCACCATATTGCCAAACCTAAGACTTACAATCAGTATCTACATATATTAGAAAATATTTTTTCCATCCATCCAACCAGCAAGGATGCGTATCCTTGCTTGCAGGATAATATATAATAAATTATTCACATTTGGAAGTAGGAAGGGTAGACAGAGGTAATCTGCCTATTGTTCGCTGGCATGTTTTGAAATCCCATTTGATAAGGGACCTATTAACTAGACACAAACGCTTCATGCTTATAAAAAAATACTAACGGGACAACTCCAGTCACACTTGGTCCAGAATGGGAATTAAACCCAGAACCTCATGTGTGAGTCAGTGAAATTATAATGTTAACATAGATATGAATATTCTTAATTGAGATGTGAATTTAGTTGACCTAGTTTTCTTGAGTAAATATACCGATTGATAAAAAAAACGAATATCTTGATTACTATGAATGAATCCTAATCACACACGTCACGCATATCAATCTTGTTATTATTGATTTCGTATTGATAACACCACAAAACAAATATATGTAGATAATGACCGCAAAACCGCTTTGAAGGGAACACATAAACTTAACGACAATTGGGCCAATAGGCGTTTGTAAAACACAACTAAACACAGCTTACTACTATTACAATTACAATGTGACATATAGGAGTAACTGATTACTGTTTCAACTTATCTTAGTTATCGTTATAAAAATACAGATTCCTATATTAAAATAATTCTCAATAAGCTTAGCTTGCCGTCTGAGACTCATGATTACATGCCTCTTCGGGGCTTCATTTATGTCAAATGTTCACAATAATAATAATGCTTAACTCGTTTGTGCGACATTTCGCCCTGCGATTGTCGCTTACTGCATATGTTGCAGAAGTAAAGCTTAGAAATTGCCATCAAAATGTCGCATTAACGAGTTTTAGCTATAAACGATTCACATCAACAGAAAACGAATCCGAGCAGTCTTCCATTAAATACGTTAAAACATATCGCAATTGATACTTAAACAAATCGACGACTATCATTAATAGTGAATACTAAAAAGATATACTCAAAATTTGATCATAATGTAAACTTAATTCTAAATGATTTAAGAAATATTACGTCTCATCTACTTCATTAATTCAAGGGTTATATTTTTGTATCGATTACAAGTTAGGAACTATATCTACTACTGTACAGATTATAAAGAAAATAATGATTATGATTTTTCATAGTAGTGAGTTTAATACTTTTATTACACCGACATTATAATCATTATGTATGCAGACTTCTATATAGTCTCTATCGAACATAACGAGGAACTAAAATGTGTTTGTTCGAAAAATATTATATGTTTGATATGTCGACGTCACTTGTCACACAAGCCGCACCGCCGACATATAGCTGTCTTTAAAATATGTGATTATATTATATTGTGTATTATTATAATTATATATGTAGAACTACGATACGTTATCCATTGCTTTTACAGGCAAAACTATTAAAGAAATATATTGTTATGTTAATATGTCAATACAATATGTTTCTGCTAAAAATATGTAGCTTATTCGTATCACTTGTTCGTGTGGTGTTGCCGAGTTAATATTTAGAATATTAAGTTATATATTCATCTAAGACACTACATACTACATTCTAATATTCACAGAGATTGATACAGTTAAGAATATGGAAAAGGCGAAACAGCGTGTGCCCCTGCTACACAACGACTAACTATTACAATTAAAATTGAAAATAAACATAAAGTAGACAGCCAACCAGATACTATATTCACACGAGCACTGCTCAAAAATATTTCGCCATCACGTAATGGAAGTCAGTCTCTCGTTATATTAAAAAAATCAGATCATTCGAGAGATTTCGCGAGTAAAAAATTGAAATACTTTTGAGGAGTGTCAAGTAAAGTCGATTTACATACCATTGCGCACGCTATATTCGTGGGTAAGGGTCGAGGCGGATATCTAATTAGCTACGACTTGCCCAAAGCATCGTCGTCTGTGCGCGATGGTGCGTACGTCGCACCTTAACGATTAAAACAGTGAAGGCAACGTTAAGTGCACATTATCATAAACATCGCGTATCTAAATAGTGTCACCGTTACATTATTACTAGTAAATATGCTGCCTCTATGTAGATATTCGCAAAATACACATCTATACGTAAAACTTTTTGTTTTATAATGTACTGGGTGAGAAAATGCTATTGTTTTGAACACTGGAACTAATTATTTTCTTTAATCCACTCTGTTAATGTATATTGTATGATAGGTATATCGGTAAAACACTGTCTAAAAAACCATAGTCAGCACCTTTTAATAATATTATTATAATAGTCTTGATTTCAATCAGAAAGTTAATGAATATATATGTCAGACTACAATTGCTCATTGAGTCTGTCAACCCATACTGCCACATGCAAGGCATAACACCCTATAATTATGTGACGTCACCACACAGTACACCATAAAACAACATTGTGACAATTCATATTTTGTTCTGATAAGTATACAAGTCCTCTAATTGAGTATCACGATTAAAATTATGTAAAGCTTATGGCATTATGGTTCATTACTTGACCAATAAAATAAATATTTCATCACCACCAATTCTAAATGCATTTTTGACAGTCACTTGTTATTTTATTTCCTTTATTAGTTTATACGTGACACGATCATTGTAGTAGCATTACTGTGCAGGAAGACATTGATGTAGAAAGTTCTAGATTATTCTCATAGCATTAGTTTGTAGTCCTGCAATAACTTGGGTCTGTTAGACACTGAGTTAATACGAACGTAATAATTTCTAAACACACCGTTAGCAATGTGTGAAGCGGAATTTATTTTTACGCAGAATTTCGAATGGATTAAATAAATGTCTTATAAATATCATATCGGCTTATTTCGGCTGACACTTATTTGGAATTTACGGGTAATTTTCCGCAACTCCACGACAAAGCGCGTATTTTTCTTGTGGGTGGGAAGATGTTAGGTTCATTCGAACTACAATTAAAGCAATTTCCAAGTATATTTGTTACTTCACGTCACTTCAAAACAACCGTTATCGTTATCCTAGCTAATTCCAAAGTGAATGCTACCACAATAATATATTACAATAATGTCTACCCCATATTGTTTAGACAACTTTTCTACGACACCTTTAAAAAGCCGCAATTTAGAATTTTCGTAAATGCACGTATTATTACAGAAAAGCGCTTTGAACACGATATAGTGTTACGTAAATGAAACAAAAATCGCACATGATTTCTCGAAAAATCGCAACATATAACTATAAACTTGCATTGTGTCTCAATCTGAGATCTTGCAAAAAATAATAATCCTTCAATACTCACACACATTTCCTCGCTAAATAACAGTCTGTAGCAATAGGTTCATATCTTAGTTTTCATTCACCTTATCACCGAAGTATAGGGGGTAGACGATGAAGAGGCCGTACTCTTATGTGTTCTCGACGGGCCTGATGGTGCAGTCTCCCACGGTGGTGATGGGCGTGATGGTGACGGACGACGGCGTGGACGAGGACACGGCGCCGGCCTCCGCCACCTGCTCCATCTTGTCGTCCTTGTCGTCGTTGTTGGGCGGCAGCTTCACGATCTGACAGTCGCCGACGGTCATGATCTGCGCGTCCAGGGCGGCCTCGTCCTGGTCGGCCGCGTCGTCCTCGTCGGAGGACGAGTCCGACACGTCGATGGTGCGCTCGTGCGACGCGTCCGTCGCGTCCGTGACGTCGTGCGCATCGTGTGCGTCGTGAGCATCGTGCGCGTCGTGTGCACCGGCCGGCTCGCCCACGGCGCCGCGCTCTCCGTCCCCGCTGCTCACGCCGTACGTGCCGTACGCGAGCGGATTGTAAATCATCTCGGTCAGGTACGAGAAATCACCGAACGGTAGGTTTGTAGCATTGTAGTTTTCGTTGGGTCGTCCGTCTGTAAATTTTACGTTTCCATTCTGATATAGGTTTTCGAATTACATTTGAATAATTATTAGTTCGGTTTTGAGTGCAACATGCTCTCGCTCAGACATTCGTAGTCGGTATGTTGTGCATTTCTTAGCATTACAAAGCATGCGAAAGCAAAAAAGAAGAAAAAAATCAACAGCATACTTACTACAATAATAAATTCAATAGGTATTTAATTTTAATTATGTTATTTGAATTCTCAAATGTTAATCGATTAGTTTTGTTAGTCGGAAAAAGTCTAATGTTTATATTAAAAATAATATTAGAATAGCAGTATATTATTATTTGCAAGGGTCTGCCTAATAATAATTTCGTGTTGAATTGGGTTACAACTTGAAGATTTGAATGAAGATTCATGATTTGAGCATCATTGAAGTAGTTCATTGTTTATTTATGTATTTAAATATATGTATGTTGATAATGAATACGCTGTCCAACTAAAGAGTAGTAAGAAATGAAGTGTTTAGAGCACTCATTCATATTACATCAAGGTAGGTAATAGATGGCTTGTATTTTAATAGAACTACTATACAATTCAAGCACACACGAACATAACACTCCATTTCTTTGCTACTCCGTATGTTAAAACGCTCGCCAATAATACTGTTCGACTCTAAATTCATTGGGAAAAAATCACAAAGACGGGAAGTGACATCTAATGATAATAAATATTTTTTTTTAGTTTATAATCATTAATAAACGTAGTTAACAATGAGTCGACAATCCAAGGTAGGTTGTTAGCCCCGGAATTATTTATTATTGAATTAAAATTACAAAAATAAAATTTCATAAATACTACAGCTGATTCCGGGGTCAACGCCTTTAGACTATCGACAAAAGAACGAAATAATATTTTATACTTTTTATTATTGTTAGATATCGATATCCCTGTTATGATTTTTTGACAATGAATTAAGCCACATGTTTTAGAACTAATACCGATTAGTACCGACGGGTTGTGTCCCATTTTTATCAAGTAACAGTATGTATCATGCGTCAAAAGAGTTTGAATACTAACAAAACTTGTTGACCGCGATTCCGTACTGCATCGGTATATCCATACCTAAAGAAAGATTTGCGTTAGCTAGAACTAGCAATTGCGTTGAACCCAATCTCTGAAGTTTTAATTGACCTGGGCCGTTTTTAAACGAAGATTTTACGTTATTTTACTTTACTTTTTCAATAAAAATATATTTTTAATATAAAGAGAAAAGGGTATAAATTTAAAAAGAAAAATGTTTATCATATATTTAGTTTTAAATAAAGTCTAAAATAATAAATATCTTATAATTTGTATGATTTTAACTCAATTCTCTTTGAATTTAAGATAATACAACTTCAAAATCTGCTTTGTATTTTTTTTCTATAACAAAATGGCCATGCATCAAAAACCAGGCGGGTATAATGAGTGCAGCCCCAAATCGACGGAAACTCTGATGATTCAAGCAAGAAAATAGGTCCAACGCGACGCAACATAATAATAAAGCAAAATAATGCGCAAAGGCAACGCGTCGTGTGGATACATCTAATGAAAATCTAATTTGAAGTGAATTGAAAAGTTATATTATTGCCTCAAGAAATTATTAAATTTGTCTTCGGTATGAAATCTCAAATGAATAAGGAGTTTTTACTTAAACAAAATAAAAAAATAATTTTAGAATTAAATACAGTAATGTAGGCAGCTTTTAAAAACTAACAACCACACACTACAAAATTTTTTCCTGTTATTGCTGAACGGATCTATGTATAAAATCTTAGCAATTCTCGAAATTAGATGTTAAATGGTGATGCAACATCCGCCACAACGTAGACGTGCCCACACGACAACACATACAATAAAATTGCAATAAAACACACACATAGACACAATTTAAATAAAAACACGTGTAAGTGAGTAATACAATAACACTCGGATTCATGACAAAACATTCCACTCGTGACTCAATACAAATTGTATGGGCTGAATTACTGTTACTATGTCTAGAGACTTCACATTGATGAAAGCAAAGAAAGGTAGATTTATATAATTTATTCATGATAATTTTATTAATATTTTCTGTCCCACTGCTGGGCTTCCAGAATGAAGATGATCGAACCTACAGTAGGCTAGTTTATGATATTTTTATGGTCATATAAAATGGTTTACCATAAATAGAGACAATTAACAAATACAAAATATAATTTCGTTTAAAAATAAGGAAGTTCCAAGCATTTTAGGCTGGACAGGGAGTGGTTCACTACAATTTTAGTTGCGGGAAAAGGACAGAGAATCTCCTCACAATCCTTACCACAATGAAACTTTTAAAGTGTAGCCGTATTAAATATTTTTTTTCCGAATACGAGTTTTTTTTTATACTATTTCTAGTAAAGGAAACACTTGTCAACTACTCTTTTGCGGGTTTTTTTACAGTTTAGTAAACATCATGTTATAATAGATAGGATACTGATTTCTGTTAATCATCAATATTAGATAAACATCCCCAAAATTTATTGTAGATAATCCCTTATTGTAGATAAATGGTAGTTCTGTAACGGTACAACGTTTAAGACGTGAAAACGCTAAAGGCAGTAATTTTCGTATTTATTATACATTTTTGAATATACATTGGACAGGGATAAATAATATATGTGATAAAATTAAGTACATTGCCATGGCTCCTAATGAAATATTATCAGTACCAAAATTTTTGGCTGCAAGTGGTTCTTTGTAATTATTTTTTCAATAAGAATGATTTCCAAAGACACTAAAAGCAAACTCACGAAGATATATTGCTGTGATAGGTGATATTAAACGTCCAATGCCTATGAAAATGGGAGGAGAAAAATATTTAAACATAAAAAAGTGCAATTTTGACATACCTTGTCTAGGTAGTAGGTAGTTCTTTGGCGGGCGGCCTCTCTTCCTCTTGAGCAGCAGCTGTTGTCCGGAGGGCGTGAGGTGAGAGATCTGTGGGCTGGGGCCCATTACTGTGCCACTGGTCAGCACGCAGCCTTCCATGTCTGTGGAAGATAAGAAAGTTGTCAGGATATTTTTTCAAAATTCGCGCGTAGCGTCTGGTCTACCGAAATTAGAAGACGCAGGTTAGAATCTTGCTCACGGTCACATTTTTCCTTCACTAAAATAACTTTATAATCTTCGCATCAATAATACCTAAAAAATACAAAATTATAAAAAAAAACGTATTGTAGTTTTCGGTAACGTTAGTGTATGATGTACATTTTAATAATTCACAAAATGTATCGATGAGTGGTCCAGCAGTGCGTCGGCGTGCAGCTCGTTGTGTAGTGGTACAGTGTACAGTGTATGGTGTAGTTACCGAGCGAGGTCTTGGGCGGTCGTCCGCGCTTCTTCTTGATCTTGGGCGTGAGCGGCAGCGGCGTCTTGCGCGGGCGGCCGCGGCCCCGGCGCGGGGGCTCCAGCAGTGCGTCGGCGTGCAGCTCGTTGTGTAGTGGTACAGTGTACAGTGTATGGTGTAGTTACCGAGCGAGGTCTTGGGCGGTCGTCCGCGCTTCTTCTTGATCTTGGGCGTGAGCGGCAGCGGCGTCTTGCGCGGGCGGCCGCGGCCCCGGCGCGGGGGCTCCAGCAGTGCGTCGGCGTGCAGCTCGTTGTGTAGTGGTACAGTGTACAGTGTATGGTGTAGTTACCGAGCGAGGTCTTGGGCGGTCGTCCGCGCTTCTTCTTGATCTTGGGCGTGAGCGGCAGCGGCGTCTTGCGCGGGCGGCCGCGGCCCCGGCGCGGGGGCTCCAGCAGTGCGTCGGCGTGCAGCTCGTTGTGTAGTGGTACAGTGTACAGTGTATGGTGTAGTTACCGAGCGAGGTCTTGGGCGGTCGTCCGCGCTTCTTCTTGATCTTGGGCGTGAGCGGCAGCGGCGTCTTGCGCGGGCGGCCGCGGCCCCGGCGCGGGGGCTCCAGCAGTGCGTCGGCGTGCAGCTCGTTGTGTAGTGGTACAGTGTACAGTGTATGGTGTAGTTACCGAGCGAGGTCTTGGGCGGTCGTCCGCGCTTCTTCTTGATCTTGGGCGTGAGCGGCAGCGGCGTCTTGCGCGGGCGGCCGCGGCCCCGGCGCGGGGGCTCCAGCAGTGCGTCGGCGTGCAGCTCGTTGTGTAGTGGTACAGTGTACAGTGTATGGTGTAGTTACCGAGCGAGGTCTTGGGCGGTCGTCCGCGCTTCTTCTTGATCTTGGGCGTGAGCGGCAGCGGCGTCTTGCGCGGGCGGCCGCGGCCCCGGCGCGGGGGCTCCAGCAGTGCGTCGGCGTGCAGCTCGTTGTGTAGTGGTACAGTGTACAGTGTATGGTGTAGTTACCGAGCGAGGTCTTGGGCGGTCGTCCGCGCTTCTTCTTGATCTTGGGCGTGAGCGGCAGCGGCGTCTTGCGCGGGCGGCCGCGGCCCCGGCGCGGGGGCTCCAGCAGTGCGTCGGCGTGCAGCTCGTTGTGTAGTGGTACAGTGTACAGTGTATGGTGTAGTTACCGAGCGAGGTCTTGGGCGGTCGTCCGCGCTTCTTCTTGATCTTGGGCGTGAGCGGCAGCGGCGTCTTGCGCGGGCGGCCGCGGCCCCGGCGCGGGGGCTCCAGCAGTGCGTCGGCGTGCAGCTCGTTGCGCACGGGCTCCAGCGTGGTGTTGAGCACGAGCGGCGTGCGCGGCGGCAGCGTGACGTCACCGCCCGGGGAGAACACCAGGTGCCCGGACTCGCGGTGCGTGGTGCGCACCATGCCCGACATCACCTCCGAGTTCGTCTCGCGCTTGCTGCCCTGCACCTCGTTCGTCATGTCCACTGTTGGGTCCTCCTGGTAACAAAAAATCTACGTTACAACCTTAGCACTTTGTTACATATTGGCGACAAATAATAATGGGGAAATAATATATTTTTTTGCATATTATTGTATAGTGATGCGTGACCTTCTCGCATATCTTGGTGTGCACGCGCAGCTTGTCGGAGCGCGCGAAGGATCGTCCGCAGCCGCCGCACGTGAAGGGCCGCTCGCCCGTGTGCGTCAGCTTGTGCCGCGTCAGGTGAGACGACCGCTGGAACCTACAAAAACGGCTATTTCAGGATTTGGTTTTTCGAAAATTGTAGAAATCAAGTTGAAAACCCAAAAATAATAATTTTGGCGCTCTAAGCGATGCCTGTATTACCCAAAGGATTGAAGCGGACTATTTTACACCCACTGTGCGACGGTATGTCTCGTGTAATAATAGGTCGAGCCATTTTTTCAATAATCGGACAGTTTTCTTATGCTAAAAAGATTATGCATAAGAAAGCCGACATTCAGCTGTTTGACAGTTATTTGTTGAACACTTTGCCAAGTGATCTTCATTATGAGCTGTCAACAGAGATACGCAATAGGACCGCAGATCGTTCTGTATTGGAATACCGATAACAGCTATTTTAATTTCAACACTTGTCACTGATTTTTTTTTTAATTATCAATTATCAATTTATTTATTAACACATATACTTAATAAGGACCTTATTACAACCGTGGTATTCTTAGGCTTTTTAATCTTTGCTCTCCAACCAAATTTTTCTGAAAAGTCACGAGTCACGAACAAAAAAATATGAACACATTCAGTAAAATTCAACAACTTTCAGTAATAACTTTCGTGAGTAATTTTACCTTAAATCGCATACATCGCAGACGTGCGGGCGTCCTTCCTGTGCATCATTGGTTGCGGAGTCGGATACCGAACCGCTAGAGTCTGTCTCCTCGTCGTCATCCATATGCTTGCCGCTTTTCTCTGCTACAATAATTACTTTTTATTACTTTTAATTCAATCGTTAACATTGGAAATTATGATTGATGATTATTATCTATTATTATCTATCGAATCTGTTCATCTTTCAAATAATAATAAAAGAATTGGTCAGAACACATTATTTCTTTGCAAAATATATACAAGGTTAAATCTTAAATGATCCTTAGATATACTGGTTTCTTACTCTTTACGCGAATATTCGACATTGAAATAAAACTACTTTTTACGGATTTTATCGCGTTATATTGATATTTATATTTCCCGACGTTTCGGATCCTTTACAGCATCCATGGTCACGGGTGGACTGAAATATAAATATCAATATAACGCGATAAAATCCGTAAAAAGTAGATTTATTTCAATGAGCCTTAAATCTTACATGCTTTGTATCCAAAGCCTACCTTTTAAAAAATCGTGATGATGAGATGAGATGATGAGTAAAATATAAAAAAATTAGATACCTATATAAAGCTCACCCTCTGAATCGTCCTGTTCGTTATTGGTAGGTTTCTGTAAGACTGCCAACTGTACCACTTTGATACCGCCCCCTGGCTTAATGTCCTCGTGTTTTGTAGACTCATTGCTGGCATTGCCTGCAGACAAAACAAACTTAGTTTAACCCAGGGTGGGATGGGTATTTTAACCCTGATACAGTTTGTTCAAAATAAGTAAGCCGATCGGAAGTTCTCTGCAAGTGGTTTAGAAGTGGTATTTTTTTATAGAAAGAGTCGGTGTAAAGATAATTTGTGGCGTATATGTTTCACATTGTTAATGATTTTGTTTACTGATTTCAATATTTATGTATTAAAACACTTAATTAAACGATTTTGTCACCGCGGTAGTTCGGAACGGCTAACTTCCGATCGGCTTACTTATTTCGAACAAACTGTACTGAAGTGTTATGTCACTAAAATGATGAATTTTGTGAAGTGTTGACGGCACGGTGTCACTAGAAGATATAGTGGAGCTCATTAAGTCCACTGCCATACCAGATAATGGTCTCAGTATGCAGGGCTCTTGTTTGCGTTTGAGCTGGATACACAAACTCCGTTCGCGACTGCAACAGGTCAAGTTCTCTGTAGATGTAGCAGGACAATTGTATATAAAGCTTTTTTGTCGATTCTTCGGCCCACAAAATAAGTTTTCTATGGAAAAAAATAATATTCTATCATCTAAACTAAAGCGTCGACAAGACCCGTTTGTTAAGTAAAGTGGCTGGCCATTTCTTCTTCTTCTTCTCTTCTTCAACCTGTTGCCATCCAATGCTGGATGTAGGTCTCTTCATACGCACGCCATCTCGAACGGTCTTGTGCCTTCCGCATCCAATCCTTTCCGGCCACCTGCTGCTGGCTATTTAGTGCCTTTGAAATAGCAGATTGTAACTCAGGTCGCGGGTCCGATATCTTCAGGAAAAAAATGTTTGTAGGTATTTCGGATCTGGATATTTGTCTTTTGTATGTGAGAATTTGTGTTCATAATCGCCCCACGATACAAAAGAACATCGTAGTGCGGCGAAATGTTTTTTAAAATAATACTATAAACGGCGCACACAGCTTCACAGCAAGCTATACAAATCCAGTATAGACTGATTTCAAACTATTAAAGCTTTCCATATAACGGCCGAGGCCGGCTTATAATGGATTTGTAGCCACAATGTAGTATACAATTCTCACGGATTGGTCAGTCTGCCTAATTCAACTCAGCTGATATTTTTTTCGCCTATATACGCTACGGCCACTTCTAAACTTGCACTAACCACTTCTAAACTAAATTATAACCAGTTTCTACTATTATGCACACATGTGGTCTTAAATGTAACATTTACAACTATACGAGAATTAATTATGACATAATGATATGAATGAATCAGGAAGTAAGACATAATTGTATTGTTTAGCGACCAGAAAATGTATTATACTGAATTAATGTTTTTAGAAGAAGTTTAGAAATTAATGAGTATGAACTTTTTGGCAAAAGTTTGACTTTCCTCAAGTTTAGATAAGTAGTTTGGAATAAAAAAAGAAGAGATTAATTTATTATCTTTGGCTGCGATGACAGCTTACAATTATTTAAATGTTCTAACATCGGACTTCCACAACTCAATATGTGAGCGTACCCAAACTGGCTGTCGACTTCCGACCTACGAATAAATAGAGACGGGCGCGATAGCTTACTATTTAAATTACCCCTCCGAAGCTCTAAGGGTTTTGATATCTTAAAAATGGTCAAACATCCATGAAAAGCCCGCGGCAAATGCAGTTAAACCTCACAGACCACTTGTTTTAATATGGTTATTATTCGAATAAGAGCTTCTTCGATATTAAATTATTTCACTTCTGCTAGTTCACGTTTAGCTTATCATTACTACAAATACGTGTAGATTTTCTGTAAGAATACCTGTTGGTTATTAAATATATACAATCTCTATTCATGAAAAACAAATAAGCATCGAAAAGTCAATATCTGATCTAAAAATTGCTTACTAATGAGTCACGATCACATGTTAGCACTTTCCATTAATTAATTTCAAGCGTCAAATAATTGTGTGCTATAAACTACTTCGTTAAAATTGTTAGAGAAGAGACAGAAAATAATAGTTTAGACAAAGAGTATTTTTTTATCGTCTGACATTTCAAAGCGGTACCGTTTCATGCAACTCGTTGAGACTTTGTTACTTTTTGTTACTCACATTTGTTAAATGTATTTTTATAAGTGTTTTAGATTTCCTTGGTCAATTTAAAAAGTTATACATAATTGTATGTCTTCCCGCGCAATTTGTGGAAGACAGATACAAAGAGGATGTAGATTATTATGACGCTCATTGTTAATAGTATAACTAGGTACCTGTTCTAATACCGTAATCATTCTAATTTAGATGTCGGGATACCGTTCAGCTATGTGACTACCTATTTAGCCCAGCCGAAAGGACGTATTCGACTAATTCAGTTGTATGACATTTGACCATATTAACAGTTTTTCAATTTTTACCTATGTAATTCATAGCATAAGGTTGAAAAGTGGTCGACGACCTTCTGAAATTCCCTGTACATTTTTATATAAATTCGTATCACGTTATTAACTAAATATCGCGCTAACACCGTATTTCTATCGTGATAAGTAGACCGTACAAGTAATTTTCATAGGAAATTAATCAAACAGAACTTTATTCGAGTCATTATAATTTTCAAACGATAAAAAACTTCTTTGTTTGTCTCGGTACGTTCACACGGCGCGAACATTTTTTATTGTCTATTTTATACATACTAAATATTATAATAATACATCTGCAATGTCGGGTTTTACATTGTGACTCATAATAAAAAAAAACTAGACTAGCAGATTTCGGTAATGGCAGCGAAAAAGTTTGTAACATCGTTGTAATCAACATTTATATTATTCATCTGAATAACAAAAAAGATAAACGTTTTGTGCATTGACTTATTACAAATTTGTCTCTGAAGTAATGTCACATGGAAAATGCGAACAGAATGAGTAAAACCAAATGAAAAACTAAGTAATAAAATAAATGTAAGTATGCAAATGTGAACAATGGTAGAGTTAAAACAAATAAACATATACCACAATGGTTTATAACAGCGTAGGCCCGTGATTGTGCAAAATGTTGTGAAAGGAAATTATACTAAATTATTGTCTTGAGACCGATCTATTGTCGAGTTTCTTGCTACAATATCGACTGATGGTTCTGTTTGATATAAAACTTTTTGTTGTTACGTTACTCCGTATATTATTAATTCTAACTCATTTCAATCAAGATAAAATAGTAAAACTTTGCCAACTTATTCTGCGTCATTCGATAGTAGGTAGTTTACTCCATATGTCCAGTCCATAAGAGGCGATTAATTACCTCAAAAGCTAAACCTGACCGAATGTTCGTAAAATTGAAACCTTGCCGTTACACTAAATATTCCTTGTATATATAAATATATTTATTTAAAATTAATTAATATTTTTAGCTGTTTTTTGTATAATAAAAAACAGTAAATTTAATACTATATAACATAACAGGAAACATAAAATTTACAGATAAGGTATTTTTTAATTTCCTGGTTCTGGTAAAAATATGTTCTCTCATGGGTTACTTATTTATAGACTAGTCACAGCGTGACCATAGGTTATTGTAAAATAATTATATCATTATAGAATTTTTATTACTCCTTTCGGATGACAATCCATATAAAAGAAATAACCAACGTTTTTTAAATTCTAAAGTTATTTAAGTATTTATCCAGTCGATATAATTATATTCACAAAATTAAGGATATTGTGTATTGACATTTATTTAGAAATATAATGCCATAAAATAGGAAAAACTTATTGGATATCTTGATCAACCTGATTTTAATTAAATGTATTAAAAAAATGATAAGCAAACGAGATCAATCAAACGTCACACAACAAAAACAAGAAATATTTGCATAATAGAGTCGACAGATATGTGGATCGTATTATGTGTAATTAAACTTTCGAATAAGATGAATAAACGAGACATATTTACGTGACATTTCGATATTACAAAGTTTCACTAAAAGTAGGTAATATTTTTGCATTCCTTAAGGTTTTTATTTTTCATTTATTCTCGAAATGGCAAGGTTTTCATTTCACAAGTTGATATTCCGCATTTTTTTAAATAAAGAATCCACGCTTTTACGACTTAAATGTCAACTTAAAAAGAAATCGGATGACTAAGGGCACCAGAATTCGTTTTTATATAATTTTTGAAACTTGTTTCTGCTTAATATAATTTTAACATTAACAAATTTCCTGCCGCGCCTTAAATGGCCTTAATCTAAAATAAAAATACGAATTAGTTTGAGGACCCTATAATTGACGTTCGGAAATGACTATAAAAAAATATGTAGTAATCCAAAAAGTTCCATTTTGATTTAAATGCGCAGGTGCAGTTACTCATTGATGTTTTCATTATGTGGTCGCTGCATTAATAACAAACATGTAATATACTTATATCTAAATAGTTTTACTTTATAAATCGTATTTTTACCCGTCGGAAATAATTATTAACGATTCACTCAAAAACATTTACATCGTGGTGTAAGGGCTAATAGCCTTATACGCACTGCATACATTATAAATCGTTACGTATTAAGTAATGTCTTCAGTAAAGCAACTTCGACTAAAAAATTAAAAAACTTGACGGCTAGGTTACCGGCGGGAAACAGTTTTTTTTTTAATTTGGGTCGGAAACTTAACATATTTTTTATAACACCAGGAATAAATTAAATGCTATGCATTAATTGTTGAGAGCTATAATGTCATTTTTTTATTCGATTGCATAGTGCAAAATTTTTTGCTTGTTATATTCTTTATACATATACTTAGTTACATTATATAATTTAAAACTTTTCCACTAAACATAATTAAGCCGAAAAAGGCAAAATCCCGGTAAATATAAAACTTAATAACTTTGAATTTTTAATATCTTCAAAAGACATGAATATTTATGACCATAAGCTGCAGAAACGAATTTTTAAATTTATATTATTTTACCATTTTATTTAGGGTACCATTGTGTGCGAACATAATAATATGCTAATTTTGTAAGATTGTAGATAATTTGTAGTATAATTTTAATACTGCATATCTGATCTGAGGAAATAATTCTCCGTTTGTAAGCTTGTTACAATACCAACCAACCATCCAGACATATTCTACATGCCATAAAATTAGTTATCAATATCCGACTTTAGCGTCTTAGCATGAACATGAAGTAAGTCAGCATCAGCCGTTACACGCAAAAGCCCATTAGCTCATCACGCACCAAGGGTTTTTATATATCATTTCCGTGCCAGCACTTTTAAACAAAGAAAAAAAAAACATGAAACGAATTTTAGGTTTCATAAAATTTGAAGATAAAATATTTACTTTTTTTTTCAAAACCTGCATCTTTTTATACACCGCAAAAAATAATGAACCTATATACTGGGAATCTTGTTTCACTTTTTTATTTTTAAAGTGAAGGGAAATATAAATCACGATTTTTTATTACGATGCGGACTGACTGAGACAGCGTTTGGTCGTGACATTCAAAATTAATTTAAAATCAAAATGAATACCTACGTCATTAGTGCAAAATTGAAATTAGTATTTATTATATAATACCTTAAATAATATTTTGCTTGCGCTGCAGTCCATTTGGTGTCTTACGGTGAATGTTGTCAGAAAAATATATCGGCTGTATTTTTTTTCTTGCAAAACAACCTAATTTGACTTTAATAGCAAAGACGAAGGCCAGACATAACATTTTTATGATTAGGTACTTAAATAGAATCATAATTTAGGTACATAAAAATATACTGAATAAACGTCCACCTTACAAATATGGCGCAATCTATGCTACACTGGAAATAGTGAAAAGTAAATAGTCGCGGTAATACGTAAATTATTTTAAGAGGTTTAAAATAAATTGTATAAGTCAGGTCTTATTTTTTTTTAGATACACACATATTTGATGCATTACACTCACGCCCTTTTTCCGCAGGGGTAGGCAGAAATTATAGACCGCCACTTGCTACGATGGTAATACGACTATGTAGTCCTAAATAATTTTTTTTAGATCTCGGTTGAAAATCGGATAAATTATTTCGAAAGTACAGAATGGGTCCATTTTTTGAGTAGGTAACTGTTAAAGAGGTTATGAAACTTACCGGTGTGTAAAAGAGATGGCTAGCAAGCCTCTTATATTTGTGGGATACATTGCCATCATATTGTCTTCTCGTGTCGTGCCATTATTTCGAGACGAGATTAGGAGCATCATCAGATTAAAACGTTATGATGGTTTTCCCTATTCCTAAGGTTTAGGTCCACGGGATCCATAACGCAATTGAGTTACGAATACTTATTTTAATAAGTATCTACCTATTTTAGTAAGGGCCTACCTCAGATAAGGAAGGATAAAAAGTTTAAAGATATAGCCTTAGGTAGTCCTCACGCTCACCTAATGCATGTAGGCAGAATTCACACAATTTCAAAAATTCTAGTGGGGTGGGTTTCATCGCAACCTTTAAAGCTAATCACAGTCAATTTGTGATATGGACACATGAACATGCTCCAGCCTCCCTTCGGACCATTACGCATGTCGTAGCAGTTTCATGTAGGATATTACTGCGCACCTAGAATGTTAGCAGTACAAGTACAACTTACCGGGCGAAGTGACCTTATGGCGCTCATCAGTCTTATTATCATCTTGGAAGCGCACAGTCATAGGCTTCTTCTTGGCCCTCAGCCTATCGTCCTCTGGTGACAGGATGGAGGTTCGTTTCTTTGGACGTTCCTCTTCCATGTTAAGCTTAACATCCGTCGTTGATGTTGCTGGCACTGATGGAAAAAGCAAAATATACTACATTGTTTTCGACAGATTCCTAATTATCGGCGTGGAACTGGAAATAAGTTTTTATGGAAACTGGAAATATTGAAGAAGAAAAAGAAACTCGCATTAACCGAGAATGTATGTAAAGTTTGTTAGAAATAATTAAGCCTGTCTGAAGTTGTCCGCAAGTGGTTTAGCAGTGATAAATTTTAATAGAAAGAGTCGGTGTAAAGACATTTGGGGTCGTATATGTTTCACAATTTTGATTATTTTCTTTACTTATTTTGATATTTAGGTATAAAAACACTTAATTAAGCTCTTTTACCAACGCAGTAGTTTGGAATGCCTAACTTCAGAAAAAGTTATTTCGAACAAACTGTATACACATGAGACTAAAATGAAGTTTGTATCTGCTTAAAAATTCACTAATTTACATTGTAGACTTGGATCATAGAATATGATGCAAAATACTAGCTAAGAATAAAGGGTGCCTTCCAATTTTACCCGAAATAGAAATATAGCGCCACGAGCAAGTAGATTAAGTAGACTTTTATGTGGGTAGTACACCCAAAATGTCGCCAATCGGCGTCGGATTCTGAAGGTAATAGAAACTGGTCGGTCCTACGCACCCTGATCATGTTCCGTCTGTATGCTTGCGACTACCCTCTCTCCCGCGCGAGAGGCATGCATCGCCTCCTCCATTTCCCTAGCTGCCGCCGCCAGGATGTTGTTGACGGCGGTGTGCGTCGTCGGCGGGTCCTCGCGACGCCGGCGACGGATCTCTTCGGCTCGCATCATGGATTGCTGGTACATGTGTATCTAGGAATTAATGGTGATGAATAAGGTAATGTTTGATGAAGGTTAGTTCGCATTGGATTATGGGCTTTGATAAGCGTTAGATAGGCGATAAAAGCGTATGGCGTATTTTTATTTGAAGAATCAATTTTAGTATTCTCTCATTTGAATTTATTGAGAGATATCCTGTAATCTAAACAAGCTGAGAGTTTGATCTAATTCACAAGTCTAATTCCTAGCATGCAAAGCAAGCAAAGCAATGTACCGATGACCAAAAAAAGGTTCTATGTTCGTCAATTTGTATTTTTCATTTCAAACAAGTTATGTTTCAAACTATATTTAACTTCTTAATTAACTCATCGATGGAATTCGAAATGGACACAGTATTTTTTTTTCACAATCACATCGTATATCATAAAAATCATGATGATTATTAAATTTACTGATGAGATTAACTGCCTGATTATACAACGTGTAACATAATAGGCTCAAGACCTGAAAGCACATAGTTTAATCGAATACTAAATCGATTACAGTCTCAGATCAAATAAAAAGTTAAGATGGAACTTTGCTATCAAAGAAGTGAGGCCGGCTAAAACTACGCCTAACGGTGTACAACACACAATTACACGCAAATATGTATTAGTTAATTACGCCTTATCTTGTTAGTCGAGCTTTCGATACATCGATAGCTCGACTGACAAGATAAGGCGTAGTTTCGGTATACGTGTGTGGTTTTTAACCATAACTATAAATTGTTAAAAACCATTGTAATCGATTTAGTAGTCGATTAAACTATGTGCTACCTGAAATTATGGCTTCCTAATCCTAGACCTAGATCCCTGACCGAGTTATAATCAATGATTATTATTATGAGTGTCTGCGAACGTCGAATTTAATATTGCGTTTGAATTTAGTCTTCCTCCTTAGGGCTGGTAGGTAATAAAAGCTTTAGTTTTCCATAACTTGACCGTCTGATGGATCAGGGGGCCATAATTTCAGGTATTATAATTTTTCTGAACAATTTTCAGGTCTTGGATTTATTATGTAATGTGTACCACATTGTAAAGTATAGTCTAATGAACGCAAACTTGGCTGATCTGTACCTCCACGCAAAGGTTACATTAGACGAAAGCTTCCACATACCTACTTCTGTGAATACCTTTTTTATCATCATCAACATATAAATTGTCCCACTGCTGGACATAGGATAGGTACCTCAAAGGGTGAGTCCACAACGTTAGCCTAGCGAGGGTTAGGTTAAGCGGTTTCCCCCCGATTTTTTATGAAAGTATCCGAAACGATAAAGCAGGAAGTGATACATATTGTAATAATTATATTGATTGGCAACGTTTAAAAAAAGGTTACATAGGCTATAAAAAATATTGGTTTTTTAAAGCATTGGCCATTACTCATTGTAAACGTGTTTTATATTCATGAATAATTATAATGTACCTACTCAAAATATTTATATAATTTTATAATATGATATTATTAATATTTTTCAACATGATTATAATTCGACGACAATTGCAGAATATTCTAGATACGACGATATGACGTATAAGTACATACTTATCGCTTAATTATTATATTTTTTTATTTCCATAGCCAGTTATCTAAAAACAAATATTTATCTTGAATTTAAATATTGTTTAATATTTATGTTGATAATACAAAGATTAATAGAATAATGCCTACATTAAATTTTGCACAACATTTTTTTGTTACTTTTATAAAAATGTGTCACGATAATAAAACCAAAGAAAGTAAAAATTATAGGTATAATATTGGTATTTTTTTTATCATACCTATGAGTTTGTCCTTGAAATATATATTCATTAACTCGATTTATTAAGAACTTAATTAATATAAATTAAAAATATGCCGTCCGTAACATTACTGGCCATGTCAATGACACTAAAAAAACTTTTAACAAGGCCCGGTTTTTCCATAATCTGTACAAAGCCAAGCAAATTCTTAATTTAAAATTTAAATTAAAAAATAATTGCGTGTTCTAAAATACAATAAATCTGTTCACGAATGTACCCTACAGTTATGTACAGTCACCGACAATGACGGAGCGGCGATATAAAATTATGAGTAACATTTCTCGTTATTACAATTGCATGTTAATTTAATATTTTAAAGAGTTTTGTGCCATTTACACATGTAAGAACAGAGGTCTTAATTGGTGTGCTACAGAAAATAATAAATGACCGTGTAGGTCTTTGTTCGCGATAATCTCGGCAACAACTAGACCGGTTTCAATTTGTTTATCACTGTTAGAAAGTGTATTGTTATGAGAAACCATCGTTGCGCCGCTTCATCCGGTTTAACCATAATATTTTAATTAATAAAATTTTGACAAATCAACAGCCTGGTTTGAAGAATGCACTGAATTTCCAAAGATAATGTTTTTATTATAGTCAATGTAACTTTTATAACCTTAATAAATGAAAATACCATATCACATTTACTATCTGTCATCTGTTTTAGGTAAATAAGTAAATCAAAAAATCATTGAATTGCATAATAAAAAAAAAAACAGAATTTACCAATTTTTATTTAATTTTCTAGATTTTAATTTTAGACCCGTATTTAACATCCTCTTTTTTGCCACAATTACGTCTAACGCTCGTAGGAAAAGAAGTATTACGCAAACACGTAGGTAATATTATTGATGTATCTTTACATAAACAATATTGATTCTATTTGACTCAAAATTTAAATACCTATTGACTGAGACTGAATAATTTTCAAGGTTATTTCTTTAGAACCTGCCCAATCAAAAAGGTGAGGAAAATACCTTATGTACCTACCTATTAAGGTAAATAGAAAAAAGTAAATTACCATGACTCAGTAATCCTAAATGACGTCATAATGTTTATTTAATGATAAATTATCTGATTAACAAAGTACTAAAGTGTTGACGTGGTGAATATTCTGTGGGATTATTAAAACTTAAGTATTTAATATTGGCATTTACAAAAAAATTAATGATTTTTTTAAAATATTTTTCTAGTTCTTAAAAAATAATACATCCCATTACGCCTACATTCCCTAACAGATTAGGTTTTCGATAATTCACTCCATGTAATGGCCAGGGGTCTTTTGCGATTAGTCTATCTAACACTGCTCGATCTGGGAATCGAACCCTCTAGTGTAGCAGTCTGGCTTGGGACCAATGAGAATAATTACCATAATAAATTTAATGTGTACATATAATTTAGAGTGATTTCTCTTCTATGTTGTGGCAAAGAAATTGAAAAATGGCATTGAAAAAGAAATTTTATTTTTTCAATGCCAGTTTAAGGGAAATTTAGAAATTGATTCAATTTAATCTTTTAACCATATAATTATCAATATTACTGCATAATATACCTCAATATAACGGGATCAGATTTTATGATTAATTGATTGAAACTACATTATTATATTTTAAAGCAGTTTACAAATGAGTTGAAGGCCCTATTTATTTAAGTAATTCTTTACATTATGACTTGTCATAGAATGTATAACTCGAACCACAGTATTTTTTTTATATTCAGCTCAGCTTTTTTGTTAGATGCCTATTGTAGATTCCTATTTGCATAAGCTCACCTGTACATTACCAAATTTCATACAAGGTCACAAAAATATCCCAATTAAACTATGTAGAACTACAAATAATACAATATGTCAAGTGACTTTTTTCATTATAAAAAAATATGATGGAAGGTGTATGTTATATTTCATATAACAAACTTTGAAAAACATAGCTTATTTATGATACTAAATTATGATATGTCATAATTTAGTATTATTTATATGATTACATAATTATCTAGATACTCCAACTGATTATTGTTCTATGATCTACAAATCTATGAATCTTAATGCATGCTGTGGTAAGGCAGTGAGCAGGTTCAGGTAAAAAAAACAAAAACTTTAGTACTATTTTCTCATTTTTAGTTAGAAAGGGGCTGAGATGTTAAGAGATTGTCCAACATCAGAGCATATTGCGTCACTTCACGTATTTGTGAGAGATTATATTATAGGTACTGGCTTTTATGAGAAAACAGCCATGGGCAACTAGGAAGTAGTAAGCAAAGTTTTATAATTAAATATTATAACAAGAGAATAGAATTACAGATTCTCTAATCGTTCTTAAATATTTTTTTAAATAGCTTCCTCTATATACCACAAGTGGGCAAGTCTCCCGTAACCCTTTCTATAATGAAATGTCCATGGAGTTTCTTGCTGGATTCTTTTCCATAGGATCAACATTTTAGAACCATGCAACTAGAATCAATAATGTTTCATAAACGCTTGTAAAAGCTTATTTGAAATAAAAACATTTGATTTAATTTGGAAAGAAATATAATGCAGTGGTTCCAAGTTTTATATAGCAAATTTAAATAACGTCCCAACTGCACATTCTTCTAGTGGTAATTTTGAATAATTGAAATTTATTCATATTATTATTCCATATTAAACAAAAACCATTATTTAAAACCGTTACACAGTACCACTACAGTAAAAGTATGGAAAATATTTTTATTTCATCCAATTAGCAACTAAAGAATTAACAGCATCATGAGAAAATATCCAATTCAAAGATGCGAAACAACTTCTATTTGGAAAGGAGTTTTTTATTTATTATTGTATCCATGTCTATGTGACTACAAACTGTATTTTATTATCATATATGCAAGTACATTTTCAGTAAAATACATAAAGTGTAAAGTGGTATGTAAAAATGCACTACATTTTCAGGAAGCCTAGATAAATAATGAGTGTAGTAGTAATAGTACCTAATTTTTATATAAAGAAATCATAATAAAATGACACATTACAAAACAGAGACTTGCTTTATAATTATTTTCGAATGCTTAATATGTATGAAGGTACAATAAGGTAGACCACATAATTATCAAATTTTTAATTTGATTATAAGTCATATAGGTAGTTTTAAAGTTCTGTCAACTTTTATTTCATATATTTATAGTTAGATAAATAAATGAATTTCTTGATAAAATATAATAGTTAATGTTTAATTGAACTGCTAGTAAAACTGACACTTGACTGCAATGTGAAATTTAGTTAATTGAATTTTTAATGAACCAATCACAAAATGACAAACCCAAAACTTTAAGCGCTGATATGATATATTTATGTAATGAGTAATCATTGTAAAAGGTAAAGGAAAACTCACCTGCTTCAACCTCTCCACATCAGTCCTCGCTTGTGAATATGTTGGCTGTGCTGACACAGACGTTGCAGGATATGATGGGTACTCCAAATTCACATTCAACAACTGTGCAGCATTGTCTCTGGCTTCATATGCTAGCCCCCGGATCTCTAACTCTGATGCTGTATGCATCAGAGACTGCAAGTCCAGCTCTTGGACATCCACCGAACCCTTGTACATGAACTCCACAAGGAGATTGATTTCGGAAAAGGGTATCCCCTTCAGAATAACTATTGGATGTTGACATGGGTTGTCCCTAGTAAAAAATAGCCATTTTTATCATACACATACAGTTATTTAAATAACACCTTCATTATCTCATTATTTATTAACAAGACATATTTTTTCGTCTGTTATCACAAGATAATATAAGTAATTATTGTATATATTCGACTCCTATGACATTTATGTAACATTTCTTGGGTACTTAATTTAAATTATATAAAAATGTATATGAAAATTACTCATTAGAGCTCTGGCTGAATACAAAATATACTTTGCTCATGTCTGTATACATTACATGGTATTATAAATAACTTCACTAGAAAAAATAATGATGTCATAATGACCAAATGGAACAGATTTGAAACTGATGTGTAATAAATACACAATATTGTAAATGGAAACCTAGTATGAATGTATTTTATAAGGCACAATGGGAGTACTCACTTGAATATCTGTTCGAAATACGGACTGCATGCTGAGAGCACGAGTTTGTGCGCCTTGAGGGTCCCGTCGCGGCAGGAGAGCGTCACGTCCGCCAGCGCCGACGACGAGTAGATGGTCGTGAACAGCTGGCTTAAGTTCTGCAGGTGGTTGTTCCACTTCAAGTGGAACGTCTTATCGCTCACCAGCCCCTGCATCTGCACCACCACACACACTTTTTAAATCACAATTCACACTCCTTCACGACTGATGGATAATCGACAGAAAACCGACTCTGCTGCGACCGCTACATAAAATTATAATTATTACAACTTATTTTTAGAACGATGCCCGTAAAAAACACTATACGTACGCGGTATGACAGTGTAATATACCGTAGGTACGCGCTACCGACAGAATTTAGAGCTATAAAATTTTATTTATATTTTATTCAGCAAAACGGATTTTCGACAAAATTCATGCCGGTGAATATTTCTTACCTCGCAAATCGCTTTACCGACTTCTCGATTTTTCACAAATAACACCGAAACATTTCACAAAATTAATACAATAATTATGTTACACAGAAAGCCGTGTCGTAAAAAACAGAGTGGGGCACGCCGTGGCCCCCTCCTTGCCCCGGCCCCCTCGCACACAATCAATATACGGAATATGAGAGCGCGGCGCGCCCCCTCGCCCCCCGCATGCTTTATTATACCGTAATTAATATACAACTTTATAAATTGTATTATAGGCAAGCGGCATATCTTCTGGGTAGGAATGTGTATAATTTTATAGATACTCTTTAATAATAATTACATAGGTGCGTACATTCAGAGATAATACTTTAAAATAACATTACATGAATATATCGGAAATACACTGGCACGTACCGTGGTGTTTTATTGACATAAACATTGAAAGAGAATGTATTTAGATGGCTTTTGTTTTGATTTAGACTTTAATTTAAACAAAAGACAGTTTTCAAATACTTTGTTTCAGTATTTTTTTAAGTTATCAACACGATAAGGGCCCCTACCTACCTTTAAAAATATAAATTAGATGATACCTAGGTAGGTAGGTTACGTAGGTAGGTAGTACATTGTTAGTAGTGGTTTGAATGTGTGCGTGAAGTTCTTCAATCTCTTTCTTTCACATCGGCATACACATACACGCTACTACTACTACATGCGCAAAGGGGAGAATAGAGGCTGACGGATTCGAATGCTATAGTTTTGTTTTTGTTGGATTCCATCCTTCCGTCTATACGTTGGAATGAGTAATGTATGTACCCTTATATTAATTAACTAAAGTATTTAACATTATGATATTATTATATGATAAAAAGTAGGTAGGCACGATGATAAATTAAGTACGTAGACGTTTTGAAAACTGGTAGGTAGATAGCTAACTATTCAATCTACGTACCTACCAGTACATACCTACATATACTATTTTAACATATCAAGGTAAGGTTGAATGTACGCATCAAGCTATACAAAACCAGTATAGGCTGGTCTGGCTTCTACGGCAAATCTTGACAACGGGTGGTCAGACTAAACTGGTTTTTATAGCTTGATGTATACAGTCTTGTGTACCTACACCCTACACGTTGTGTGTACCTATTTACCTTTGGTAGGTATAGGTACTATATGTAAGTATAACAAGTAGGTTAGCTAGCGTGGGCGGGGCTTAATAAATTAATAATGTACAATATTAAGTATTGCACCGTGTTGTGAGCGAAGTAAAGTACAAGACTTGCGCCATAATTTTAAGAAACTCATGAATATATGAACTGAAGATTCCCCTATTCCCGGATTTCAAAATTTTAGCAGACACAATCTGTAATTTGCATTGCTTATTTTATGTAGTACCTACGCACCTGCCTCTCAATATTTTTTTACATGAATCTTTTTTGCAATGAAGACACTAATTATGCCGTTTGTTCATACATACATAATATTATCAGTATAATTATTATCATAACATAATTATTCTGTGGTTCAAAAAATCATAATTATATTCACTGTTTCCAACAAACTTTAAAATACATACAGTTTGTTCGAAATAAGTAAGCCGATCGGAAGTTGTCTGCAAGTGGTTTAGAAGTGGTAAATTTTAATAGAAAGAGTCGGTGTGAAGATAATTAGAGTCGTATAAGTTCCAGATTTATAATTATTTTGTTTACTGAATTCGATATTTATGTATTAAAACACTTTATTAAACGATTTTATCACCGCGGTAGTTCGGAACGGCTAACTTCCGATCGGCTTACTTATATCGAACAAACTGTACTGACAATGCTTTAGAGGTGGCTAAGTTTTGGGCAAAGAACATATCGCTTCTTTGCTTCAATAACGCCACAAGTCCGAATACTCACTTTTTAAGGTTTAATTTTAATGCAATTTAATTACTATAAAAACTCTTATAATTTCAGAAAGCTTAGCTATTTAACTATATCTATACTTAACCTTAAATTAAGGTAAAAAAAAACACAATTCATTTTGGTAAATTAATCGTTTATGAAAGGAAAAAATAGGCCACTGTAAAATTGTGGTTTTCAAGATAATACGTTATTGAAGCAAAGCAGCGATATAACCAAACTAAAATAAAAATAAAAAAATACGTACGGTGGCCAGCACATCAAGTTACCACAAAAATATCAAATTTTCTCAGTTGATTTTGAACTTCATCTTCAACAATTTAAGGTTTATAATCATTTGGAGAAATTTGACAGTTTTGTATACCTTGACCTGCTGGCGACTGTACCTTCGACACGAAGAAGAAGAACTGTACTTTGCCGACTGTGTCCTTATTCCTTATAATAGGAAGGAACCTGCCTTATTTAAATAAACTGACGCGGCAATTAATATAAAAATACTAGATTTTCCTATTTACTAGATATGTATACTTACAAGATAATAAATATTGGGATTGAGGAGGATACAATTTTTTTACTGACTTCGAATATTTAGATTAGAATCCATTTTGGCGGGAAACTAAATGCTATATTGCCCGTCCAAAAAAAAAACACCAAATGGCAAGTGAAATCCATTTCCCTCGTGTGAATCGTGCTGTATTTAAGGCTAAAGCGTCAGCTTCTGGCACGAAATCAACAATAACTTATTCACGATTGAGTATTAAATTTTTTGCTTAAAAGTCGCTAAAGATTTTGGTGTAAAATAGTGGATTCGGCGAAAAATGACAATTTACACCTAAATCTCCAACGAAAGCGATTTTTAAGCAAAAGTTTTAATACTCAATCGTGAATAAGTTACTGTTGATGTAGCAATTGGTACTGATACTGAACCTAGAATGTGATAAAGCCGAATAATTTGTGAAAAACCAAGAAAATAATGAATTTTGCGTCACTTTTTTTAGCCTCCAATTTATTTTTTTCTTGGTTTTTCAAACTCTTTCTATAACAAATCACCAAACGGATTGTGCATCTTGCATGTTATAAAAATATGTAAATAGACTCAAGACTAGACGTAATACGTTAAGGCTAAATGTTCAGCCTTGGGCGCCAAATTTTTTTTTTGGTTTTGGCATATTGTTCCTGTATAACACATTCTAGGATAGAAGGAAGGACAGAGCTCTCACTGTAAAGGCTTTCCGTTAAATTGAAGGCCAGTGTATACTGGATTTGTATAGCTTGTAGCCGTGCGTACATGGCAGAAGAAATTGCGACATCAGCATTAACTTCATACAAATCACACAATTAATATTTTGGTGTATATTTTGACTTAATCCTCGTTTTTACGCAAAAAATTTCTACGATAACAATTTTTAAGCAAGAAATTTAATACATACTCAATTATTGTGAATAAGTTATTGTTGATACCGCAATTAATCTAATTTTAAATTTGATAATAGTTAAAGTGTGGCAGTACAAATATAGTTAATGTTACAATTACTACAGGTTGGAATCTAGAACCTAAAACCTAATGAGTAATTGATTAATCAATATTATAAATCGTACAATTTGCGATAAACAAAAAAAAGAATAAGCTAAGTCAACGATAAGCCGTCATAAGATTATTAAAAAAAACTTGCTGTATGGAACCTGATCCACATAATAAATGCCGGATATAGTATTAGATCTCTTCATAAGTACGCAATTTTAAGGCTGATCGTCTCTCCTTGGTCACCAAATCAATTATTGTTTTACGTTTTTTCGCAAAAAAATATATTTGATTTTGGCGCCCAAGCAGAAATACACCAATCTAATGTGAAGCGGCGGCGGCGGTAGCCTAATGGCTAGGGCGTCGGACTTGCGATCATGTGGTTGCCTGTTCGAAACTCACCCATTGCACTACCGACGTGAACCCACTCGTAACACAAGCATTAGGTTAGTACGAGGGGTTAAAAAGATTACTAGTAATGTGTGATCCACATTGCTATAAAAAAAGTTATGTTAAAGTAACGTTTATTAAAAAAAAAACTAATCACTCTGTCGATGTATAATTACTAGTCTGTAGTCCGTGTCAACATTTAGCACGAAGGCCTCTGAAGCCATGCTAAAATGTTACAATAAAAAATGCCCATGTCAATGTCATTTGAACTGACGGTGACGGAACTGTTACTGTCATTGATTGTCACGTCGCGTCATAAGTTGTACGACTGTTTTACGAATGCATATCTTGCTTCGCAATCGCAAATGAGAATTTAGCATTGTTGCCGGAATCGTTCAATAAATTGTTGGTGTCTGCGACGCGGCAATTAAAATATCAAATTTTAGAATCTATCCAAACAGAAGAGATATTCCAAACGCAGTTTCTCGTTTTAACAAAACGGCTAAGGATTTTGTAAACTAAAATGGAAAAAACGCCGACTTTGGTTATATCTAGTCCATTTATTAAATATACTGATGAATATATTTATTCGGATTACGAATATGAAGAAACTTTGGTGACTAAAAACGGCGACGAGCTTACGGTATGTATTCACTGTATACTTTCATTAATAATTTCGTTCGGCGGCATTGGCCTGCGTCACGTTATCGATTTGTTTGCACGTTCCAGAAGGAACAGGTTGCTTCTATTTAGGATACTTCGGGGTAAAGATAAAATTTTCAATTGTATAGGAATATGCATCCATAAAGGGGTTTGTGGATGTCATAATAAATTGATTCATAATTTTGTGTCAATGAAAGAAAAATGCCGAATTTTTTTTTAATGTTTTCTGTAAGTATATAAGCTGCCAGCTAAAACATAAGTGTAAAATAATTGTCCAAGAAGTACCTAAGTAAGTCTATTCTGGATAAATAATTTTTACTTTGACTCCATTTGAAAGTCAAAGTCAAAATTATTTGTTGTTTGTAGTGTTAGAGATGTTCTATAAAATGAAATGGCAATGGAACAAAATGAAGGGCATAAAAATGTAGATTCTTATAATATGGCGGCCAGCACATCAAGTTACCACAATATGTCAAGTTTTCTCAGTTGATTTTGAACTTAATTATCAACATTTTAAAATTATTTCGTGAAATTTGATAGTTATAATAACTTAAAGCTACCCTACATTTTTGTTATTATTAGTTGATCCAGTCACACAGTATTGTGCTTGGCATTTAGTTTTAATGGAATTCATGAAGCGGTTTCTAAGCAGTAAAATATCATCCTAGGTAGGAATGAGATTTCTTTTGCAAGGACTTGCGGTCAAAATCAATTTGGTTCTAATCCAATGTACTGGATTGCTGGGACTTGTCAAATGTTATTACACAAACTACTGCTGACTGATGACCTGTGAGAAACTGGTGATATATAGAATCTTTCTACAAATCAAATCCAGACTGCTATTGAGAATTTAATACAAATCTGTGGTTGATTTGGAAGTCCAATTGATATACAAGAACTTAACAGTTTTAATTGAAAAAGAACTTAATCACCCAGTTCCTGATTAAGGGTCTGTTCTGCATCATCAGATCAGAAGAACTGGTGTGTAAAATTAAAATCTAAACAGTGTCTTATGAATAATTAAATTCTGATCTTTTTCACTAGGTATAAATGAGGAGTTTGTTCCTTTTCTCCAAATGTTCTTTCTAATATGGTCCTTTTCTCGAAATGTTCTTAACATTCATTGCGAAGTGAAGGCTCTCTCCTGCCACTACTTTTGATCTTGTCCAAGTTGTATTCACTTTACTCCTGTTTTTTAATATTCGTTTTGGGCTGTAGTATTATTGTGACTGTAATTACCCTATTGTGATGGCATCTCTATAATTTAAAACTTCACTACTAATCCCTGACTTACAATAAACTTAATGATTTAGTAAGGGGTGATTCCTTAGAGTCACAATAGAGAGGCATGTACCCAGCGGTGAAATTGGGATCCAAATAATTGCGCATGCGCAATTCTTGCATCACGCAGGATTACTAGTATTCTATGATTGTATTACGAGTTGGTTCACGTCATTAGTGAAATGGGTGGGTTCAAACCGGCAACCACATGATCGCAAGTCCGACGCCCTAGCCATTATGCTTCCGCCGCTTCTTATTGTGTTGTCTTGTGTTTTCTTATTGTGTTGTCTTGTGTTCCTTGCCAGAATAATTTGTTTTCTTTCTAAACTATCTTATTTCTTCAGGCGCGGCCGGTCCGCAAGTCGTTGGGCATCCGGACAGACCGCCGCGTCGGCAAAGTTGGTGTGATGTTAGTGGGATGGGGCGGCAACAACGGGTCTACCTTCACAGCGGCCGTGCTGGCCAACCGACACCAGCTGTCCTGGAACACTAAAAATGGCAAGATGGACTCCAATTGGTAAGTGCCACCACAATCTATTACAGACAATTACTTTGCTCAGGTCTATTCGAAAATCGAAATACGGAATTTCCATAATGAAATGAATGGTGCTTCTAAAAATTACCTTATAGAAAACCCAATAGGAGAATACTTTTCTAAGGACTTTGATAACTTAATCGTTGAAGCGGCGGTAGCCGTGTTTAGGGCGTCGGATTTGCGATCATGTGGTTGCAGGTTCGAAACCCACCCATTGCACTACCGACGTGAACCCATTCGTAATAAAAGTATTTAATTTAGTACGAGGGGTTAACAAGAATACTAGTAATGTGCGACCCACATTGTTAGTATGCTTTTTTAAATAATAAATAAGAAAATAATTGTCTAACAACACGGAACACTTTCCTAGGCCAATTTTTTTTCGTTACTTAGAGCGAAACTCTAACGCAATTAAAACTTGGTGCACCAATACCTTGGTAAACATCACGTAATTAAGAGAACGAAGCCTTACTACTTTCATAATGTAATCGGATTTAAAGGTTAGATAGATCCCTAGTTACAAGGGCCGGATGTTTTAAAATATGGCCGAATGTCTTAAAATAATGGTTTACTGATACTATTGGGAGCGTAAAAAGGCCACATGAACCAATTCTTCTGTAATGTGTTGCATCTTTTTTCACATCTAGAACCCATAGCAGATGCTCAGCAATTTAGACTATCAATCGACTCTAATATGTAATCAGATAAATTAATCAAAACGAGATTTTTTTAGCCCAGCTTTTTGAAAGACGCTTCAACATTATTCTCCTTACTTAACGGGGCATTTTTACAATTGATTACTTTCCTACCATCACTCCTGTATTCCTCGAAGGGTTAGGTAGAGGTGTCCTTAATGTCCACCCACAGTTCGCCTGTATGTTTCGGTCCCATGGAATAGCGGGCGAGACTATTGCCATTAGCCGGGCACAAATCCAATATCCGAGCTGCTACTGTGAATTTCATAGAAAAACCCAATAACACTTTGCTCGACCTGGGAATCGAACCAAAGACCTCTAGCGAAGCAGTCGCGTTTAGGTCCATCTTAGTTGAATTTCCCAAAACCTTAAATTCATGGTTAGGATAGTGATTAATTTAAGTTTGTTCCACACTTACTAGGTTTCCGCTCGCACGTGAAGTATATTTTACGGGATAATACATAGCCTATGTCACTCAGGAATAATATAGCTTTCTATTGGAGAAATAATTTTTCAAATCGGTCCAATACTTTCAGAGTCTATTCAATGCAAACCAACAAACAATCAAACCTTTCCACTTTATAATATTAGTTAAGATTTAAAATCATTGAAGTGGTAATGGTTGTATACCTATGTTTCATAAACTTTATGATTATGATAGTTCGTGATCATCCATGACGCAAGCGTTATATTAAAGAGACGAAGGTGGCCAACTATAAAACGCCTCTACACCGTATTAGATAAAAAGCCAATAAAATATTTTTAACGTTGGTAATAAAGGAGATAGTAATACCTGACCAAACAAAGTCTCTTATATTATAACGAGGTAATAATACTTACACGAGGTTTGTATATACTTTAGACGTTATTAAATTAGCACCATCGGACTATTAACATAACATAACATACCATCACGCCTGTATTTCCCGAAGGGTTAGGCAGAGGTGCACTTAATGTACACCCACAGTTCGCCGGTATGTTTAGGTCCCATGTAATAGGGGGCGAGCCTATTGCCATTCACCGGGCACAAATCCAGACTCCGAGCTGCTACTGAGAATTTGACCTGGGGATCGAACCCAAGACCTCTAGCGTAGCAGTCGCGATTGGGACCACTAGACTAACGAGGCAGTCAGGACTATTAACGAATGGAATTTATAAGGCGAATGTTAGCGGCAGCGTCGGGAGCGGTCGCCCTAGAAGGACGTACACCGATCTTATCGGCGAGGTTCTCCAAAAAGGTCAGGTGCGTAGTACTCGCAACCGGCGCGTGTGTATGAAAGATGTAAGAATGTGGAAGAAGCGAAAGAGATATGCAAGAGTCGTAGCAAGTGGCAGTCCATAGTTTCTGCCTACCCCTGTGGGAAAAAGGCGTGAGTGTATTTATAGAATAAACACGCAAATTAAACAAAACTATATACCGTTGTACAAGAACGTATGACGTTTTCTACGCCAGTTATACGAGCTTACACCCGTACAGTTTGTTCGACATAAGTAAGCCGATCGGAAGTTATCTGCAAATGGTTTAGAAGTGGTAAATTTTAATAGAAAGAGTCGGTGTAAAGATAATTAGAGTCGTATATGTTTCACATTTCTAATTATTTTGTTTACTAATTTCGATATTTATGTAATAAAACACTTAATTAAACGATTTTATCACCGCGGTAGTTCGGAACGGCTAACTTCCGATCGGCTTACTTATTTCGAACAAACTGTATGTATGTACCCAGTATATTAACTGTGCTACGGTAAGCTTGATAGTTTGAGCTTAAAGGTGAACGCACACTTATCAGAGCCGAAAGAATCGAATTTTAGAATTACTAAGTATAGACTCCTATGAAACATCGCTCACTTATTCACGCCGAATCGGACGAATCGCCGGAAGAGTTCTTAAGGTAGGTACCCAAATTGTTCAGCGCGATCGATTCTTCCGGGCCGGACAAGTGTGCGTTCACCTTAAGACGACCCGTATTACGTGGCTATAGGAGTGATTATTGAGTATAATTATGAAGCTTGAAGTATTGAAAATAACAAAAACTTTTTTTTAAGACGTTGGATGAGTTACAGTAATTTCTACCTTTTTCCTAGATTGTTAAATCCATATTTTTTACAGGTGGGGTTCAATAACGCAAGCGTCGACAGTCCGCCTCGGCATCGACGAAAAAGGGGACGAAGTATATGTCCCGATGTGCAACCTACTACCCATGGTCCATCCCGATGATTTAGGTAGGTTCCTACAACTCCTATTTCATATAATACTAGCTTTCCGCCCACGGCTTCGTCCAGGTGGTATCTCGGCTTTCCTGCATTTAAATTATTCCCGTTTAGGCAACATTTTTATTTATGCTCCGCTCCTATTGGTCTTAGCGTGATGATATATAGCCTATAGCCTTCCTCGATAAATGGGCTATCTAACACTGAAAGAATTTTTCAAATCGGACCTCGTTCCTGAAATTAGCGCGTTCAAGCAAACAAACAAACAAACAAAATATTCACCTTTATAATATTAGTATAGATTACTTGAGACCCGTATGTATGTGGCGACGTTAATAGGCATGATGACTGATTTTCAAAAACTGATCTAAAATATTATAGGCATGATGACTGATTTTCAAAAACTGATCTAAAATATTCTTATGTATATATGTATATACTATTTCCGAAAAATATTTTTTTTCTGCAATTAAATAAGGTTTTTGATACAAAAATGCGATTTTAATTCAATGTTTTTAAATTAGCGCGAAAACGGTCCCTGGTGTCATGGCGTCTGCTTATGACGTCACTTCTATGTTTTGACATCGTATACAATAGCAGATTAAGGCCGGGTGGTACTGCAAAGCCCACATAAAAATGTTTTTTTTTTAAAGTAGTAAATAGTAAAATTAAAACCTGAGAAAATAAATTTATATTGTTGAGTATATATTCTAGGGAACACATACAAGGGACACACGATTTGATAAAGTTGGCTCGATAGAATAAATTCACAAAGATACCTCTTTTTTTGTAATTTTATCTTCCATTTTCGATTTTATTCTTAAAATAATAAAACCGAAAATGATTTGACATCATGTTTTATTTACTAAAATAAAGTTCATAGATAGCTCGAGAGATTTTACCCGATAGATTTTCTTTATTACATTAAATTTTTAATCAATTATTAAAGTAACTTACGAGGCGAGACACTGACTGAGCCTGAGCCTCGCCGAATGGATCGTAAATTACCTACTTGAATAATCGGTTCTTCACTCCTACGATGGACCCACATGAGAAATGCAATGGCATGTTTGCAGCCTCCTTGTGAGGCAACGCAGTCATGGCATTCTACCGATATAACTTCTTCCTTTACTTAGTCAACTATTAACGTCACTGCATATAACTTCGCGTGGACCTTGTGTTCTGGGCAGATTTTTGATTTAACTATAAGTACATAGATTTCCATCGCGTTTTAACTGAACGTAGCTAATCGCGTCGTCCCCATAAGATGGCCTGGAGGATCTAAAACAAGAAATCGATAGGAAAGCATATTTTATAAAGTCAAAACATTATTAAAACTAAACATACGAAGCTGTGCTTTTTAAAAATGATTTTATTTTTTTAATTATAGTAGGTATAATATAAATAATAATAAATAATACTTACATTGTAGTTTTAACATTTCTAAATTCTGCTGAACAGAACTCTTTGTTTAATACCGGGAACTGTCCCAGCATTAACAAATCAATTCTGGGCAAATTAGAGCTGTTTGCCTTGGTAAACCCTTGTTCCATTACTTAATAAGTTCTTATACAAGTTGTAGGACAAAAGCTAAGTAATATACAATTAGGAAATACATAATAAACAATTTTAAGCGCGGAGATTGTCGAAATTCGTACGAAATTTACGTGACAGCGACAGTTCAACATAGATGTGACGTAATTGAATCTGATTGGTGTTCAACTGAACATGGCGGACTAGTGTATTTTGTAGTTTTATTTTATCAAATAAATTAATAATCCCGTCTTATAAATAAAAATAAATATTCTTTTCTAAACATATTAATTATATTTCAGTATATGAACATATTATTTTAGTAATTCTTGCTTACAGTCATCATGCCTATTGCGGCATCAGTTTTAAATGGTGTCTCAAGGTCAAGGTCACAACACACTATTCTAGAGAACTATAAAGTGCTCTACTACTCTACTCGTTAGGGTTTCGATTAGGGTCTTCAATTCCTTAATGAATCCCGAGTCCAAATTACTTCGCTTGCCTTTCATTCGGCATTTGAGCTAAGAGCTTAGGCTGTTTCGTCTCTAGGTCTCTAAAACTAATAATAAAAACTTTTTCGTAGTGATCGACGGGTGGGACATAAGTCCACTAAATTTGGCAGAGTCAATGGTCCGCGCCAAAGTCATTGACTTCGACTTGCAACAGAAGCTCAAGAAGGAAATGTCGGGTATGAAGCCACGACCAGCCATATACGATCCTGACTTCATCGCTGCTAATCAGGTATGTATCTTCACCTTTGAGCCCGCTAAATATCTTGGGTGTGGCTTTTATTATTTTTTTATGGGATATCTTGGCAAACGAGCAGGCGAGTCATCTGACATCTGCAATATCAAGGAGTCGCAGATGCCAAGCCTATTGAAAGGTAAGGGAGGGGAAGGAAAGAGAGAACGCAGGGGACTGAGGGAGGAATTGGGCCTCCGACGCTCCGCACTCACCGTACGAAACGCAACATTATGCATAGTTATTACTTGACGTCGATATTCTATAGGAATTTCTACATGTCTTGATGATATTTTTCAAGGGCGAGTTTAAGTTCCTGTGTGTCGGGCACTCCCCGGTTCTGAGACAGAATAAGTGGGTAACAGTAATTACTGTGTGTGTAATTTTCGCAAAAAAAAAAATTGTTTGTCTATGTTTCTTGCGGCCACTCTTCGTCCCTTCCTAAGGTCGATACCTCACGTCCCTTCGAACTTCTTTATAGCGTTTGTTGTTTGTTAAATGAGCTAAGCGCACGTTACGCACGCAACTGAGCGTTTACGAACATCTCGCTTATATAGTAGGTAGTATGCATCGGAATCTGAGCGATTCTAGGAACATACATCTTATAACATTAGTTACTTCACCGCTCCCAGCATTTCGATTAAGTGTTTATTTTGAATAGACAAGGGTTGCGAACAAACCCAAAATAAGATGAACATTATAATATAATCAACTCGTGTGAACTAAGAACTAATTAAGGCCTGCGTACTTTTGCACGGTACAGACGGCTGCACATCAAGCTATAATTTTCTAGTTTTAACTGACCTGTTATTGGGTAGGTTTTTTTGTCAGATTATGTTGGTTTTGCATGGCTTCATGTGTGGCTGAGTGTACAAACGTCATCTTGCTTGTGTAGTTGTAGTGGACATGTGTCTATGGAGGCTGAAATGGCGACTCTTCATGATTCATAATATGATTAAAATTCTACGGAATTTTATGGGTTGTAAACATAAACTGATTTAGAGCAGGCTTTAAAAAAATTCTTACTGAAAATAGAGTCGACCAACAAAAACAAAACTAAAATTGGTAATAACTTATACTGTATTCAACGATAGGTCAGGCAGAGGTGTAAATTTGTACACCCAAATTTCGCCGGTATGTTTAGATCCAATGTAATACGTAGCGAGCCTATTGCCGCCAGTAACCGGGCACAAATCCAAATTCCGAGCTGGTACTGGGAATTTCATAGAAGAAGAAATTACCCGACCCCTAGCGTTACAGATGCGCTTGGGGCCACTTGACTAATGAGGCAGTTATAGGGAGGAATCGGTTAATAAATAAGGAAGTTAAATTATTATTATAATTGTATACTATAGTTATTATAATTGTATACTAGACAGAGACCGTATTACCAAATCGTGTTGTGACGTCAAGACTAAGGTGTGCCGCAGTAAAGGCATAATTAACTTCACATATTCCTTACATTGTGGCGTTCTAAAAATAAATGTTGATATAAAAACATAGTATTCACTTGTCACGTCGCCGCAAAATGGGTTAGCAGCTGATAACAAACTGAAAATATTGCTTAAAACTTTTAATGTTAACTAAAAACGTAGAAAACGAGGGCACACTTATTACTTATTCATTTTACGATACCCCTATTAATTAGCCATAGATAATTATTTACATATAAATTTACTTTCTAGGACAACGAATTATAAAAAGTTGAACTGTTGAAGGTAAAACGATGAAACTTTGAATTTAGGCACTTGATAAGTGATAAATAAATATTTGTTCTAGCGTTTTTGAAATTTCGACCTGTGTGGGGATGAAATAGGGGATGAAAGTTCATATGGAAGTCCAAACAAAGTCACGCTTTGAAGCCCAACCTCGGAGCCGATTTTGATAAAATTTGGTCCAAAAATAGACTAGACCTTGGGAAAGGATATAAGCTGCGTTTATATTTCGGTAAATAATAAAGTTGGGCAAGTTTTGTGGTCTACCCGAGTAAAGAAGCGGACGGAAAGATATATTAGGATAATTTGCAATTTCCCGCCAGAATTGGAAAAAACTTAACAGTCAAAATCGTGTTGTCCACGCGGGCGAAGGTGCGGGCGGAAAGCTAGTTTCAATATACATTTACTTTCTAGGACAACGAATTATAAAAATACGTATTTGGTCTAGGAGTAATAACCTGAAACCTTTAATACCTTCATCTTCACGTTTAGGTAAGATTTACACGACCACCGATTAATGCAGTTTTTAGTAATAGATAAAGTGATTCAATAAGAAGGTTTATATTCTAGTATACGTGCATATTATAGTAGGGAAAAGACTGTTACGCTAGAGGTCCTGGGTTTAATTCCCAGGTCGAGCGAAGTGTTATTGAGTTGCTCTATGAAATTCTCTGTAGCAGCTCAGGGTCTGGATTTGTGCCTGGTTAATAACAATAGACTCGCCCCCTATTACATGGGGCCTAAACATACTTACCGAATATCTGTGGTTGTATATTAAGTAAACCTCTGCCTAACCCTTCGGAGGATACAGGTGTGATGATGTGAGGTATGTTACGTCAAAAAAAAACTATGAAATGCTCAGTAGGACCTCGGTATTTTGGTTTTCCAGCAAATCGCCTAGAGGTGTAGGCTGTAAAAAACCAATAACACTACTCGACCTGGGGATCGAACCCAGGACCACTAGCGTAACAGTCGCGCTTAAAACCACTAGATTAATGAGGCAGTCTCCTCTATAAAGCTCTGCGTAATTATATTCCGTTTATAAATGTTTTAAATAAATCTCGGTTCCGCTGAAGCCACGACTACCGGAGCGGAGCGGACATGTGATTTTTTCACAGTTCTAACATAACACGTAACGTATAATTTCCGATAAATTAGGCAGTGGTTTACAGGTTCCGCTTTTAAATTTCCCAGCTCCACTTCAAGGTAGAGTCGGCCTTAAGGCTGAAACTTCAGCCTTGGGCGCGGTATTCAAATTTTTCTTAGTTTTTCGATGATGTCAATCTTGATGTCTCGACTGCGATGTACCTAGAATGTGTTATAGCCGAAAAATTTGCGAAATACCAAGAAAAAATAGATTTCGCGCAAAGCTGAACGTTTAGCCTTCAATGTAATTACGGGACAACACGAACTAAACTGCAATCTTCTAATTGTAACGTGCCACCATGAATGGGTCGGCACGACTGGGGAAGTGCAGTGGTCCTACATATTATCGACATGAAGTAGCAGTAGAGTGTGGAGCGCCGGAGGCCCAATTGCTCTCTCAGTCCCCTTCCTTCTCCTTTTCTCCTTCCTTCCCTTGTCCATGGCTCGTAAACCCATCTGCATGTTCTCCTTTGGTATTGCAGATGTCCATGGACGGCGATGATTACTAACCATCAGGTGACATGCCAGCTCGTTTGCCGAGTTATCCAATAAAAAAATCCCAATGCGCGCGCCCTTCGAAAACTCCATGATTATTAGATTACGAAATATGTGGGATATTTCCTTAAATACGTATTTATAGCAATGGTTGACGGAAACGTTACCTATACCGTACAATTACGGAGAACCCTGAACAATCGCAATGACCGCTAATTCGCAGAAATAGACTGCACTTATGTAATGTGACGTCAGAGGGCATCACGTGACGCGTCGCGACGTCATGTGTGCCGTGTATGGCATGATTATGGTGTGTTTAATCTATAATGTCACAATAGTATACTTTATGTGTATTAAATAAAGAGTGCAATTCCTATGCATTTATTCAAGATGGTATTTGAATTGTGCCGTCCTATTCGAGCGCTAAGTCTCTTGTTGCTTGATGTTAAAAGTCATTTTCATCGAGATAGCTAATTTTTGCGATGTTGGGATCTGTATCCTGCGTGCTACTTGTTGTGACTGAAAGCCCAACTGATTGGGAAGGGGAGATGATTACTTGCGATATAACGTTTTGTGTGACGATTCAATAAGATCTCTTTGTAGTAACCAGGACGTTTGTTTGACAAGGGTGAGAAAGATAGCTATGATTCGGGAATTGGAATGTGGGAAGGTTGAATGTAAACCGATAAGTACTTAGAGTTACAAAATAGTCAGTAAGGTTGTTTGTTTGTTACCCTTATAGACTAAACCGTTGAAACTTTTTTAATGAATTTTGGTACAGAGATAGATTGGACCTTGAAAAGAGCATAGGTTTAAAGACCTGTCTTAGAGAGTCCTTTGATATGTCAGAGAAAAGGCAATTGGACTTGCAATCATTTGGTTGTCTGTTCGAAACTATTGCACTACCGACGTGAATCCATTCGTAACATAAGTATTAAGTTTGTGCGACCCACATTGCTGGTAAGCTTATAAAAAAATACCATAACATAGCATTACGCCTGTGTATACCCACACTTCGCCGATATGTTTATGTCCCATGTAATAGGGGACGAGCCTATTGCCATAAACCGGGCACAAATCCAGACTCCGAGCTGCTACTGAGAATTTCATAGAGAAACTCGCTCGATCTGAGATCGAACCCTCTGAAATCGAAACCGCTAGAGTAGTAGTCGCGCTTGGGACCAAAAGACTAATGAGGTAGTATAATAAATATGTATATTATATAGCACAAAAATTGTTAAACAAGTTAGTAGTGTTCAAACTGGTCGGGCACTCAAAATGCTAAACTCTCTGGCATTCAGAAGACATAAAACTTATTTCTCTAACTACTTAATACTTAGTGATGAAATTGGATATACATATATGCGACTGGACCGTGTTTATTCTATGCGTCTAATTCATTAATGCTGTTTGCAAAAGTATATTATAAAACGGTCGTAAATTACCGTTATAACCTCTTTCTTATTAGAAATGTAATTCAGTTATGCTAACATAACGTTTATTGCCACTTAAAAATAATTGTTATACAATTTTAGTGGTGGCAATATTTTTCACAGCTCTTTATGAAATTAATTTTCAAGCGCAATTTTATTTCATAACTGTATTTTTTTATAATAGTGTTGTAAATAACGTCATTTGGTTTACTTTTTTAGGCTTTTTGCCAAAATGTATTATTTCCTAGATAATTTTGTCCGTTCAGCCGAAATGCAGTTTTACCAAAATAGTCCAATGTATTTAAATTGCATAACTGGTTTAATGGTTGCAAGCTCGGCTGCTAAGCTTGGGGTCCTTGGTTCGATTCCTAGAAAGATCCGCTTTTACATAGGGTATTCTAGACGTTGAAGCTTCAGCGAAGACTCTCTATACTACTCGATTCCTATTGGTTTCGCTTTTAAACAGTATATTGCCGGAGAGAGGAGTTAGAAAAGGATTAACTAAAAATTTACCCTTCACCACCGCTCCATAGATAAAGGAGTTCAAATGATAATTTACAAACAATGCAGTCTACACAGATTACAACTAACAGTGTTAGTTTACAAATTTCAGTGTATCTACCCTGCCACGTGTTACACTGAAACACATGGAGTGTCGCCAACTCGTCATTCCCCATTGTGTAGTAATCTTTTTTTTCCAAAACACGTGTCGACCTGTTGATCATAACGGGCCAGCATGTTTACAAAGACCGATTGTCTATGAATGGGTCCACCGTGGAATAATAAAGTTTTTCCATTGCCTTCGTCCGCCTGTTTATAAAACAGTGTCAGTTGACGAGTTCCGATACTTCCATATTTGAAAAATAACCCGTCTATAATAGTATTCTAGTTTCAAAATATAAAATATTCTACATTCTTATCCTATTATATAGGTTTCATTTTATTTAAATAGCAGCAATGTTGATCTAGATCAGCGGTTCATAACCTTTTTCAGCCGCGGACCCCCAAGGAAATCAAGCATAATGCCAAGGACCCCTGAGTGAAAAAAAGGTGCAATTTTCGGACAATATTATATTTTAGTATTGGGACAGCGGACCCCCAAACATATGCTTGTGGACCCCCGGGGTCCCCGGGCCACAGGTTAGGAAACAATGATCTAGATCAATCCAAGATTGTTTCAGCCTTTGGGATCCGAAATCTTATTTACCGCGTTTCAAGACACTGCGCATAGATTTTATATTAGACATACCAGGAAGTGGTAAAGCGTCTTATTTATAAATATGTAGACGTATATATATATAATCCTTTATAATCAATATTATATATATAATTTACTACGGTTTTAATTGTCTTCCAGATATAGAGCAAAAATTGGCAACTTCACAGAGTAGTATTGCCAAAAGTGACATGTTACTACATTGAGTTTTAAGTATTGTCGTACTAGAGTAATTACGATATAAATAATATTTTTATCAACATAACCACATAACGCTAATTCACCGAAGTGTAATATGTACCTACCACCAGCAAGAACGAGCGAGAATTACTAGAGCGTTGATTCGAATCAAATCAAGTGTTTATATTTCAAATAAGCTTTTACAAGCGTTTATGAAACGTTATTGACTCTAGTTGCACGGTTCCAACACGTTGATCCTATGGAGAAGAATCCGGCAAGAAACTCCATGGACACTCTTTTAAAATATATATTAGATTATCTTACTTAACTCGGCTTGTAAATGCGTTACTAGCTGGGCCAGACCTTCTGCAGTCACTGATTGGCTTGTTGTTTCGCTTCAGGCAGAGACCTGTAGCAGTGTAGACCAGATGCGGATGAATATCAGTATCCAGCAATGGAATCTACCCACTTTATCTCACTTTTTTTCCCAGGCTGACCGCGCCACCAACCTGATCCGTGGCACCAAGTATGAGCAGTACTTGCAGGTTCGCGCCGACATCAAGGACTTCCGCGACAAGAACAAGCTGGACAAAATTGTAATACTGTGGACAGCCAACACTGAAAGGTCAGTAGTAAGCGACGGAACCGAGTCCACTAGAAAGAAGAAAGAAAGAAAGGTTTATTTAGCCAACAGCACAGGAGACAGTACATACAGTTTGTACATTACATACATACATATAATTTACTTAAGGATTGCAATTACTTATATGATTATTGATAAATTAATATTCACGTTACCCAATCCACACTGTGCATTAATAAGGTACTGCCGTAATTTTATTTTAAATGTGGTTAGAGTATTTATTTGTCGCAGTGGGGGTGGTAGGTTATTCCAAATCTTAGATGCTGCATACAGAAAACTGCCTCTAAATGCTTCAGACTTGTGGGTCGGAATAGAGAGTTGCAGTGCGCACCGCCTAGCCTCACACTCCCTCAGTCGTGTAACCCATCTGAGTTTTACGTACAGATAAGATGGTTCCTTGTGTTTTATCACACCAAAAAGAAGGCAGGCCAAGTGTAATTTACGGCGCAATTTCATTTTGAGCATAGCGTGTTTATTTAAAATAGGTGTAACATGGCTTCGAGGGGGGACTGAGAAGCAAAAACGTGCACAAGCGTTCTGGACCCTCTGAATGAGACGATCGGTCCTTGCTAACACTATATGCCAGGCGCCTTCTTAAAGACTAGCACATCCAGCAGACGTATTCCTGCCCGAACTAGATCGAGGTGCAACCTATCGGGTCCAATTTTGAATCTAAACCATCCAGGGATCCACTCAATCTTTCACAAAATGTGTCCAGGCTTTTATGAGGACTTCAGTGACATGCTCACTACATATGATAAAACAAAATCGCCCGCCGCGTCTGTCTGTTCGCGATAAACTCCAACACTACTGAACGGCTTTCTACCAATTGACAGACTGATTGATGAGAAAGGATTAGGGTTTATAATTTGACAAGGTTTTGTGTAAATTGATAGAAATATGGCGGTAATTGTGTACAGCCGAGCAAAGCCAGGACAGGTCACTACTATAAAGATATAAGGATGATATACATAGACTGAGTGCAGTTAATCAATGGTTCCTTGCATCGTACAATAATATTAGACCTATTATTGTACAGTGACTATCAAATATATCGCACCAAACAGACTGTTCATAATTATCTGAGCAACTAGAGAAATTAAACCATATCTCAGCGACACAAAGGGTGTTTTAGAATGAAAACTAAAGACAGCAGCTGTCATTCTGACATGTATTTTATCCCATTGAGATATAGTTTAATTTCCCTAGTTGCTCTGATAATTATGAACAGTTTTCGCTCCGATATATTTGATGTTGACTGTACCATGCAAGAAAGTATTGAGTAACCAGCTATTCGGGCAATGTAAAAAATGTAAGCGTGTGATCTTTGTTGACGGATTGAATTCAAGAGCGTGTCAATGTTAGTGACCGCAGTGTTAGTGACCGCGTCACAAAAACACCTTACTATCATTTTTTGCATGTAAAAGACTAACAGTTATTTATATTATAACTAAGCTCCGTTTGAACAGTATGTTACCATCACAGACTAACCCCGTGTTCCCACTGGTGACAAAACATGTTGCAAACAGCTACCTATCTCACTCACACTTTGAGACTTAGAGTCAGATAGCTGTTTGCAACATGTTTTGTCGTCAGTGGAAACGCGGGGTGTTGGTGAATGTTTTAGCAATTTTGTTGCGCTTTTGATGTTGCTTTTAGAACATTAGAACCTTCAGGGGCCGTATTACCACGTATTAATGCCATCATTTTTAGGTTGTGAGAGAGGGATGCCGCTCTACAGGTTATATAGTGGCGTCCCTCTTTCACAACGTAAAAATGATGGCAATAATACGTGGTAATACGGCACCTGGGCTGTGTTCCGTCGTGATCTCGGCTTTCTAAATTCCTTGGCAGTTTCCCAAAATCCTGTAGTGCTCACTTACATTAGACATTTAGCAACTCATTCTAGACTAGTTGGTTTATGTAGTTTGTTTTTGAAATTGAAACACCTGAGATCAATGATATTTAGGTACAGATTGGTACTTGCGGGCGCAATCTGAAGACTCTAACATTTCACTCATAACAGATAGCAGAACATCTACTATCTGTACTTATTAAATAGGTATATATTAATTTTAATTTCATTGCCTGAGATATACATCAACTAGATAACAGTATCAAGCCAAATACGTTTTTTTTTTGTAGATATCTAATATTGGCTGCCTAATTTCGCCTCAGGATAGACTGGAAGTAGAGAAGCCCATATTTATAGTACCTATATACATATTATGTTTGTGCATCAGGTTCTGTGAGGTGCGCGCGGGCGTGCACGATACTTCAGACAACTTGGAGCGTGCGCTGCGCGACAACAACTCTGAGATATCACCATCAACCATCTTCGCGCTTGCTGCTATCGATGAGGATGTAAGTATATATAGTATACTCATAGTTTAGTACATATTGCATTTCTCCTTCTACAGGTTATATACCTGTAGATCCTCTTCATGTGGACAGGAAAAAATAATAACAAATGAATCCGTTATATTTCCATAGATAATAATAATAATCATTGTGAAAAAAAATATAATTATGTAACAAGTTTCTTATGAATATGCGGTGTGCCTTTACATAAATAAATAAATAATAATATGTTTTTTTTATGTTTTAATATTTTTTCTTTCTATAAATTATATACAAGTGTGTTATTATAAATAAATATATGTCAAAATAAATTAAATCATACGTACATGGGTATGATTTAGTATTTCATGCCTTTTTCAATGTTTTGTACATAATAAAACTTCTTTAATTAGGCAGTAAACACAAAATTTGCCATATGCTTTTACATACATACATGAATTTATTGTAAAATCTTGTTATATTTCCAGTGCATATACATAAACGGGTCGCCCCAGAACACGCTGGTGGCGGGCGTGGTGCAGCGCGCCGAGATGCGCGGAGTGTTCGTGGCCGGAGACGACTTCAAGTCCGGACAGACCAAGCTCAAGTCTGTGCTGGTTGACTTCCTGGTTTCAGCTGGTGAGTTAAACTGACCATATCTGAACCAAGAATATATTTCGATCGTAGTGGCATAAGCTGCATAAATGGTTCCCGTCTCGGCAAAATTATTTAGCTAAGAGGGTAGTTGATTGGTACATACCAATCAACTACCCTTTATTTTTAACAAATCACATGATTTGTTAAAAATAACAGCTTTAGTGAAATACCATACTATCATGCCTGTATTCCCTGAAGGGTTAGGCAGACACCTACAGTATGTTTGTTGTTGTATGTTTAGGTCCCATGTAATAGAGGGCGGGCGTATTGCCATTAACCGTGCATAAATCCAGACTCCGAACTGCTTCTAAGAATATCATAGAAAAACACAATAACACTGCTCGATCTAGGGGTTCAAACCACCAGGTCTTAGGACCACTAGACTCGCGAAGCAGTTGTAAAAAACTCCTTTTGTATTTGTTGTCAGGTCTGAAGCCAGTTTCCATCGTAAGCTACAACCATCTAGGTAACAACGACGGCAAGAATCTCTCCGCACCCAAACAGTTCCGCTCCAAAGAGGTCAGAATACTTTTTATAATAATTTTCTTTTAAATTGTAATTTTCTTTGCGGATGATTGGTTTTCTTCATAAAATTTTCAGTACAGTTTGTTCGAAATAACTGAGCGCGTCTGAAGTTGTCCGCAAGGGAGTTTGTAGTGGTACATTTCAATACAAAGACTCCGTGTAAACAATTGCGGTCGTTAATGCTTCGCGTTCGTGATTATTTCCTTACTAGTTTTGTTATTGATGTATAAATAAAAAAAAAACAAACACTAATATAGTGATTTTACCTGCGCGGCAGTTCGGAATGGCTGTCAGCAAGCAAACTGTAAAAAAATAATCGTAATCAAAATCAATAAAATGCTCAAAAGTACTTTTTTATAAGACTTAAAACCATGATAGTAAATAATAATTATTTTTCGTTTTAGATCACAAAGAGCAATGTAGTCGATGATATGGTGGAGTCCAACCAGATACTGTACAAGCCGGGAGAGAAGCCTGACCACGTGGTGGTCATCAAGTACGTGCCCTATGTTGGTAAGTCATCCTATATGATCCTTTGTTGCAATAGTATTAAAGAAAATAAATAAAGTGAGATCCTTCAGAAAGGTCACGTGCGTAGTACATGCAACCGGCGCATGTGAATGACAAGATGTATGAATGTGGACGAAGCAAAAGAAGTATGCAAGAATGCGTTCTGTAGTTTCTGCCTACCCCTATGGGAAAAAGGCGTGAGTGTACGTATGTGTGTATGTAAAACAAATAAGATTAGTATCTAAGATTTAATACATGAGGAATTTTGTTTTTAGCAAATTTTGGAAACCTCTTGTGCTTTACCTATATTTTTTTGAAAATAACATACTTGTAAATAAAAAAATGAGAACCTTTTGTTGAAGAGTATGTTGCGCCGCTTCTTTTTCCCAGCTAAAACACTAGGAAGCGCTGAAGTGCGTTCAAAAAGTACTACTTAGTTCTATCTTGAATAAATAATTTTGACTTTGTTTTAGCCACAAGTAAATTAACTCAAACTGTTTGCAGGTGATTCCAAGCGCGCGATGGACGAGTACACGTCGGAGATCCTGCTGCACGGCACCAACACCATCGTGGTGCACAACACGTGCGAGGACTCGCTGCTGGCCGTGCCGCTCATCCTGGACCTGGTGCTGCTCGGGGAACTCTTCACCAGGCTCTCCTTCCGCGACGCAGACCGCTGTTAGTACTGCTTTTTTTCATCGTCATTCTTCAACCCCTTAAAATTTCTTATGAACCATGGTTCATTGTCCGTGGTTCATGGTTCACGGTCCGTGGTTCATGGGTCATAGTCCATGGTCCATGGTTCATGGTTCATGGGTCATAGTCCATGGTCCATGGTCCATGGTTCATGGTCCATGATTCATGGTCCGTGGTTTATGGTTCATGGTCCATGGTCCGTGGTTCATGGTCCATAGGTCATGGCCCATTGTCTTTGGTTCATGGTCCATGGGTCATAGCTCATGGTCCATGGGTCATGGTCCATGGTCCATAGGTCATCGTTAATTGTCCGTGGTTCATGGTCCATGGTTCATGGTCCATGGTTCATGGTCTATAGTCCATGGGTCATAGTCCGTGGTTCATGGTCGGGGGTTCATGCGACGTGGTTCATGGTCCATGGTCCGTGGTCCATGGTCCGTGGTTCATGGTCCATGGTCCGTGGTTCATGGTTCATGATTCATGGGGCATTGTCCATGATCCGTTTTATTGAGACGACGATTGACATTGAGTGAGGTTACAGTTCTTAGGGATTAGACTATTGTCCACCACGCTAGCCTATTGCGGGTTGGACAATAGTCTAATCCCTAAGACTAAACACGCCGTCAAAAAAAATTATCAGGCATGCTGGTTTCCTCACGATGTTTAAACGCGTGATAATTATTAATACGCACATGACTTGAAGTCAGAGATGCGTGCCTTGGATTTGAACTATAAACCTTTGACTTGGCAGCCAATGGTCATACCACTAGGCTATCACTGTGATTACTGTGAGTAACGATAGCTTATTACTAAATAAGAAAACATTTTTGCAACGTATTTGTGTAAGTGAAATCGTATTTTTACAAGCTTCTATTAATCTTGCAATGTTTGTATGTTTAGATGTAATCTTGCACCTGAATTTTGAAGCAGTTTTTCTTTACCGATTGAGATGAAACGTTGCGTAGAAAATGTGTGTTATTAAGACATGATAGTGGGAGCGTAGTCGTCGCCGCCGGGGCACACCCAGAAAGCAATTTAATTAGCAAATTAATGTATTCAACAGTTCCAGTTTCCCCGGAAAAATTTGTAAATCCTGAAGCTTCGTATACAGTTGGATCTCGATGAATGTGTGTGTTGTATGTTTAGCGTACCAGAGGCTGCACGCGGTGCTGTCCCCGCTGGCCTACCTGCTGAAGGCCCCGCTGGTGCCGGCCGGGGCGCCCGTCGTCAACGCTCTGTTCAAGCAGCGCGGCGCCATCGAGAACCTGCTGCGGGCCGCGCTCGCGCTGCCGCCGCTCAACCACCTCGGGCTCGAGCATAAGGTACAGATGTTACCTGACCCACCCTAGGTGGGACGGCGGGGTTTTGGTCGGTTTAAATTCAGTTGGAACTAAATTTTGAATAATAATATGTTAAACGGCTTTCTGAATCTAAGATTTCGAAAAACTCGTACAAAATTTAATCATCGCCGCCCAAGTTGTGCTTCTTACGCAATTATTATCAAATAATTGTTTGACTTGGGATTTCACCATGTAAAAACACTGTCAAAATATAAAAACAAACTTTTTTTAGCGATTGAGCGATTGCGTTTTTGCAAACTCTGCCGGACACTAACGTATTGACCAATTCGACTTTCAGGTGCCATTCCTTATGAAGGACTTGCAAACCGGTGCGCTGTTCACGTCCCCGCCAAACAAGAAGCAAAAACTCGCGCACGAAAACGGCGACCAGTGAGGGTCAACATCCATTATCTAGAATCATCTATCGCTCAGCGCCATCACCCCTGCACAAAACTATTCAGCAGCAGTCCCATCGCTTCTTATTTATTGAACGTTGAATTAAATTAATTATTATAGATCTATCATTGAAAATTTTGTTCTAAATTATTATACTTTGTTACGTGTTTTCGGAGCTTCTGTTATTAAAAAGACAAATATTTATTAATTAATTTATTGTTTCTACTGCTCCGAGTAGTATTATTTAGTTATGTACTTTAGCACTTGCACACTTCGGGTATTTGAATTATGTTGATTAAGTTCTGTGATAATGTGTGATCAACGTTCGTACTGATGTAGTTTAACTAAACAAGTATTTATTTTGAAATTTAACAAAGATGTATTAGATACATGTTTACCAATGAACAGGTAAATTAATTTTTGGAACATTTACAAAATTATTCGTAATTTCCTAGGTAAACCTGATATCGCTATCGACTTTAACCTTTGGAGTATATTTACAAAATATAAATGTATCTATTTTCTAGCCTATAAATCTTTTCATAGTATTATTAATCATCAAAATGTTCATGCCCTCCCAATGCGTTTTACCAGTGATTATATGTGTCAAAGTTAAAAAAATAATAGAACTATGACATTCCATATCAACGTATAGAATCTCGCATGTCAGTATTATAGATGCGTAATCATTCGTTAATCCATAATAGTAGTATCGGTATTATATAATTATATATTTAGTTGAATTTCACTTATAATCTCAGTATTATACTAAGTTTACGAATGTATTGTACGAAAGTTTGCATTTACTTAGTTATTCAATATTCAGATTTTAAGCACACGATATAAACATTATATTAGAGTAATTAAATGTTATAATAGATATCCTATGCTTAAGAGGTCAATGTTCAATATTTCGCTTTCTTCAATTGAAATACTTTCAAATGAGGAAATCTTAGTTTGAATATTTGTATCTTGTGTGCGTTTATGTTTAAATAAATTGATTTTATAATGGACGTTTGAGTTTAATTCGACATATTTTTTATTTTTTCACTCGACAGTCATCACTCATCACTTAGATATAAAAAACATAAAACTTAACTGATTATTCCTGAATTTGCCTCGAAGTTTTGAAAACAAACACAAGAGGTATAATAAAGCAGATGGAATGTATAGTGTTAACAATTTTAACCCAGTAAAGATAGCAAAAAATAAAATAACAAATTGTAAAGCTGACTTATAGGGGAACATAAGCCTAATGCCACTAATTAATAAAATATATATTATTATATAATTTATAAAATTATGACACATCTATCATGTTAAAATTACGTCCACTGGATGAAAAACCAATATATTTGTAGTTGCGGTACTAGGGTACCATAAACAGGTTGAAGGTAATTTTGGTAAGTAAAACAACACGAGTCTCTCGCGTTTATGCATTCCTAGTAATAATAATAATAGTCCTCATGACGGCGACCCTGAATTATTAAATATATTATCTTTTTTATATAAATAGTATTCCTAGTATCGGGGATAGGAAGTTGGCGTTAGATCAGTGGCAAGCCTATTAACAAAACTACCCTCACCTCTTCAAACTTTATGCTATCCTAGTACTTGATATCCAGTGGTAGTGGCTTTGAACAGCACCATTTACTGATAACTAACTGAAAATGAGCCTAATTGCCACTAAGCTATGCATTTATAAAAATTACGACATTATCCATCATGTTAAAATTACGGCCACTGGATGAAAAATCAACATATTTGTAGTAGCGGTACTAGGGTACCATAGACAGGTTGAAGGTAACTTTGGTAAGTAAAATTTCAACACGAGTCTCTCGCGTTTATGCTCTCCTAGTATCGGACATCAGAAGTTGGCGTTAGACACCCGGAGGCAAGCCTAACAACAACTACCCCCCACCTCTTTAAACTTCATGCTCTCCTAGTACTCGATATCCAGTGGTAGTCGCTTTGAACAGCGCCATTTTGATAACTGTCAGTTGGGGTCAATGTTGCCATTTTATAATTCTTATCTATATTGTGTCGTAATAATGACAATGGCAATATACCTACGCGACGAATAAATAATTTCTAGATGAGATTTTTACTGCTGTTCGCAGTAATTTAATTTCTTTTACTTTTACTACTATGGTATAATTAATGGAGAGATAATATAATCAACTTCAAGTACCCTCATGTTTATGCTACCCTGGTATCAAGGAGTGGAATTTGTTATTGTGGTGGTCACAACAATGAAACTACCCACATTCGTCAAAATTTTGTATGTCATTCTACGATCCTTACCCCGCGTTTCCACTGAAGACAAAACATGTTGCAAATATCTATCTAACTTTATCTAATTCACAAAGAGAGAGAGTGGGAAAAGTAGCTGTTTGCATTTTTTATCGTCAGTCGAAACGCGGGGTTACAAACGCAAACGGATCTTCCTAGTCCTGTCTACACTTCCTGCTCCTAGTACCGAAGAGCAGTAAAAATAAAGCTACCATGATTGCGCAAAAACTCTAGATTTCAAGTAAAAAAACCATGTTACCAAGAATATTCGGATATTATTCTGTGTCATGTTTGGTAAGTAAAACATATATCTGATTAATCTTCTTTATTTTCAGTTAAGCATATAATAGTTACAGTATCCCAATTTCTCCAGTCTAATTTGACAGTATGTCTCAATCACGCACCAAGTAATTCACAATTAAACGTTAAGTAACGCATTTAATGGTGTTTCACATTACAAGTATACGGCCGAAAACTAAATACAAACGAATCTTATGTAAAAATCTATGTTTTACCGATCCTTACCGTAAAACGCGGGATATTACATGCGAGTAACTAAAAAATACTTAAAAACTAAGATACATAGTTTTGTTCTAAGTTGCGAAATGTAACTATTTAACAATTCCTCTTATTACTAATTATAATTGTTAAAATGTCACTTGTCATGCAGTTAGTAAGATTTTATACATTACAAAATTTTTGGTAATAAAACATTTATCATAATAGAATTCAAACTTAACGTTTGAAAATACACATGCTGTTATAATCGATCATATTCAAAATGACAAAACATCAGAACGTAATATTTTAACAATGCAACATTTATTTGCTGTGATGTCCGAAGGATGGGTCGCAACTCACCTCAGATACATGGAATGTTAACTAATTACATCTAAAGCGTTAATAGTACCACAATACTGTCACTTACGAATAATTAAATACTTAACAATATAAATTATACAAAAGAACCTATACAGGCAGACAGTGTGGTCACGAGCCGCCGCGACAACAACACAATAGCACAATGTTCTTAATCATTTAATATCCGCAACACATTCATAAAATACAATATATTGGGCAACGACAACACAGATACAGGTAAGTGCGGCCATCGCGCCTTCCCTCCCTCCGGCACGTGCTCGCTTGTGATGATGTGCGTGAGGGCGGCCGGCCGCTGGTGCCGCGACAGGGAACACGGAGCCACGGAGCGACGACCGACGCGCGTGTATTATAACTATAATATAATATCGGTGCAAAATGTCTAATAGATAGGTACTACGCACTATTTAGAATAGTTTGTGGACACTTGAGCTCTTCGGCAACGCGCACCGCCACACGATCCGTTACGATCATATTTTTATATAATAAGTCTTTTCTTCTACATTAACAATAATTTGTTATAATATAACCGATGTATTTTACGAGTTTTTTTTATTACGTTAATTTCTTTTTAATGTACACGATTTTAAATTTGTTTCAGTGCTCAATATTATATATTTTTAGTATAAAATTCGTTGGCTACCTAAACGAGTGGTGAATTAGCTATCAGGAGAACAGAATCTACATTAGGGAATGGAATATACTATACATTTAGTGGCACGGTGACCGGCTTAAGGGAAAATTTAAGAACACTAGCACAATAATATACAATGAAGAGTTTGGTAACTTTCTGTGCCCCTCATTGTGTTATAAAGCATTGTAGTAATGCGCGACATACATTTAGTAAATTGTTTTATGTACATAGGTACTACTTTTAAATTTATTTTTATTTTAAGTAATGAAATTCTAAAACCATGATATTATTATTGCTGAAAGCTGTACAAGTTTAGAGTTGAAATGAATGCAAAATTCAATAATTTATTTCCAATGAAATCTTAAGTAAGTCGCGCAGCACTTCACGCGAAGTATCGTAGCGACGAATCTAGCTTAACTCTAGGCGTCTAGGGAATACATAAATGTTTGATAAGGGCTATAAATACCATCATGAGACCATTCGGTCATCAAAATTTGAACTACTTTTAATTCCTTACGTGCCTTTCATTGAGCAGTTCACCTGTCTCGCATAATTACAATACAATATTACTACTATATATTTTATTGCTCCAAAAACAATGGTTTGATAGAAGACATGATTGTACACGACACACTGAGTTCTGTCACACTCGTCGACGATTCAGTAATGTCGTACAATCGTGCCACCTTCCTCTCGTAAAGGTTTATTAGATAAACTACTACAATAGTTTCAAAAATATTAAGTCTTATTATATTCTCGTATAGTACATACATAATGATTTTTTAAAATTTATATACAGAAGCGTTTCCCCCGTCGCTAGCCCGGGGTGTAATTGTAAGTGATCTAAATTTTATAAATAGGAAATAGTGTGTATTGCTTCTCCCTACCTAAGTTTTCAAGCGTTGTTTCACTGACGCGCGATTTATATAATGAGCACCAACGTTCTTCGCCCAGATGTCATAGAATTGTGTAAAATTTCAGAATAATTTAGTATTTAACGCATAATCTCGACATAGAGTTGGTCATACATCTAGTTAGTGAGAAGATTACTATACAACGTCTGTTTATCGATAAATTCTTATAACTTATTTTGTAAATGAAAATATCGATAACATCAAGACGAGCAGTTCACATCTCTATATGAACTGCAATATATTTCTTTCTCTCTTATGACCACGTCTACGGCTAGATCTTGGGGTTACTACCTATGGTAACAATTTAATGAGGGATCGCATCGTTATCAATTCCTTTAAGCAATAAATAATGTCAGATCTGTGTTTATAGATTAGAGGTGGAATGTTTCTAATACTTACGAAAGCGTAATATGCATAATGTAATTGCCATTATTTTTACTCAGAATTATACTTTTTTAAATATCGTTTTTCGAATACCAATCATGGGAATGTTTTGATAATCATATTTCTATGCTTTAAATATCGATATATTGTGATCAAATAGTATTAAGTGCATGTTAGTGTACTTGAAGCCTTTTTAATTCCAAAATATCTGTTTGCTCTGTAAAAATACTGTCGATTAAGTTTTTCGTAGTGTTCTCTATTAAATAATAATAATTTATTAGTAATCGTCGGTGGAATATAAGAATAAGCTATCAATGTCAAAAAAATTTCGTGTTTGAAGTCAAAGCGCCATTGTAGCGATCCTGATCATTTCTCCACAATAACATGTGATGTGATGTAAGCTAATATTTCTAGTATATGAAGCCATTGCTGCCTTATGTACTTGTGCTATAATAATTGGCACTTTATGTGCGTTATTTTTTTTTACATACCTTACATGCTAATATAATATTCTTATTAAGTAATGCCACAGAATGAATCGATATCGATTTGACATTTTGTTTTCATGGATAAATCGCTTGGAATACAGATAATGTTTGGTCTGTAATATTAAACTTTATATTTTATACACCGTAAAAGTTTATCATAACGCACAACTTTTCCAATGGGATTAACACTGAATCGGAAAAATCCATAGGTACATTTATTTTCATGACGAGAAAACATAATTTCTTTCTTTTTCTGTAACTTGACGAAAAGTTTGGAACAGCTATTTAATGTTGAGTGCAATATGATGGTTCAAATTACTTGGGTTTAAAAATAATGAGGTTGTATATTACTGCAGTATTATTTCTTCCTATTTTGGACATGTGCATTAAAGTAGGTACGTGATATTTGGTAGCACATGCTCTATGATGAAATTAACAAGAAAATAATATGCACTTAGAGGCATGTGAATTATCGTTCTTTTCGACCATAGGGCTTCAAACAAAGGCCATTTCTTATGGCCTGAGGCACAACTAAAATAAAATTTTAATATCCAATAATTGTATTTACAAAGTTATTTTACAGTTAAGAGACATCAGTACAACACTATACCCTACCTTACAGGGTGCGAAATAGGGTTATTTTTACAAAAAAGTGTTCTGACATCTCAAGCCTATCTCCAACTGGAAATAAGGTCATCATCGAAAACTTTTTTACAAGTAAAGTTTATTTGCAAGATCATATTTTAGAATTATGGGGTTCCTTGAAAAGGAAATGGAAGCTTCAATACATATTTTTTTGAAGTCTTCTTACATATTTAAGATGCATTTTGTTTTTATCTAATCAAAGGCTTAAGAATATTTTGGATTTATAATTACCCCAGTCATTCTGAAATACACTTACTTTCATCTCTAAATTTAATTTTATCGTCAATGGCTTCATATACTCATGCGCTCTAAAACGGAAATTAAACATCTTTTAATTAAATAAGGTATTATTTGTACTTTCTCCGAAGTAAAAACTAGATGAATTAAGAGATTTTTAAGAAGCGTTTTAGAATAAGACTGTGCACCAAAGGGAACGAGAAACATGGCGGCTCTCGAGAAAAATCTACCAATAACACAACCTTAATTACAAGCAACCACGGTTGTTAATTCTATGAAAAACCCATTCGTCAATGAAATTAATGGTAACTCAATCCAGCAATATGAAAAATTCCGGCATAATTACTCGTTGAAAAGTTATGACAAAATAATTTTGCGTCTCTGTAGTTGTATGCAAGAAGTTGCACAGTTACCTAAACATACCGGCAAAGTGTGGGTGTACATTAGTACACCTCTGCCTATCCCTTCGGGGAATGTAGGCGTGACGCAGGCTATGCGGTAATTGTTACTAATAATTTCGTCATTTTGGCATAAAATCGCGTTTGGAACGGTTATCTCGAGACACGCACAGTTATTTCGTCGTATTTGTCCCACTGGTTCTGCTGTTAATTTGTAAGCAGGATGAAATTATTATAATAATTATTAACATAGGATAAGTTTTTTGACTAACAAATGAGTCATGGTTACTTGAAATTGAATTGTAAGATAGGTTGACTGCCTCGTTAGTTTAGTGGTCCCAAGCGTGACTGCTACGCAAGAAGTCCTGGGTTCGATTCCCAGGTCGAGCAACGGGTTACTGGGTTTTTCTATGAGATTCCCAGTAGCAGCTCAGAGTCTGGATTTGTGCGGGGTTAATGACAATAGGCTCGCTCTTTATTACATGGGACCTAAACATACCGGCGAAATGTGGGTGTACATTAGTACACCTCTGCCTAACCCTTCGAGAAATACAGGCGTGATGGTATGTTTGTAAGATAGGTAGTATTTCCTCGATCGCCGTTCATGTTAGTGTTACAACAGTGGTGTGACAGTGTGTGTGTATGTGTGTGTATGATCAGTGATGTTGGTGTTGGTGTTGGTGTTGATGTTGGTGCGCGGGCTTGCGTCAGTTGAGCGGCAAGCAGAACATGTGCTGCAGCAGCGTGGGGCGGCGCCCGCCCACGGACGAACACACGCTGTCGTAGTCAGACGACGACGACTCGCCGCCGTACCCGTATGCCTGCAAACAACATCATTATGTACAGTCGTCAGCAGGTCAAGGTATACAAAACTGACAAATTTCTCCAAATGATTTTAAACCTTAAATTGTTGAATATAAAGTTCAACATCAACTGAGAAAATTTGACATTTTGTGGTAATTTGATGTGCTGACCACCGTACAATATGTGCGATCTGGCTCAGATTGTCCCTTTCCCAAAAATCCCTCAGTCTCAAATAGTCCTGAAGACATGGTTTTCTAAAATGTCTGTAAATAAGCTTATACAAGCAATAATGAAAAATAGTTAAAACTAGTTGCACGGTTTTAAAAAAATGATCCTATGGAGAAGAATCCGGCAAGAAACATCATCTGCAAAACCAAAGGCGTTGCAGATGCATTGCCGAGCCTATTTAAGGAAAGGGAGGGGAAGGAGAAAAGTAGAAGGAAAGGGATTGAAGGAGGAATTGGGCCTCCGACCCTCTCGCTCACCGAACGAAGCGTAGTAGCGAAAAGCTACTACTCGGACGTCGGTCTTCTGCAAGAATGTGGTATTTCCCCGGTCAAGCCGGCCCAATCAAGCCCGACATTCATGCTGCGAACAGCGTGGCCCACAACAAAAATGTTTGATGTGTAACCGTGTGTACATTATGGCAATAAGAGGTTGTGAGGACATTGGAGGTTAATGTCATAGCAATATACCTGCGTGGGGTCGTGGTAGGGGTGCAGCAGACAGGCGTGCTGTCACACACAGTCCTCCAGCGACATCAGCAGCGGGTTCACGTACTCGAAGCCCTCGAACTCCGACTGGTCGATGTCCGCGATCACCGTGCTACAACAACATACACTCTAATAATACTGTGTAAACAGTGAAAACAAGTGTGTTTACTACACACTTGTTTTCACTTTTTAAAGTATAAGTGTGTAGTAAAATGTCAAAAGTATGTAGTAAAATGTCGCAGTGAAAACAAAAGTGTGTTAATATGGCACTGTTAACGTAAACGTGTGTAGTAAAATGTCACAGTGAAAGTTAAAGTGTGTAGTAAAATGTCACAGTTAAAGTATAAGTGTGTAGTAAAATGTCAAAGTAAAAGTATGTAGTAAAATGTCGCAGTGAAAACAAAAGTGTGTTAATATGGCACTGTTAACGTAAACGTGTGTAGTAAAATGTCACAGTGAAAGTTAAAGTGTGTAGTAAAATGTCACAGTGAAAGTTAAAGTGTGTAGTAAAATGTCACAGTGAAAGTTAAAGTGTGTAGGAAAATGTCACAGTGAAAGTAAAAGTGTTTAGTAAATAGTCACAGTTAAAGTAAAAGTGTGTAGTATAATGTCATAGTAAAAGTGTGTAGTAAAATGTCGCAGTGAAAATAAACAGATATATTTTCACCGCGATATTTATTTTCTAAATTATGTAATGACTCATTGCAGATTAGCAATGTAAGTTAACTGCAAGTATCATTACAAAACCGCTTTATTTATTTTTATTTTGAACATCGAAAATCGAAATTTAACACCATGTACTAATTAATTTGTTCTTCAAAGAGATCTTTATGTATAGTTTCTGCAAGAAAACTATCACTTTTTTTGCAATAAATATATGACACAAATAAATAATGTAACTGACTCGTTGTCGGGCGTGAGGTGCACGGGCTCGTCGGTGAACTCCGGAGGGAAGTTGGCGAGGTCGCGCTCGCCCTCCAGCCGGGGCTTGAACGGTGGAACCACCTGTTTTTGTTCCAGCTGACAAACGAAAAGGGGAAAATAAATATAAGTTAATAAAATTTAAATGTCGAAAATGATGTTATAATAATGGCGCTATTTTTTATTGCATCGACCTAAAAGCTTGTTTTTCTACAGTTTTAACGACTTATTATTTATTGATAGGTTTCAACAATGAAAGTGTCTTATGGTCTCTTAGAAATGTTCTCGTTGATTTACTTCAACTTCATATCTCCAAGCGTTCCTTCGACAAAGAATCTGATAGATCCCCGGTAGGAAAAAAGATCAAAACAATTCTATATTCCTTTTGAGGTACGGAACCATTATTAGTATACTGTATTTTTTATACAACTCTTTCAGGTTTTTTTCACTGATAGGCGTACGCTTGACCACAACTTGCCTGATGTTAAGCATCGAAGTGGTCTACGATGGAGCGCACTTGCCTAGAAGGTACCTATTCACTCTCGTCTTGAAGACACCCAAATTGTAGGTCTCAGGGAACAAAGATTCCGGTAACGAGTTCCACAATAGAGCAGTACGCACTATAAATGTAGACGCAAAACGTTTCGTTTTAGATGTTGGACGATGATGGGCGTCGGCCTTATGGGCCATAAGACTAACGTCTTATGGCCGTCGGTTATATTGGCGTTGGTGAAATTGGCGTCGGTATTATTATAGTCTTTGATGTAACTACGAATCAAGTCTCGTTAAATAACTCGGCAATATATTTCATATAAATTCCGTTCCATTTCTTTATTTACTTGGAGAGCAGTGGCTATTTTGTCATGGTGACAACCAAAATAATACTCGGAACAGTTGCTCAGATCCTTACCATCTCCCACTCGATGCTCTTGAAGAAGGGATGGCTGACGATGTCGAGGAAGCCGTTGTCGCCGCACCCGAGGCGCTCCACCGGGTTCTTGTTGAGGAAGCCCTTCAGCACGGAGGCCGCCTTCACCGACAGCGACCGCGGGATACGAATCGTCTTCTCTAGGATCACCTACAACATATAAATAGTGTCTTAAATATAATTCGGGTCATTAGATTTATTACTTTTATATTTACTTGCCTCCTATTACATGGGACCTAAACATACCGGCTAACTGTTGGTGTACATTCGTACACCTCTGCCTAACCCTTCGGGGAAAATAGGTGTGATGCTATGTTACTTTTATTTTGAACATACCAATACACCTTTATTCCCTATATTGTATACCCATAGCTCGCTAGTATGTTTAGGTCCCATATAATGAGAATTTGGAATTTGAATGTGAGCCACATTCAAATTCCGAGCTGCTACTGAGATTTCTATAGCAAAATTCAATAATACACCGCTTGACGTGGGAATCGAACCCAAGATCTCTAGCGTAGCACGATCACTAGACTAGTGAGGCAGTCGTATGTTTTATATGAAACTAGTTTATTCTTAACAATATATCAATCAAATATTCACTAATGAATCGTCAAAGACTTAATTGTATTCGGCGATTATAATTTGCTCGTAAATAAATTCCATCTTAAAAAAGGTTGCGTTACTTTAACTAAGATTTTGTTAAGATAATTATGAGAGATTTTTGATACTCAGAGTGTAGCTTAATTTATTTTCGTCTTCGTTAGCTCCTTACCTGGAAGAGATAGTCCTCGGTGTTCTGGTCGGGGTTGTCTGCGGCCTGCGCAATGTCGAAGGGCGAGCGTCCGGCCAGCATCTCGTAGGTGAGCACGCCCAGCGCCCACCAGTCCACGGAGAAGCCGTACTCCTCGCCGCGCAGGATCTCCGGCGCGATGTAGTTGGGGGTGCCGCAGAACGTCGACGTCGTGTCGCCCGGACGAACGCCCTCCTGCAAATATATTATGGAATTTGTAGACTTATGATACCAATACGTAGACTAATACACAACTTTTTGTGGTATATCCAAGTGTTTGTGGTATACTCGACTGTTAATGGTATACCCGACTGTTCGTGGTATACCCGACTGTTTGTGGTATACCCGACTGTTTGTGGTATACCCAACTGTTAATGGTATACCCAACTATTTATAATATACCCAACTGTTAATGATATACCCAACTGTTTGTGGTATACTCGACTGTTTATGATATACCCAACTGTTTGTGGTATACTCGACTGTTAATGGTATACCCGACTGGATGTGGTATACTCGACTGTTAATGGTATACCCGACTGTTTGTGGTATACCCGACTATTAATGGTATACTCGACTGTTAATGGTATACCCAACTGTTTGTGGTATACCCGACTATTAATGGTATACCCAACTGTTAATGGCATACCCAACTGTTAATGGTATACCCAACTGTTAATGGTATACCCAACTGTTTGTGGTATACTCGACTGTTAATTGTATACCCGACTGTTAACCTTTTGAACGCCATTGTCACATATATGTGACAAACGAAAAATTACCCTGAACGCCAACGTCACAAATATATGACAAAATATACGTCGCACCATATTATGAAATAAAAAATTTAATCATTACTTAAGTGTGTTTTCACTATCTTGTGTAATTTGACAGAAAAAGTGGCCTGGCATCAGGGGTACGGCGATACGTTTATACTCTGGCGTTCAAAAGGTTAATGGTATACTCGACTGTTAATGGTATACCCAACTGTTTGTGGTATATCCAACTATTTGTAGTACAAACTGTGGTATATCTACTAGATAAATAACAACTCAAGTTTGAGAGAATGTCAGTTATCATATAGGACTTATATGCCCGATATCTTGTCCAATATTTTTATCTAGTTGCCATTTATATAGGTAACCTGAAAGATGTTTTTATTTCTGCTATATTTTTTTATTTGTGTATCTGGTATAAAATAATGTTGTTATAGTTGTATACCTTGCACATGCCGTAGTCGGTGAGCTTGATGTGTCCCTCGTGGTCGAGCAGCACGTTGTCGAGCTTGAGGTCGCGGTAGATGACGCCGCGCTCGTGCAGGAAGTGCAGCGCCAGCGAGATCTCCGCCGCGTAGAACCGCGCGTGCTCCTCCGGCAACCGCCGCTGCCGCTGCATGTGGAACCTGCAACAACCAAAAAGTCTCTTAGAAGGAAGGTGTGGTTGCCTTATGGTCGACCAAGACTGTTGAAGACTACCGAATTCATCTGCATCCAGTAGGCATTAAAAATTTGATAGCTGACCACTTCCAATTCCTTCCTTATAAAGAACGTGTATCAATTTTTCGCTTATAAAAGACGTCTACTACGATACGGTACAGCCCGATAATTAATAGTAGCAACTTAGGAACAGATTATTTAATGTTTTGACTTTGAATCTGCGGAGTATCAAAGCAAGGAATGGCAATTGGTCAGACATGCATTTTTTCAAATGATGTATTGATTTCAAGAAGGGACCAGGAGACTTCGCTGAAAAAACCAACACGCCTGTATGCCCCGGAGGCAGAGAAGTACTAACGAACACCAACAATTCACCGCTATGTTTAAGTCCCATATAATAATAGGGAGCGAGCCTATTGCCATAAACCGGGCACAAATGTACACTCCGAGCTGCTACTGCGAATTTCATACAAAAACCCAACAACATTATTCTTGCTTGGGAATTGGTCCCAGGTCCTCTAGCGTAGCAGTCGTTACTAGACTAATGAGGAAAATAGACAAAATATCCTGAAATATGGCTGACTAAGACTGCCTCATTAGTCTAGTGGTCCTAAGTGTGACTACTACGCTAGAAGTCCTGCGTTCGATCCTCAGGTCGAGCAGTGTTATTGGATTTTTCTACAAAATGTCCAGAAGCAGCTCGGAGTCTGGATTTATATGCCTGGCTCGCCCCTTTTACATGGGAACTAAACATACTGGCGAAATGTGGGTGTACATTAGTACACCTCTGCCTAACCGTCGGGGAACACAGGCGTGATGGTATGTTATGTTATATGGCTGAATATAGCGCGACACTTACATGAGATCTCCGCCTCTAACAAACTCGATGACGAAGAACAGTCTGCTGGGCGTCTGGAAGCAGGAGTGGAGTCCCACGAGGAAGGGGTGGTTGGAGGCGGTCTCGAACACGTGCTTCTCTGTCTGCACCCAGTCGATGTCCTCGTCGTCCGTCACCAGCGCCTTCTTGATCACTTTCATTGCGTACACGCGTTTTGTGCGCTTCAATTCTACCATCAGGACCTGGAGATAAATACGGAATATATAAGAAACATTTAAAACGCCGTTGTCGTCGTACAGATTGTTTGAACCCTTAGTTCAATCAATCTGCACTATAAAGGAATACTTTTTATCATGTTCCAAATTTTAAATCCAACTGGTAGTTCCAGAGTCATCTCTGAAACTACCATTCGGATATAAAAACTTTTTGTTTGTTACTCTTCAGCTTTATTATATTAAGTATAGATAATTAGGTAATATACCTTAGCGTAGGAGCCTCGTCCGATGACCCTGATGAGCTCGAAGTCATCCAGCGAGTACTGTCGCTGTGAGCCGGGCTCGAGCTCGTCGGGGCGCGGCGGGGCGGGCGCCGGCGCCGGCGGGCTCTCCGGTAGTGGGGGCTCCACTTCCGCACGCGATCTGGACGATATCAAACACAGCCTACATTATATTGAGAAGATAGTTTTAATATTAATAATTATTTAATGAGATATATACTGATTTCCGTCAATTACGCGAACATAAGGCACTGAAATAAAACTACTTACAAGAAGTCTATATAGGTACTCATAAACATGGATGCTTTTAGGGATCCGAAACTCGATTTAATAATATTAATATATTGCGTTAATAATTAATTCGAATACAGTAGTTTTATTTCAATTTATATTTTATTAATAGAGAGGCTAAGAAAAGTATAATATATTACATTTTCATCCGATCAAAGTCCGAAGGTAACATTAAGTTATTATCAAAGAATACTATGATCCTTGTATTAAGCACCGTAAATTATTCTGTATTACAATATTTTCACTGCGCAGATTTCTGATAACTAGGTAGGTAGGTATACAAACTCGTAATATATATAGGTACAGTTATTTGAATGTATATAGTAGCTGTCACCAAAATAATGATGTTTACAGACGAACTGACACGCATGACGGCGCTAGTCATCAGTCCATGTCAACCGGAAGGTTAGTGACGACGATAAAAACTAAAAAGTATCAGAGTTTATAGGCATAAAAGCAAAATGCCATTCACTCACTCATTCACTTAGGTAATTACTTGCTCACTCGCCGATGAATCACGAAATTTCAGAAATATGAAATTCGGCAGTTAGGTTACAAAAAAAAGCAAACATCACGCCTGTATTCCCCGAAGGGTTAGGCAGAGGTGTAATAAAGTGCATCCACTTTCGCCGGTATGTTTAGGTCCCATGTAATAGGGCGAGCCTATTGCCATTAATCGGGCACAAATCCAGACTCCGAGCTGTTACTAGGAATTTCAATTTCCCAATAACACTTTGCACAACCTGGGGATTCAGGGAACCCAGGACCTTTAGCGTAGCAGTCGCGCTTAGGACCACTAGACTAATGAGGCAGACTAATAGGTTCCATCCGCAAAGAAATTTTTGGAAATCTCCATCGGATTTCGAACAACTAGATGAACAAAGGTATTAACCGATGGGCATAATTTCGAGCAAACGTATTGATAACAAGAGCAGGGGCCGTATTACCACATATTAATGCCATCATTTTTCGTTGTGAAAGAGGGACGCCACTATTTAACCTGTAGAGCGGCATCCCTCTCTCACGACCTAAAAATGATGGCAATAATACGTGGTAATACGGCCCCAGGTTGTTTATAACAACAGCAATCAGTTGCGAAAAGGAGGTTCATGTGAAATGGGTCACAAGTCGGAGAAGTGGTGGTCCAATTGTTAGTCTAGAGGAAATTATGGAGAAGAATTCTGTCTTGTAATAGATACGTACTTCTAGACAGACCTAATGTATGGTGGCCAGCACTTCAAGTTACCACAAAATGTCAAATTTTCTCAGTTCATTTTGAACTTCATCTTCAACAGTTTAAGGTTTAAAATAATTTGGAGAAATTTAATAGTTTTGTATACCTTGACCTGCTGGCGACTGTACGTACTAAGTAACTAATGTACGTGTTAATTAACGTTAATTCGATTCTCGATCGAGGCAAATTTTTGTGTGATCCACTCAAGGAAGGGGAGGGGGGAGGTGTTTAAGATGTTTATACTTTACACACTCGAACACTTGGACTATGTGTTATTGGAGGCGCCAGTTGCCAATTATAGCAAACGCGATTAATCTGTACCTAATCCGTTTATCTCAATGATAAGTAGATAGTATATTCTGAGAATTATTGAGCTAATTTATTAAATGCACATTGACCTAAAACTGATATATCAAGTGAATAAAAACGTTTACGTCATTAAATACGGATAGCTTTAACACGCCGTAAGTCATTGGAATTCGTCCGTAGGTGCATCTTGGCAAACACGTGAATTGTAGTTGTGTATGTAAACATATTATAAGTATATTGTTCTGTGTTCGAATCATTTTGAATTATCCCGTGAGCTATGTAGCCTGTGTGTATACCAATCTAAGGTGTGAATGAGACGCTCAATGAGTTTTATGTATTTCCTAATGTCTAAATTATTTAGAATTAGCTCTTGGAGGCTACCGGAGACTCCACGCTATTACTCCTTCTGATAACAGAGGCCAGGACTAAATCCTAGCTTTTTTTATAGTACGGAAATTCTTCATGGATCGTGACGTTCGTCGTTGATCGTTCCATGACTTAACCCCGGATATAATAAGGGAGTCCACCCCTAAGGAAATCCTGCAGTTTATAGTAGCTGCAGGGTTAAGTTGCAAACATTAAATCAATAAGTGACGATCACAATAGACCGACTGCGGTCGCAGTGATACTATAGCCACAAAACCACATTTAAAAAAAATATAATAATGTCGTACTCGTACCGACTAAAACCCGCACTCGCCTTTTCTTAAACTATAGTCGCGGCCACGGGATTCATGAGATAAATCCTCTTGGATACTAACATCGTACAGTGAGGTGTAATAAAAGTTACAAAGACATTCTCCTGCACTTCCATAAATTCTCAACATCAACAATCTTTTCATCACAACGCGCACAAGGCTAGTTTATGAATTATTACAGACCTGACAGAGGACGCTCGGCCCAGGGTACTCTCTCCGTTGGCATCGTCCTTGACCTCGATGGGGTCCACGTGTTCGTTGGAGCAGGGCTTCTGCACCAGCTTGTGGCACTTCTTGTGCACCAGCAGCTTGCACTGGATGCATTTGAAACCTTGCCGGCCCAAGCCCCAGATGCGGTCTTGGCAGAAGGCACAGAAGGCGCGCTGGAACAGAAATGGGTATCATCATCATCATCATCAACCTATTACATTGTCCCATTGCTGGGCATGGGTCTCCTCAGAACGAGAGGGATTAGGCTATAGTCCACCACGCTAGCCTACTGCGATATAAACCTGGAAATGGGTATATAAATTAATAATGATATTACTATTGATAGAGGAACTCCCACAAAAACTAGATCCTTTTTATAATATTCAATCAATTTGTGACTTGAGATGGTTGTGATTTAACATAAGTAACGTTTAGATAATCATTATCTTTAATGTTTATTTATAGATTACTAACTGTAATCCACAAAAGATTCATTTTATATCAAAAGTAATTAAAATCAGTTCAGCCTGTTTAGGCTTGAAAACGAAACGTACAGACAGACAGACAATCAATTTTGCATTTATAATATAGGCATGGATACTTACTCTATTAAATCGCTTAGCCTGGAAAATGTGTCCATTGACGCGGTATAGCTTCCGCCACCGCCGCGCGCCTCTTCTGTATATGCTTCCTGTAAATTAAACAATGGAAATATAATAATATATAATAAACCTAATACATAGATTCTGTATACAATAAAAATGAATCCCTATTTCCCTTGGTCACGATATCCTAAGTTTTGTAATACTTTCTAAAAGGTTCTTAAGGAACAGAAAAGTGGAAAGTATTAGACAACTTAACGACTATTTTAACTTAGCGTGTTTTTTTTGAATTTATTCTAGTTTGAATTAAATATTCATAGCTAAGATAGCAAAAAGTATGTCGGGTCAGCTAGTAAAGTTATAGGAATATCTAACTACATACATTAAATCTAACCCAATTTTAACACCATTACCTAGCTCATCTGTTCATTTAAAGCTGATCTAATTGAGGTAAGGATTATTTTTGCTTAGTTTTCATTAGTATTGCAAATACAGATATTCCTGAAGATTTTCGTGAACAAAACTTTTTTGAGAGAACTTGTAAGGAAATCTAGGGCGGATCGTTAGTTGTTTATCAAATACACCGTACGTTTTCTATAACCACACATTTTCGCCCAAAAGTATTTTATTGAAAACGTATAAAGGATGTATAAAAGTTAATAATGAAGTATTGCTATTTCTACTAAAGCACTTCTATGTCGCTTCTGAACACCATTAATCTTTGAACACGCGATCTAATTGCGATTTAGGGGATGGCACCGAAACAAGCGGTTTGAAATTAAAAAACTAGGTTTTTGTATTTAACGACGAAGTATGTTGAGAAAGTGAAGTGAGCCAATGGATTGTTTATTCAGAATGTCGAATGTTAGAAGTTCCAAAGACAATAATAAAGAAACATTAGAATTTCAATAAAAATAAAAGCACAAAACAAACAACAATTGATTATTTTGTTATGACTGTTATACAATGACCAGCAGGTATGTTTTTCACATAATATAACACTAAAGAAATTGGTAATGATAAAATATTTTTTCTAAATTTATCTAAACTTGACCAACTGATTCACCTGTGGTTATATTTGTTTTCTTATTATTGTTTCCTTTTTTTTCGTTGATATATATTTTTGTACGTACCTCACCTAAACAAATTTGCGCAAATAGGTATAGCCACTCGGATATAAAACTGTAAATAACTTTAAATTATTTTCACTTCAATGTTTACTTAAATTCACTCACACATTTTCATTCACACTTTTTTTTAAACAAAATCACGGAATTTATATGCAGAAAAGGCCGCTGACTTCGGAGCCACACAAGAACAGGGTAACTGACCCAATTATCGACCATTATAAAAATATTTTCTTGTACCTGTTATATACTTGGCGATTTCAACAGAGCAGGACATTTGAGTGTTGGGACATGACCAAATGCAGACACAGTTCGATTCGCGGCTGGTGCGATACTGACTTATCACAGCTATCTTATCAAGTGTAACGAAATTATTGAATCACACTGTAATAAGTCAATTCCAATGAAATGTTCAGCAAACAAGTTCGATGGGGTTATTTTGCAATATAATGTTGCTAATCGGTTTTTGATTGCGATCACAATCCGTGTTATTAATGGCAATACTTTACCAATTCCCTTTATTTAACAAAATAAAACCATTGTCAAGCAATCCGTGTTGTATTTTGCTTTAGATTTAATGGTCAAATATCGACCAAATATGAACAATTGGACAAGCATACTTAATAAAAAAGTCGAACAAGTTCACAATCAGCGATGAGTAAAATACATACAAAAAAGAATATTCGGAAGTCGGTTAAAAACACGTCTTTCAATATTATATTTTTTTTTATGAAAAAAGGTATTTTTTCTATAGCTTAAAAGGCCTAAATAGGCAATATGCGAAGTCAACATTGGACATGGCAACATTGGATAGCAGTTTAGTTGCGAGCCGGTACGGTGCTAGACACAAACGAGGACGCATTCAAATTAAGTGACAGGTCCTCTAAAACGTCCATAGAATGACATTTTGAATTTTTCATTGTATTTCCTATTGTAAAATTTTAAAGGTAAAAAGTCTGCATGACACACTTTAAAGTATTGCGGCGGAACCCAACTAGGGTAATATAATTTTTAAGTGGCGGTAGCCTAATCGCTTGGGCGTCGAACCGGCAACCACATGATTGCCGGTTCAAAACCCAGCCATTGCACTACCAACAAGGACCCACTCGTAATACAAGCATTTAGCTTAGTACGAGGGCTTAACAATAATACTGAGTAATGTCCGACCAACATTGCGAGTAAGCTTTTATCGTAATAAAAAAACATCCTGCTAGCTTTTTTCCCAAATATATTGGGGTCGGTTATCAGTCTAACCAGATGTGGCTGAACGTCAGTATTTTACATGAAGCAACCTCATCAAGGATTAGCAAGCTTAAGTGGCAGTGGGCGGGGCACATAGCTCGTAGAACTGATGGCCGTTGGGACAGGAAGGTTCTCGAGTGGAGACCACGAACCGGAAAACGCAGTGTGGGACGACCTCCAACAAGATGGACAGATGATTTGGTAAAGGTCGGTGGGGGTCGTTGGATGCGGGCGGCATATGACCGGTCGTTGTGGAAGTCTATGGTGGAGGCCTTTGTTCAGCAGTGGACTTCATTTGGCTGATATGATGATGATGATGAACCTCATCAAACCCTCACAGCACAATTTCCTACAAATACCTTGAGGATAAACTGGTTATCGGATTTTAAGAGGTACTGAATACTGACTCTTATGACAAATATTTAAAGGTGTACTGCTCTCCGAGGCACGGAGATAACATTTAAAAAGTTCCATTAAAAATCCTTTTAAAAAGGTCTACATTCCAATTTAATGTTAGCACTCTTAATATGCAAGTGCGACATTGGTATGCAAATGCAGGACTCCGCTGCGAGGACAATATTCGCTGTAGATTTGAGCAAATATTGCCTCGCTCTCTGTAACCGCCTGAAAGTATTCTGCGCGGTGGACTATTACTATCAGATAATCGAGTATTTTAATATTGTAAAGTTCTGTTAACGGAGAAGCAGGCATTGGATTGGACATTCTAGTATTAAAGACTAGAAATAGGTAATGTAGCTTTGAATCGTCGTAAAAATGAAAGTACCTAAGTATTTTTTTAAATGTTAAACTGGTTCAAATTGTTATTGCAATATATGTACTGTTTATGATTTTTTTTATTTGGGCTTCAATCAGTTCATAGATCACCCCTTAAATCTTCCGTTATACTAAGTATATGAGTCACATGAACCGAGACCAACCAATACCTCAGACTGTTCGAAATCATTGTTTTATATTGGAGATATTTCCTGACACCTGTCCTGGTGGTTTGTGTAGTCAGCCAACCCATAAAGACCACCGGATTAGCCTAACAAAGGGTTATTATAGATTCAGATAGGCCCTTGCCTAGTAGTAGGACAGGAAATCAAGGGAACTATTTTTAGCACTAGATGGCACCGCCATTTCATCTCGGAGAATGCAACTGGTCTTTTTAGGAAACAGCCATAGCAGCTTTGATGAACATGTCTAACTGACTTCGTCCAAAATCGGATGCTAAGTACCACTCTCTCGGTGTTGACATGATTAGACAGCCAACACGGCAACAGCATCGGTGTTTACACAATATTACTGGATACGCCATAATTACACACAATTTAGCTCAAACGGACAAACCGGACATTTGCTGAAGCCCCGAGCGTACATCCCTGCTTTGCGCTGTTGACATACTAGATCAACCTTTGAGACTTCTGCAAATACAACATCGATGTATGCATTACGTGAAAGTTTTTGCCTTTTATCCTCTTATATATTTCATAGGGCAAACATTTTGTAAAATAACAACTTGGCACAGAAAGTAGTCAGTTTGTGGATTTTTGAGCGATTTTCTCAATTGCTTAAAGACTGCTTCGAAGAGAAGTATTCATTTTTCGAAGGACAACTTGAATTAGTCATTGGAAAATTAGGCATAGGCTTATCTTAACGTATATAATATTCCAATTGTTGGCCGCAGAAAACCATTATGATCGTAAGCCAACCTTAACATATTTGGAGGATGAGAGGGAGACTGCCTCATTAGTCTAGTGGTCCTAAGCGTGACTGCTACTCTAGAGGTCCTGGGTTCGATCCCCAGGTCGAGCAAAGTGTTATTGGGTTTTTCTATGAAATTCTTAGTAGAAGCTCGAAGTCTGAATTTGAACCCGGTTAATGGCAATAGGCGAAATGTGGGTGTACATTAGTACACCTCTGCCTAACCCTTTGGGTACTACAGGCATGTTCGTATATTATGTTAAAAAGAGGATGCCGTTAGAAATCGCGTCTTCCCAGAGCAGATAAGTTTAGTAGTCTAGTTACACAAGAATAAACTATTTTTAGACTTGTCCATTTATCAGATAAAAATTCTTCTGCCCAAAGTCCTCATTGCACGTGTTCTTCATACAAATATAAGTTCCGGAAGGTGAACTAGCCGCACGACATTCGAGCACGCATCGGTAGCCACTTCCCCGGCATCTGTAATGTGCATCATTTCGTCGTATTCACATGCTAATGCCGGCGGGCGTTGCGGCTGCCGACAAATATTGCTTCCTCGCTTTTATGTGGGTATTGTCCGTTTGTAATAGTGGGTAGTTTGAGGTTTTGAAACTAGTGTTACAAGAGGTGCTTATATAAAGCTTGTGGCTGGAAAATTTAGATGTGAATACAGGCGGATGCTACAAATGCTTAGGTTTGCGACTAGTGGCGTTACCATCGCGGTGTCTCATTCACTCTCGTAAGAAAAGATGTAGAAGAGTAAGACAGCACACGATTATAACACGTCCTCATCGCCTTTGCGTCCCCTATTTTTATCATTATATTTACTCTTCCGCACACATTTACGTACCTAGATTTCTTTCATTCATTCTGTGACATACATACCATCATACTCACCTGTTTGCTCCGAAGGGTTAGGCAGAGGTGTACTAATGTACACCTACATTTCACCGGTATGTTTAGGTCCCATGTAATAGGGGGCGAGCCTATTGTCATTCACCGGGCATCGTTTCAAACTCGGAGCTACTACTGAGAATTTCATACAACACCCAATAACACTTTGCTCGACCGGGGAATCGAACCCAAGACATCTAGGGTAGCAGTCGCGCTTAGGACCACAAGACTATTGAGGCATTCTGTGAGTAATGAGTATACTGGATGACACATGACTGCTTACGCTTTTCAAATTACTTCGTGAAGTTTTAGTAAACTGTAAACCTTAATATTATCTGCTGGCTTACCAGTAAAACTAAAACGAAAGTACACACAGACGAGTAATGAGCTAAGCAGTAAACAGGCGAGTGGTACAGCTAGCGGTAACATTAACGGGTCACTTACTGTCTTCTCCGGCGCACGGCATACCAGGCGCGGCGGGCACATTCGGGAATACTGAAACAAACAACGGTATCATTAGTACAGAATTACACTTCACCGCAAAATCCTGCACAAAATAAAACGAGTAAGTAGGTAGTAGTTGTTTCATTTGTTTTCCTCGAAACGAAATTGCATTGCTTTACGGAGAAATAAGCTATGGTGGTGGAATGTCCAGCCGGTGTGTCGCTGTCGACAGCGACAGTGCGACAACGGCGACATTGTGATTTTCAGCTACCGCCACAAATGCGCCTAAGTGCATTATTTGCTGATATCCCTAGAGGTTCGGTCGCTGGTTATTTGTTAGGGAAATATTTTACCTTAGATTAAATGCGACCTCAAGATGTTATGTCTGTTCATGTTATCTGATCGATTTAATTGAAGTATATTATGGAAAAGTTGTATTTCAAATGAAAAATATATCAAATCAGAAATAAGTATTTATAAACTATATAGGTAAACAAATTATTATAAATATTCTACATCTTCTGTATTCATTATAGTTTCATTATGATAGTTTATAAAAATAACTTATTTGTATTACCAACAGGTACTTTACTTGTTTCGTGTCTTGGTGTTTGTAAAACCGCCCACGTTACATAAGATAATCCTGCCATAAAGCCATTTAATAATAAACTAGATTTTTTTTAGCTTGCGAAAAAATACGCTTAGGAAAATAACATAGCGAGCGATGCACTAAAAGGAAAAATTATATAACTTCTTTAAAAGCTTTAGCAATTGACTGGACGCCACTTGACGGAGCCATGGATTTATTACAACGTAAAGTAACTTGTTGTCTGGCAGTTGCTTTGTTACATTTTTATTGTACACACGAGTACGTCCGTAATGTGGGTTGCCACAATAAACACAGTTTTAGAGATATACTATTTTCCTAGTGTACGGGGAAATTGCGTAAAACAAATTGGTTATAAAGTCTCTATCTATACGTATATATTTGTAAACTGTTCGAACTGAAATCAATCTTTATATAGATAGGTTCCCACAAAGCGGGCATTATTGACGTTAAAATTTTTGACGTTGCAAAGAAAAAAGCTACCGGACGATCCGACAATAGATCCTCCTTTGTTTTCGTTCAAATAAGAGCGGAGAAAAGCCGATGGGACCAAACGAGTTCGGGTTCATTCAAACTCCCTACCGTCCCTACTCGATACTCGACTTTGAAAAACATGTGAACGAGAATTTGGTTATTTGAAAATCGAACACCTCGTTGGGAATTTCGGGGTCTAATGTTTGCGAAATTCGAATTTCGAACTGTGGCGAGGAAGCTGGAGAGTTGGATACGTATGTTTTTGTTTTCGGAGGGTCGTCAAAACTCTTATATCAAGGGCTTTTCTACGAGATATAAATTGGGCACGTGCGACGTTTGATTGGAAACGTTTGAATGAAGTGTTACACAAATGCATGACATGTATGTCTGGTATATCTACGTAATATCAGATCTGGACATAAAACCGGTTCTCACGTTACTCCCGCATACGATAGTAAAGAAAAGAGGAGAAATATTGCTATAATGTATTGTATGACATAAAATCCGGATGTGCCACGTGTATCCGCTGCGGATATATCACTAAGAGTAAAGTTAGTGACACCCCTAGCCGCCGCTAGATAGTGCCGGATGCAACGTCATTTGCACTGTCACTTTTCTTTGCTGTGGTCAATATGATTCTATTCCGAGTATGGATATAATAATCTAAATTTCTTAGAAAGGATAACGACTGATACGTATTATTTCCTGTAACAACACTGCAAATACCTAGAACTGAAAGTTATGAGTAATTGTAAAGTAAATTTTAAGTATGTAATCGTTAATTACTTAGCTCTTATGCCGCCATGTTTGATGAAATCTATATTGGATGGTTAGAACCAAATTTATTTAGTAATTTGGTGTCCTTATCTTTAGAGCTTCGCGTTGATGTCGGGAGCTTTCAAGTATATTTATTTGCAGCTTTCGGCTCACAGGAACAATATTTTGCAGAAATTCAAGAAATAACCTTATACTAGATAAGATCCATGAGGGCAGTCAATATGGATCCCCCTCGAGATCTGCAGTGTCTTTGAAGAAAGAAAATATATAGACTTAGCAAAAGCTTTACCTAAACTCACATATCTGAATAAAACAAAATAGTTTCAAGACGCCCAACGTACGCGTCCATAAGTCACCACCAAAACTTAAGACACAAGTAACGCTAGTTTATTATTAAACTTCGTATCTTATATATACCCTGAGTCCTAAACAGTGCACCAACTTTCTGTAAGCAAGTGTACCAAGACTTTAAATTTATCTTGCGGACAGAACAAAAACAGGGGACCGAACTGAAAACGGGACTTAAGTCTCAATTATGTTGAAATACAGACTCTTTAGACAGATGTTTTTTTTGCGGCACTCAGTCAAGTAGTTTGTGAAGTCAAAGCATAATTTAGCGCCATTGTCTCTTGTAAGCGTTGCTGATTTTATTTTGTGGTAGAAGACTGAACAAAAAGAACAAGAATGAGAGACATGGCTTCATGTTGTAGAAAACTGTTGCAGCACTAATGTCAAAAGCAGTAAATACAAGATTTTGGTCCTTAGGTACTTGGTACGTGTTTCGGGGAAATCGTTGACTTAACATAAAACACAAATTAATAGTTTTCTAAAGAGTCTCACTCAACTCTTGTATATTTTATCGATTACTGAATCCACGAGTTCCTACATAAACAATAGAAATATATTTTTGTTTAAAGATTGAATGAATCATATAGGACAGTTACTGTATGATAAAGAATCATAGAAGTTATAAAAAAACTTGAAAAACATGAATAAGCCTTTTGTACAAATTATATAAAAAAGTTAGAATGCACTTAACACGAAAGATTGATTAATGGTCAGACAACCATAGTGACTGCGACGATGGAAATAAAAAATATATTTAAGTAACAGATAGGAGACAGAATTCTTACCTACTGATAATTAATTGAAATCGACATAGGTAATTAAAAACAGCAATATTCTCTCACGGATTGACCAAATAGGTGCCCAGATATGCTGTCAAGCAGAATATCCTACTTATTTTATCCTACTGACTACGTTTTAATCTCGTGCAAATGCTCCACGTATGCGAATGGTATTCATATACTACTCGTCATATATGTGTGTAGAGTGTATGTGTCAAAGCACCTTAACCTTGCGAATCAATTTATCAGCATAGTAATTACTTAGCAAGCTCCTTCTATTGCGTAACAGTACAATAACCAATTTTGTGCTGTACATTATAATTATCTAAGGTGTAGACGTTGGTTCTAAGCTGTTAAACCGATAAATTGGATCGTCTACTAACGTTATTGCAAGCACCCGCTTCAGTTGTCTCTCCTATTATTCAAACAACTTCATGAATATATTGGTTAAACCCGTTTGCAATATTGTTTTCGGATTTGGGTATTCAAAAATATACTGATAAAATTTTAAGTTAGATACATGTTTTTCAAAGCGTGAAGTTGTGATACGTTAGTCAGATAGTAGGATTATATTGATATTCGAAACTAAAAATGATTTTAATTTTTATTGTTACTAAATAAGCATTTATTTTCTGCAAGCATGAAATAATTGCTTTTAAAAGTACTGTGTATTATTCTCATAAAATAAATATTTTACTGCACTTTTTCTAGCTAGAAAATATTAAATTCCATTGGTGTAAGTTAGCTAATGCAATGACTTTACACAAAGCTTTGAAAGCAGTCTTCCCTGCACTAAACGAACTTACTACACTAATTTGCACGTCATGAACTCCATAATGCATTTTTAATTAATTTATTAATTTTGCAAGCAGCGTTTAATAAAAACTCCGGCAAGAATAAAAGTTGGTAAATAAAATACCATAGACAAAGGGCAGCGGGGACGGCGGCGTCAAATCCAATCTCGTTGGTTGCGGCCAGAAAGAAAACACTGCACCACTTGACGGGGACTCCCCTACCATTGTATTTTCACTCCAATTCGATTTCTTTGTACAAGACAATTACTGCTGTTTGTGTCCAATTGTTTTGTTTGGACAAAAGCGACGAAATTGTTGTTTTTAAAAGACCTGACACGTTTCAATTAATGATTGTGAAAGCTGGATAAAAGTTTGCAATTGAAATATTTTTAATACGGGGTTTTTATTTACCCGAAGAGGAGGAGGAGAGTAGTAGTAGAGGAGGTAGTTAATTCTGGAAGTGTTAACATTGAACTTCCAATTAGTTACCAATGATGATCACATCACATAAACTCGGTAGGTTATATGTATATCTTCAACAAAATAATAGCGTTTAAATCATAATACGATCCTTCATGTTACATTATAAATATCTACGGAGTCGTGAGCCCTTGTTTTGCATCAGCCAATCCAAAGTTAGGGAGCTAAGTAAGCCTCGTTATGGGACGATATTTCCGCTAAGTTGTAACTTAGTTTCCCAGAGCGAGTTTAAGCTGTACGGTTAACTTGAATAGTTAGTTAACCGGAAGAGGCACCTCAAAACTTGTTCAAATAGTAACCTTTCCGTAATCCTTTATAATTATGGTGACCATCTTGGAGATTTTTCAGTTTTTTTAAAAAGACGTGAAGATATATTTTTGTTGAATGTCCCAACTATAATGGGGAATTCTCCCTAACTTTTTTATCTCTATTTCTCAATCATCGATTGTTTACTTAAACGGTGTTCGTATTTATCAAACAAATACAAAGCTGGAGGGTTGTAAAACAATATATTGCTTTTTATGGAAAAAAATCTATTTGCGAGGCATACCCGGTCTTTGGGTACGGGCGATTGTATCGTTTTGTTGACCAACCTTAGCAATTCTTATTTACATTTCCTGTTAGTTCGGGTATTAGGGTTTTTTAATATTGCCAGTTGGTACTAACGCACAAAATGGAAGATGTATATTTGGCGTTTTGCGATGTAATGACGTGAATTAATTTTGTATTATAAAAAAAAGAATCTGGCTGCTGGCTCCTTTCTTAAATATTTTAATTCAATTTCTTTATTGGAATGAAGGTATACACTTATCTATTTTCTGTCTGTCATAATTATGGTCCTTTTTTACGGGCGATATTTTTTTATTGTTTGATTTTCAAACTTGTGTCCCTTTTATTACATCGTCTTATTTATATTTTACTTTTGATAAATATACATAGGTTTCCTTTGGAAAGAGAAGCATTACATACAAATAAATTTAGTCGGTACCACGCTGAATTAGCCACTTCCGTTTCATCCAGTTGGTGCCACACCATCAGGTGTACTTATTCAGTACGCCTCAATCTAAACAATTACTTGTTTTTATAGAAATTTAAGAGAATTTAATAGAAAAACTCAATAACACTGTTTCATCAGGTAATCGAATTTAAGATATGTCGCTTCAGCAGCCTAATTAGTAGACCAACGTTAATAGAATGATTTTAGGGAAAATCAAACTTCTCCATTACAACTTCAATATCGAATAAATCTATGTAACATGGGAAATTAACTGTGAACTATTTATAATTTAACTCATTCAATAACACTTGTTACAGTTTATTCAAGCAGGAAGACATCTCTCCACGGTTTCCTGGAACAGTCGGGAACATTCCAAAACTATCAGTAAATCCTATTAAGTGTCGAGTATTCTCAAGTGTTGTTGATTTAACTCCACAACAAAAGTGAATTGTTTGGTAAACGGCTGCGTACGCGGATAAATGGTAATTGTAAGGATTGTTTAAATTCCGTAATGGAGATGTCAAGTTGAAATTGAACAACGAATAAACACGTTTATAATTGTGAAGCGAATTATCGGTATTTTTTTTTGGAAATCAGCAACATATTTTCTATGATATAGCCAAATAATTGAATTTGTAATTTATAACTTAATAAAATCAACTTTGTAGTATTTTTTAACTCCATTGTGTTTCAAATACTTTGAGGTGTAAATATTGTTCTTTTATTTTAGTGAAATTTACTATTTGCTATAGAAAAAAACGTGAAAAAAAAAATACAAAGATGTTTCTCATTTATTTATTTTACCTAGTCAGTCTTGCATATTTTGTTTTATACAAACTAACATTTTTTTTGGGCAGGTAAACCTGAGAATTCGTCCAAGGGTAGATACCGTATCTACAGTATGAATAAATGAGAGCAAGGCGGCCGCAAGACAGGGATACCATTAAATATTCACACGATAGCCCATGCAACATACGTGCTGTAGACTGTACATGGATATTTTTGGCCGTCCAGGTCGAGATAAGGGCGGGATTATAGTAGTTCTACTATTCAAAAAAAATGTTTGAGACGATGTCAACAGGCAATATTTGTATCAAATAAAGTTTTTAAATGGAAACGTTCGCTATATTTTTGGCTAACAAGACTTAATTTAATAAGAATTGTAAGATAGGATCTTATAAGGATAGATAGATTATTCTTTTGTACACCAAAGAAAATTAAAACAAAGTTACATAATTAGGTACAATTGGCGGTCTTATCGCTAAATGCAATTTCTTACAGACAACCATTGGATGGACAAGTCGTCTAAAAAAATATATTGGGGCAAAATAAGCTATATATCCTGATCCTTTAAGACACACAAACAAATTATACAAGTCACATCTTAATTATTTAATTTTGTATTGTGTACTATGAATTTTGGTTTTTCACCTATACGTAAAAGGCCATTGCGTCCTGCAGTTTTTTTAACACGACATTAATCTCTCTTATAAGACATATAAACCACTATAGAAGTGTTTTATTGGTATTTCTCAACAAGTACTGTACTGTTTCTGGCAAAATAGAGGCTATTTTACCTCACCAACTAAAACTCGACTACGAGATAACTATCCTTAAGTCGACTACTGCGTCAACAGAAATGGAGAAGTTACAACCGATGTTTTTCAAGTCTTGAGTCCGGATGCGTCCATTAGCAATCACATATAAACTTTCACGAGATAAGAACTTACACCACCTTATTTGTACAGTCAGCGACAGATATATCTCCAACATACAAACGAAGGAAATTTAAGTATTTTCACACGGAACACAACAAAATATGTAAAGCTTAATTTTACTTAAAAAGCAATAATTGTAAGTGGCAAGTACAAATTCACAGATGACAATACAATTTTTTTGTATATGTTCATACAAATTCGATAACTAAAACAATTCAATCAATTCAGACAGAGCATTCAAAATTCAAAAACGATGCATTCGGGTCATTAACAAGGCATGGTTCTTAGATAGTTGTAAACCTTTATTTCTGAAATGTAAAATTCTTCCACTACCATGCATGTATATAAGGGATATATGCATTTTTACAAAAAACAACATGCATTACTTTAAACAACGCGGTGAGATCTTAACCAGACAAAAAAGGACTAAGTTTCGTAACCTATTATATCAACCACCTTGTCATAAAGATATATATAAGAAAAATGTATATAATATGTGTGTATTAATTTATAATAACTTACCCAATGTGTTAAAACTATTACATGGTAATATGTTTAAAACAAAACTAACGGAATGGCTTCACAAATGTGGTTTCTACAGTATTAAAGAATTTTTGGAACATAGAAATTAGTATTCAAACCGTATCTTGAATGGTAATTTATGAATAATGATGTAATAATATGACAATACCTAAATTTTAATAATAAATAATGTGCCTAACCGTGTTTACCTATAAAAATTTGCACGCTTGCTTGCAGGCAGAATACAATGACATCTAGGATATAAGACCTTGCCTATGTAATAATATTGTATTTCTAGCAAATAAATATTTTGATTTGATTTGATTTGATAACGAAACAAATAATTTATTATATAATATATGTATTTTATTTTTATATTACTTTATGTGTTTGCTTGTGTATATAAGTACTTATTAATATTTTATTTTACACAATGGTGTCTACATTTCTGGTTTTTAATTCTCCTGTCGCAGGTCTGCTGGAAGAGATTTCTTCAGAAATAAGCTGTAACTTTGTACTTTATAGTCCTATGTTTTTATTTACTTTTGTTTTTCTGTTGTGTGCATAAATATATAAATAAATAAATAAAAGTAATTTTTCTGGTAATACAGTCGATATGGAGCGTAAATGGCGTCGACAATGTATACCTTAATGGCATAAGTGATATATGCAGCTGTTGTGCTAAAATGTATTTCAGCCTACAGAGGTATAGTTGTATTTCTTTCTTACTGTGGATTATAAACAGTAAGTTCGTTTCCAATATTTTCGATGGTGACTGTACCATAAGAAAAACAAGCGAAGGCTCCGTTCACACTTACAGACAACTGCAATTCGATAACATCTTGAGTAATGGAGCTTGCAAATAATCGATTAGTTTGCCGATATCCTTGCAGATCGGGCTAAATAAAACTGCTTGTGTTTTAAGTTTATTCGCTTTTGTTAATCAGAGATCTGTGGATCTATTGCTACTGGCTTGATATATATTGTGTTGTTTAATTAATTGTTGCCTGCCTCGTTAGTCTAGTGGTGCCAATTGCGACTGCTACGCTAGAGGTCTTGGGTTCGATCCCCAGGTCGAGCAAAGTGTTATTTGCGTTTTTCTATGAAATGCTCAGTGGCAGCTCGGAGTCTGGATTTGTGCCCGGTGAATGACAATAGGCTCGCCCCCTATTACATGGGACCTAAACATACCGGCGAACTGTGGTGGTGTACATTCAGTACACCTCTGCCTAACCCTTCGGGGAATACAGGCGTGATGGTGTGTGTGTTAATCAATTGTTGTATGCATCAAATACTTGGCTTCTAATCAGACTAAAAAATACAGTTGCCCTACACCAGGACTCCTGTATTATGGGTGCGTTAACAAAACGATAATAATAACACACAGACCTTGAAACAACTGTCTGTAGGTACACATGCAAAGATTTGTTAAATATTACGGGAATTGAATCCGCGACCCGTAAACAGCAACATCAATTTATTGTTATTGTATAAATCAGCGTATAGTTTTCATTGAAGTCAAAACAAAGTTTTGTAATTGAAGTTGTTTGAAGAACTTTAAGGATTTAAATCTATTTCACTATGCAACCGTGTGAACATGTGAAGGACCAATAAAATACATCAGGTTCCGCAAAACAAAACAATAAAAACGAACGATTTCGTGTGTGGCAACACTCAGGCAGGATCACTTAAATACTCCATGTCTAATAGATTAACTTTTAACAAGTTTTCTTTGCGAGTTGGTCGACTATCATGGTGTCCAATTGTTTTGTTTACCTGTCCATGTGACGACTGAAGTTTGATTTCCGGGAAAATACCCGGTGAGACATGTATGCTTCAGCATTTAGGGTCGGATATTGAGCAGACTATCTCGTTTGATTTGTGTTGGTAGTAAAGTGAGGTCAAAGTTAGTCATAAAAATGTTTATCTTTTTTATTATTATTGGTTAACTAGCTTTCCGCCCACGGCTTCGCCCGCGTGGTTTATTGGCTTTTCTATACTAAAATATGTATGTATTATACATATAAACCTTCCTCTTGAATCACTCTATCTATTAAAAAAAACCGCATCAAAATCCGTTGCGTAGTTTCAAAGATTTAAGCATACAAAGGGACATAGGGACAGAGAAAGCGACTTTGTTTTATACTATGTAGTGATTTGGCAAACGAGTGTTATATATATTATGCACATTGAAACTGTTGATATCGATCACCTCACTTTTCACGGATCACGGCGACCGGCCCGAGGCGCCGACTCAGTACATAACGCGCGATTAACGCCATCGTTCATATTTCTACATCCATTTCCCACTCTCATTGTTCCAACATCCAACAGTAGGTACTAACTAGTTTAAATTTAAATAGAATTTGTTTTTCTTTCGATCCTCCGGCAGTGGCCTACGTAATTCGATCAGACGAGACGCCCGATGGTGTGTAGTCATCGCCGCCCATGGATACTTGCAAAACTTAGCCACATTATACTAGCCTTAATAAACCCTTACGTATCGCATCATAGTCGAAGCAACAGAAGCACACCAGGGTGTTCTACGATAGACTTCTACGTAAGGTTGCTAGCCAGTCAGAAGCCAGATGTTATCACTCTAAAATACCACAAGCGGTTATCGTAACCGCTACTAGTTTCCATTAATTGTATGTTTTGTGAAGGCACCCGCGATACAGGCCTGTACCCTAGTGGTTCCCCAGGGCCACCCGCTTCTCGTCTTAAAAAAAATATAAATACAATTAAAAGAAAGATGTTTATTATTTTATCTTGCAATACAAACTTCCTTATACTTAGTAATGTAGATATTTTTATTTATTAAAGGTAGTTTTCAAATTCAGTATACTAGTTTCATCTGATATATTTCATTAATAATAGTTATATATAGAACAATCCTGTTGTAACAGATTATAAATAGTACCTAGTTAATTAAGTAGAATAGTATTGATCTCTATACAAATGCTCAATACAAATAATAGTTGTATCTCGTAGCGCCACTTGTAGTTGTAATATTCGTAGTTGTGGCTCGTAGCGCTACGTTTTCGTAGACGCCTACGAGCGCTACAGCTACGGCGGGCCGTAGTCGATCGTAGTAGATTGTTTAATGTTGTGAGTTAGGACGTGACATGATATATTATCAGTACCTTCTTAATTAATGCGGGTCCCTTGTTTATTTATACGGCTTCATATGCACAGAACTGCTGATTGTACATAATTTTAAAACATCACAATACATTTTATACAAGTAAAGTAAACGATCTGCCGTTTAAATACGTCCCGGATCGCAACGTCGAAAAAGTGTGTTATTACGACACTTTCTCGTGTGATTTTGTTCATAATTAAAGTTAACATTGTCCGTGATATGCGATTGTATCATAACTTTGATGTGACGAGTTTTTGTGTAATACACTTCTAAAGTTAAGCAATTTGCGACGAGGAAATTGGTAGATTGGTATAAAGATAAAAATTGCCGAGTTGATCATTATGATCCGTTTTAAAACGCAAAAGTTGTCCTCCTAAGGTTTGAAATTCATTAGCGGATTATTAACGTAACTACTTTTATTTATCATAAAAAGGTCGCCGAGCCTGGTTTAACTAAGCTTAGACTTAGTTTGAGCTTACATTAACATGTTTGATTCCTGATAAATCTCGTAAGTATGTATTCTTTATGAATATTTTCTACTACTAAAACCAATACAATTAAGACTATTAGCAAAAATATTATTAATAAAAACATTTCAATGTAAATAAACACGAAAGCTACCCGTAATTATACAAATGCGCAATTAACAGCATGAATTCACTTCCATCATTACTGCAATCTCTTTTAAAACTGAAACAATCACTCCGTACAATTAAAGCGTTAAAATTTTAACGTGAATAAAACTCGGTTAACGCGACGTGTGTTTAACAAATGAGGTAGAACGTTGCTGTTAAAACTAACGACGCGAAGAGTAATCGGAAAACGCTAGCGAATAAAATTCATTATAGATGAGATTGATTTGTAAATAATTGGTCCTGTGATACGGATTTTAAATTGAGATCTAAAATTTCAGTCCGAGGTTTGGCAATTTGCAGTAAGCTAGTGTAGTGGACTCTAGCCTAATCCCTCTCAGCATGAAAAGAGACCCATGCACACCAGTGGGATATTATAAGAGTTTATGATGCTGATGATGACTAGTTTGCCTTTGACCATGGATGTTTAAACGTTCCCAAACGTCGGGATTCAATATCAATAAACGCCATGAAATCTGTAAAAAGTAGTTTTATTCAATTGTGGTATTGGAGGCATCTGGTTGTACACGAGACCGCCTAGAAGGGCATTAAATATGGTCTAAAAAAATTTTTGAAATTATCCGCGACTTTTTTATTTAATTTTAATATTTTTATTAAATTATATATGCAAAAACAGTACAGAGGCGAACTTAATGCCTAAAGCATTTTCTACCAGCTGACCATAGGGTCATTCAGAGACAGAAATAGGTCATTCTTTGTGATGATATATTTAAAAAGTCGATTAAAGAGCTATTATAGATAAAACGGAATAAAACCGCTTGAACTCGTAATCTCTTTTTAATTCGCACAGGCACCGTCAGCCGTCAGCTTAGTGACGCCAATTACAACTTTAATGATAAAAAAATAAAGTTTTGATACCACATTCATGTGTGTATATCCCATATTTTCCTCCACCATGTTGAGTTTTAATTAATCACCGAAGTAAGCTTGAACTTTCCCTAATTGTTTCAATCCGGTGATATTTATGAGCACCTGGATTTCGTTGGTGATTGTTGAATGGAACTTTGGAACAGCGTTGCTTGAATGTTGATATATTATAGCTTTTTATTAAAATCATTTGAGTTCAAGAAGTTTAAAGTTACTGTTTGGCTTAAATTGTCGATGAAATAATTGGAGGTAGTATCGTATGATATGATTAGTAGACGTACGAAAACGAAGGCAAAGTTACAATAAAGGTTACACCGAATTGGTTAGCAAAGATAGTATTTTTTTTTTTTTGTGTTATTATTATTATATAATAACCGTTTGAAGAGTAAAACGTAGCGACGATCGATCTTTCTATTTCAATGTAAATAATATTGGTCTTTGTTGTTCATTCAAGACACTACTCTTGCGTTTAAAAACATACTTGTTCGTGGTATAGAGATGCCAACACGCAATAGACAACCATGATTCTTTGTATAAAAAGCAGTTATTGCTCAGCAGCCACTGTACAAACAACAAAATAGAATCGAAAAGCAAAATATAGTGATGTGCAACCACTGAAATTGATGACGGACGAAATCAAAATCTATCACTCTGTTTGTGTAACGACATGTAATAATAAAACTATCTGAATTTCCGTGTTGTCCGATACTGCGGTATTACATGTCAATTTTGGACATAGCGTCCATTAATATTCACAATTTTGCGGTGCGTCATTTGTTATAATAACAAAGTTATGTAAATGCAGTGCACAGATTGTGTTTTCAATGTGTATCGGAAATTATGTGATGAAAATACCTATTTTTAATGTGAAAATGGCAGGGTGGTGATTCTATCCGTCATACTGATTAACTTTCCCTATGAAACCCATACCTGATACTTGGAAATAAAGTACGACTTTTCATACATGCTGAAATGTGGTATGTGCACTTTTGTATAGGAAGATGTAGGATTGTAGGTATCCTTTTTTTTCGCGAATAGGGTATGGATTTCGTTGGAAACGTTGTGGTGTACGTCATAAATCGGCACCCTGAATATCTTGAAGATTACATTGAATGAACTTCGTATGAATACTAACATTGCGAGGCGAACGATGGCGCTGCAATCACAACATCTAATTGCGGATACGGCTGAGTTAGCATGCTATGAGCCGCGCCGATCTTTTCGCACACATCCAGCCCACAATAAAACGTCTGCCACGCGCACTCACGCATGCACTCCGCCGCTTGGGACCACGACACCGATGGCATTCTCATATCGACTACCTCACTAACACTACACTATCACAAAACCGGGTCACTTTACAATCATACGAAAGTGAAACACAAAACATTTTCACATTATTATTTACAAATTTATTTACAAATTTAAATTAAACACTAAAACACGTTCGGTACGTACCGATAGTATAACTTTAACTATACACAGATTAGATAAGGAACGTCACTACCCAATAGCAAGTGTTCATTGACGCGCGTGATTTCAATAAGGTATCGATATTTCTTATATCGATAAGATAAAGCAGATTGCGCGACGCGAGAGTGTTCATCTATGCGGAAAACGGCACTGATAGATGGGGTTGCTCTTTGTGAAGATCAGGTGCGTTGCGTAGGCGTCATGGCGTCTATTATCTCGCATACTAAGATAAAGGTAATCGAAGCGATAGCGTCCCCGATAACTCATCGAGTTTGCGCAACGGTTTATACACTGATATATGAAAATATAAAAACGAATACATTTCAAGTCATCCTGTGAAGGTCGCCTCCCTTTGTTAAGGTAATAAAGAAAACAATGAAGTTACTCGTGCATGCTGATTTAATATGAGCAAACCTTTTTGTTTCCAAAAAAATATAGATTTAATTAAGAAATTCAAAGGTTGAGCGATCAAAAGGATATTGATTTGGGGGAGTTAAATAAACGATGTTTGCGTTTAAACGAAAAAGGAATGTAAAAAATCAGGAGACATTTTTTATTGTCTTGTAAGATATGTTGAATTCATATTATCTAATTACCAATTAAGGATGCTTTAACATCGACTATTCTTTAATTTAAAAACGCAACCCCACCATAATTAGTACTTTAATTAAAAACACGAATTACTCGGCAACATTATAGAAGCGCCTGTGTCGCGTAATTAGGGATGGGAACATTCTTGTTGCGGACGACACGGTTTGTTTAGGACAGTTGTTCGCTGTTGTCCTCATTTGGTCAGAAAACAACTTCTTGCCAAGTTGCTGTTGTTACTTGTACGAGTTTATCATTAATTTGGACGTGGGTAGCAAGTGGTTTAATTTCCGAGCTAGTTCCGAATGGTAATGCTCCTTTAGGGAATGATATAAAAGTTACTTCTACAAACTGTAAACCGCTATTTATTTTGTGGGAGTTGGATGACATATTCAATATGATTATTATTTTATAAACTGCCCCATTCCAAGCTTCATAATTATCGTTGCCATAATACACTTACCTCCTCGTTCTATATCAGAACGAATGAAGAATACCTAAATACAGTAAATTAGATATTAGTAAGAATAACTATATAATTAACGAATTATTTTTTTTACGATTTTTTAATTAAAATATTCCTGTTTTGTATTAATTATAGGATGTCGATTTAGTCACCCGTTTAAAGGATAATTGCACCCGTCTTACTCAAAAACCTTTCCCGAGAAACCCTATTCATGAAAAATAAAAAGGGCTTCCTACACAGACCACATTTAGGTATAGATATGGAAAGATTTTTTTCCACGTTATTAGTTGTGTTTCGTTATTTCGAATTTGGTCATGTTAACGGGTGCAGGAGACTAAGTTGATGTATGTTTATCCCTAACGTGGGTTTTAGTTAAATAAAAAGGATTTTAATAAAACACAGAATAGTGTCCGATAGTTATTATTGCAACAAATTAAATATCGTCATATTGGTGAGTGTGTTTTATATCACACATATCCGTTATCCGCACATCTGATGTCAGATGAATCTGATCCAATTTGTAAAATGCTGTCTAAATTGATTTCAGTAAATATTTTTTTCCAATACCAATTTGTAACTGATGTTTATTCGCGCTAAAATAATATCTAATATTTAATAAAAACTTTTGTTAATGCTTCCTATGCAGCGTAAAGGTACTTTTGAATAAGATGAAATATACTATGTGCAAAAATTTTATTTTATGCAAAACCAATGCAATTAACCAAACACCTACGAATAATTATTTAACACCAAAAAAAAATCTTTATTAGTAAATCTAATATAGATTTTTGGTGTTTGGTAAATTTTGGTTACACTGTAATTCAGCAGATATGTCACCTTATTTATCCAGCAATTTATGTATAAGTTTATGCAATGGCTTAATGAGAAACTTGTGATACTTAAGAAAAGCTGCAATATTAATCAATATTATATTACGATAAAACTCATACCTATTACCATGTACCTCTAATTTTATATGTACATTGTTACATCGCCGCCAGTTAATAACAAAACACTTCAGCGATATCCGTTTCATTATTCTGAGGATATTAGTCAGGTATTAAGAATTATTTGAATACACATGTACAAGTTTTCTAAATTATTCTTATCCGATCTTAAAGCATGTAAGTATAATGTTATGAACATCATAATAACAACACGTAAAAAAAGAGTGCAATGTTCCTTATTACATTTTACTAGCTCGCAGGTTCACTCGCGTTCCAAATGTTTTTTTGAGACAAAAGGTATCCTATGGCTTTCCCAAAATATAACGAATCTATTCAGCGGTTCAGATGCGAAGATAACAGAAAAACAGAGATACTTTCGCATTAATTACATCAGTATCTATAGATTAAAACAAATTGTGATTCCATTGTTCCAGAGGTGTGACATTAATACTTGTTTCTTTGACACGATGTTGCTTTCGGTGTGCTAAAAGTCAGACTTTCAAGATTCACACAACAGTCTAGACGCTAGACGTCAATGATAACGCCGTAAACCATATCGATAAGAATAAAAATTCTTTATTCCACACCAAAAAAAATTAATGCCAAGAAAAATTAAGATAAGATTTTAGATTAAAATAATATAATAAAGTTATCTAAAATAAGCTCTCATATGCACGGAGGTCTTCTGTCTACTTCATTTAATTAATTTTACCGATAAATTTACTCCTACGTGGTTCTTAATTCCTACATACAAAGTAACACAACGAACAAATAGTAAATTCTAATTTGGCAACGGCGGCAGCATTTTAATTGGATTACACATGCATCTACGTGAATGTACGTGAAATGTTTATTTGCACAACACTAGCGCTAGAGGATTTAGAACCGGGTAATTTATGCAATGAACGCGATTGATTCAATAGCGGTTTAGTTCAAATTGGAGCTTACACTAAACATGAATTGTTTATAGTATTATGTTGTGTCGAATATGAATATGAATTTTAGGTCTGAAATAATAGTGATCCGCTAAATATTATGAATAATCCGTTAATTATTATTGTATTCTTTGTCTATAGTGGTAAAAAACAACCACATATTTTCAAGAAAACCTCTGAAAAGGGTTTTAGTGTTGAGATTAAAGTGATAAGAGATAAATTCACATTTGCTAAAAGCACTTAAGTAACCACGTTCTAAGTGCAACATGCCGTTAGTAGTACGCATTGCAAATTGAAAGAGCTTTATCAAACAAAGGTTTCCCTCCCGTTATCGTACATTGGGTACAAGGCTTGAATAAATGTGTAATGCAAAATACAAACTATCATCATTGGCGTGAAGATCGAAAGGCGACAGCAAGTCGATGGGCATCGACGGGAATGGGTGCGTTGCGGCCGCACTCAGAAAATCACTCCAAAACGTGTTCATTTTCATTGTTATTTCAATTCATCGATAATACCAACTGTTATCTTCACATCACTACCGTTACGTTTGAATATTTTTCCAAATTTGAATGTTGTGTTACCGTTTAGGTGCGTATTTGCAGTGCAAATATTATTTTACGGATAGTTTTGTTTTTTTTGGTACCGGCGAGTAGATATACTCGAGGACGCGCGACCGGTGACTGTTTCGGTGTTATCAACACGGCGTCGTCTCGCCTATCGTGTTGATAAGCCTCACCCACAACAATTAGGTGAAACAGCTGATAGTGCACCTGTTTGTTGGCTAAGTACTAAAAGTGATTATTTTCGCAACACAGTTATTATCAGTGACCTATGTTTTGGTAATCCAAATAAATTTTATCATTTCTTAAATAAAAATGCTCAAATGATTTAGAGAACAATTAGTGAAATGAGGTTGAAACGGTGACAGTTCAGAATAACACTCATTTTATTAAAATACTTTACAAAAATTACTCAATAACGAGCACTGCGGGAAATAAAGTTTTTTATAAAATTAATTTTACTAATGAGAAGACTCTGTCTTTCTCGTGTTTGTCATACCTAAGCTGCTGAAACAATTTTGATGACTTTTGGTATAGAAATAAAAGATACATGAGTTCTTGGAAAAGGATATGGACTACATTCCATGTAGCGTCACAAAAAGTCCTTTGGGAAGCAAGTAAAACCGCGGATAACAGCTAGCAATTATATATATTATACGTAAATAAGCCCTGATAAGCTATTAATGTTCCAAAACTAGGTCACACATGATATATTGGTACTTATGTCGTTTATTTTCTAATATGTGTGCGCAATTTACTACACCTGACACTGAAAGATAAGATTTGTTGATTACAAATTTACGCTACACCCGTGCTTGAATGTTAGTTAGAACAAAAAATAATCATTAAGTGATGTGATATAGAACTAAGTGTTTACTGCTTACAATATGCGATTGCACGATTATTCTCGAACAAATAAAAGTATATTGGCTGCCAAAGTATAATTTACGATGCGAAAAGTAGGGTGAGGAGATGGAATAAGGAAATCCTGAGTCCAATATCGGTGTGATGATAGGGAATCGTATGAAATATGTGATGATATCACATCGATCCGGGACGTGTAGAACGGGACGCACGTGTCGAATGAGTTGTCATTCCCAATTTCAATGTAACATGACGTCTGAGATCGACACCGGCACGAGTTTAATTAACATGTGCATAGAATTTCCGAATATCAGAGTGTTCTACAAATCTAATGCATCCAGCGTTACGAATTATGTGAAATCGATCATTCTATACGATAACAATTTCGATAAAACATTTCCCAACACTACGCTCACTATATTTCAACGTTCGGAAATTCAAACTATAAATTCAAAATAAGAACTTTCATAACTATAAATATGTTCGTGCATAAACGTAAATCGGCAAGTTTTTGCAATAGATTTGAAAAGAGAATAATATCTTACCTCCTTGGATTCTCTTCCTATTGTTTTTCACTGGGGCTCGTTGGTCACATATTACACTAAGTAGTTGTAATAAACAGTCTTTGTCCTTGTTATGCACCATTTTGTTAAAGATTATAGTTTTTAATTATATCACTGAGAATCTTGTGAATGAATGTTTGTCACATAAGCACGTCATAGTATGTTAAATATTCTAAAATGAAATACTTAAAAAGGCACCTAATGTAAAACAGTGTACATAAATGTTTTTACCGTACTTTGGCAGTACTTAATTGAATAGTCCGCGGAAGGGACACAATTCCGGTTGAACCATATAAACACTGCAGATAAACACGTAAAGTGACTTGTTCGAAATAGTAATAATAGCTTATCTGAATATTTGTGCTGACCCTAACAAAAGCAGTTGCGTCTATAGTGTCTTGACATAGGTTGATGTAGAATAAATAGTAAATGTTAATTTAATTTTATTGGACACAGAACCGAGCCATTAGAATAATCAGTGCAATTTGGAGTCTTTTAACATCTTTTATTTTAAAAGAGTGTCCATGGAGTTTCTTGCCGGATTCTTCTCAATGGGATCAACTTTTTGGAACCGTGCAACTAGACTCAATAACGTTTCATAAACGATTGTAAAAGCTTATTTGAGATAAAAACATTTGATTGGATTTGACCGTAAAATTTGAATGGTTGTTTTCCTGCAGGTAAATGATTTGATTGAATTTTGTCTTGTTAGTATAATCGATTTATAAAGAAAAACATTATTGGAATAAAAAAATGGCCGCGTGCGTGCGGGCTATTTATGCCGTATTACTACGAGCGAAACCCCATGTTGTCAGAAAGAACCTACGTTACGTCTAGTGATTTACTGAAGTTTCTCACGCTTTCGAGTTGATGAATATTTTTTCAATTACATATATACAAACACTCACACCTTTTTCCCACAGGGGTAGGCAGAAACTATAGACCGCCACTTGGTACGATTGTTGCATATTTTTTCAATTAAGTACTTAAAAGTAATGTATTTTTTTAATGTTAACACTTTCGATTATAATACTTATTGTACATCATATATTAAATATAAGGATAATTTGCATATAAGCTTATTACTTAAAAAATTATGTTTTTTTACTAAAAAACCTGTATTAGAATTTTGTTTAAAATTGGTCATACAGTGTATAAATAACTGTTTTGTACGCTGTTAGAGTGGTGTGGCGGTCTGGCACCTACCGCCCATCTGATTTGTAAGTGTGCCAAACACATATATACTACCCTCCAGTTCTGTGTGTTTGGTTAGGTCAAAGTGGTTTGGTTTTTCATTGACAAAATAGAACATAATTATATTCTTATTTGAATATGAATGAAAGTAACAAGAATAAGGTGCGAAACTATTTTTATTAACCTGGCACAAATCCAAACTCCGAGCTGCTACTGAGAATTTCATATAAAAACTCAATAACACTGCATGACTTGGGACACGAACCCTAAAACTCTAGCGTAGCTACTCTAGCGTTGCTAGAGATACTAAGCGTAACTGCTGGCACCCTTAGGATCAGTAGACTAACGAAGAAAAATGAAAACATATGAATAAATATACAATATACTTTTTTTGGAATATAAGTAATACATTGATATAAAAAAAACGTCTCGGAGAAAGACGAAAGTATTTCGGCAGAAAAAAGTATAATCAAACATTATTGCCGTCTAATATTTAATTAAAAGCTTCAACGAAACGTTTTGCTAATTTCAACGAACGAATGAGATAATGATAACGTCATAAATTTTCTCACAAATGACCGACAGACAGACAATATTGTCAAACTAAGATATAAATCTAACTTCGAACGCCAACACACGTAAACTAACAAAACTTAACACTCCAGAGTCCATAATAAATTCAATTTCCGTGCACAAACATTGCTGAACACAAAAATAGAAAAACTAAACTACTTGGTGAGACAAAAAATAAACTGCAAATGATTGGTGATCGCGACATATTGGGCCGTAGATATTCATACCTATGTGGAAGTTATCAGTGCCCTAGTTTTGCGTCGATATCTTGCCAAGGGCAGACCGGAGGGCGCTTGGCTCGTCTAGTGTTTATCGATGATCGGACACCTGCAATCTGATTTGTGGGGTGCGGCGACGATAGGGTTAGAAGTGTCAGAAGGCGCGATGGGGTGGAAGTGTGTTTGCGTAGCATTCAGAATTATGTGGGCAGAAAATTTACGTCTTATGTATATTTTCCTATCGCGATGTAAGTAAGTACAGTTTGTTCGAAATAAGTAAGCCGATCGGAAGTTGTTTGCAAGTGGTTTAGAAGTGGTAAATTTTAATAGAAAGAGTCCGTGTAAAGATAATTAGAGTCGTATATGTTTCACATTTCTAATTATTTTGTTTACTAATTTCAATATTTATGTATTAAAATACTTAATTAAACGATTTTATCACCGCGGTAGTTCGGAACGGCTAACTTCCGATCGGCTTACGTATTTCGAACAAACTGTAATAATTGATAAACAGCAGTAGCAGACCAGCATATGACCGTAGAACTGACAAGTCATAAGTCCCGAGTTCAAACCTCTGGCTATTCGAAGTCATTTACGTATCTATTAATCACAAAACGGTGAAGAAAAAAAAAACGTGAGAAAACCTGCATGCCTGAGAGATTTCCTCAACGGCATGTGACGTTGCCAATCCGCATTAGACAAGCGTTGTGGACTATAGCCTGATCCCTCTTATTCTGAGAGGATCACAGGAGACTCGTGCCCAACAGTGGGACAGTATAATTGGGTTGATTGATGATGATAAAATGACAAATTAAAGAAGTGTGTAAATATGCGAAAGTCTATCATTTTACCGTTAATAAATTCTCTCTGAATTTTCTTCAATAACCGTTTACCCATAAATACAACCAAAACTTTCTACATTTTAAACGCATATTTCTTTCTTTATTCGCTTCTGATTCAGTAGAACAAAATCCTTATCGAGCTATACCTGTAATTTATAAGGTACAAAAAAGTGTTTAAGAGTGGCGATCTATTGAACTATACCTTTATCTCACCTCCGCCTAGTCGGGGAGAGGAGGAGCAGAAGTAGGGGGGGGAGGTTGGACTAGGGTTGTGAAATCACGACGCTTAAATAAATAATAATGTTTTGTTCATCATAAACTTATGTCCTGTCACACTGCTGGGCATATTACATAGGCGAAACAACTATACCGGCGCACTGTGGATGCAAATAAGTACATCTCTGCTTAACTAGTCTGGAAATACAGGCATGATGGTATGTAAGGTTATGTATTTGCGAATTAAGAGGAGGTTACCATTATGACGCCATTTTCGGTGAAAGACCAAATTTTCTAGGGGACTTAAAGATACATTATTAAACTATTTGGTTTGTTTGTTTTATGTCAATCATTGTTACGTCCGTATGACCACTCGTTATGGCAAAATACGCCAAATATGGTGCCAGTCATAGCAGATCCTGCAGCAGCATAGTTGCTGCAGCGTTGATTATATTTTAAATAAAACAACTAAAGCACAACCCTTAGCAGCTAACGAAACTCACAAATCAAAGTCGCAGGTGCCAACCCTAGCCGTGCCCCAGATTATTGTCGTCGCCGGATAGTTGCCGATTCTTTATTTGCCGATTTGTTAGACGACCGTATCTTCACGACGATGCGACGTCTGCTACGAATGGGTGAATCGAGGTGGAGATTATAATTCGCTTTTGGTTTTTTTTATTACTGTGGTCGTGGAGAGACAAAAAGGCTTTAGTGTACAGTTTTTTGGAATTAGATCCAAAAGATTTACGAGAATTAACGACACCAACGATAAATCTTAAGCAGTAGACTGAAAGCGAAAGTAGTGTGCCAGGATCGTATCTGTATATCGTCTCTGCCTACCCCCATGGGAGACAGGCGTGACAATATGTATGTATGTATGTAGTAGACTGAAAGAGGCTAAAATTATGGTTATAGTCTTTACAATTTGGTTATAATTTGATGTACGAAAATAAGAACATATGTGATCATTCCTATTCAAAGTACTAAGCATTCATGATTATGTCTTATCGTGAGCCAACGATACGTTTAGGCATAGATAAAAACCATTTCATTTTATTTATCATACCTGAGCTTTTGCTTCTACAGCCTACAAAGTACAGATTACGCGGAATAAGACTTCTAGTAAATCTCTCAAGATTATTCCATAATGCCGAAATCTGCCGCCATTTTCCCTCAACCTTAAAACATGGTGGCGCATACCTGAGCTTTTGCTTCTACAGCCTACAAAGTACAGATTACGCGGAATAAGACTTCTAGTAAATCTCTCAAGATTATTCCATAATGCCGAAATCTGCCGCCATTTTCCCTCAACCTTAAAACATGGTGGCGGGTATCAACAGTAAAAGATTGTAATATAACAAACAATAAACAAACTGAGGCTATTAACATCGCCAACGCCAATAAATGGTTATAGCTATCACCATAGCAGCATGGTGATTTTACAGCGCGCTTTATGGTTTTAATTTACGTCACCCCATGGGGTATTATGTAAATGTAGTGGGTAATACCCAACGACACGGGGTATTTCATTAGATGATGATATTTTGTTGTGGATAGAAAAATTGCGTCTGTGTAAAACTATCCCCGTTTAAAAAAAATATAATGACATTGTATCGTATCTCAAAGAAATGTCAACGTTGATAATAGGACAGTGAGCTGATTTTAAAATGATAAATGTGATGGAAAAAGTCTTTCTCAATGTTTTACTTGCAGTATAAGTTGACAATTTATTAAAAATAATCCATAAAAAAAAAGTGAACAAGTAATATTCATGTGCAACTTATTTAAGTTGATGTGATTACATAAATACATAAGTTTATAATATTATGTTGTCCAAAAAAACGGGGGACTATTGTTTTCATCATAATGAACAACTATTATTATGGGACCACCTGGAATCGAGAAAAAATCTGCTGTTCTATTCACTTTGTGGAGTAGAGTGAGCCTTTTCGCAGATTTTTATGGGACAGCTTTTCTCGTAATTTCAGGGTTTCTCCCCTCTTAAAAATTGTTCATAATGATGGGTACAATGGCCCCCTTAATTTTTGACGGTATATATATAAAAATGAGGTTATATATGTTGTCTTTCCACAATCAACTATAATGATCGAACCTCGCTCGGTTTCCCAACATCGACTATTTAATATCGGCGTCCCGTGGGTGTTTTATGTTATTATTATTGCACCGACAGCGCTGGGGCACCGCCGTCCGTCCGCGGCACTCAGCGTCAATTACGAAATAGCTCGCTTTGTTAGCGTCATTAGTTTTCAAGGTAAATTAAGGCAACACTTGCGAATAGAATTGTTAATATATTTCTATTATGTGAAACAAACTGTTCAAATTGATAGTAGGGCTCAAGGGAGACAGTATCTGGGAGTCAAGGCGTAAATTTGCAATAATTTAGAGGTTGGCCAATGTTTATAATTATGATGACTGACTTCTCAAGAATGAATATATAGTAATTAACATCAGTAACTATATTATAACCTCAAACTTGAAGATGGTAGTGTTAAAGCGTCTTCACACTAGCATGCGTCGTTGTTTTCGTAGCATCTGCGCTACGCATACTTTCATCGAACGCCTACGATGGACAAACTGTGGAAGGGTTTTCATCCGATACAAATATTTGCCTCAGATGTTGTTTCCATTAAACAATTAATGGAAACAAAGTACACCAGTTTGTAAAGTCCCCCGTGACAAAGGGACTGGGACATATAGCGGGAACTGTCTTTAAGAAAATAATTAATGAGTAAATACTACCGCTTAACCGTAGATAAATTCAAATATTTAAACTGTTTGTAGACATAGCCTTATGGGACAGTACGCACACCACACACGAGTCTCCCGCTACATACCTAAGTACCATTTGTTTCATCAATCTTCATATACACGCCAGAGAGATCCGCGTTATCTTCGAAGCCTCGATCAATCTAATCATCTTAGCCAAGAGCCCTACTCACTAAACTTAAGGAGCAATTGAAATATTTAAAGCTCATGGGAATGTTCATTTACTTAACTACTAATGATTTTAACTACTAGTGATGTAACTGTCTTAATAAATTGTACAACTTTCAAAATAATCTCAGCGCTTAGACAATAGATCAGTTTGACTCAAATGATGTACCGTGATAGGTTGTCACCGATTAAGATTTAGCATAGGCCTAAGTACCCGAACATAACTTAAAATACTTAATGTGGAGTGTAGGGAGAAAAACAAAGGCAGAGTGATTTATATTAAAGTGAGTTATTTTTCTTATGATCGCCAACAGACTTCAATAATCTAAATAATACTATCAAAATTACCCAGTGTGGAATAAGAAGAAAAATAAACTGCAAACAATTTCACATATTGTATTCTCCCAAAGTTTAGATAGTTGTAACCAAAATACACTACTGAGTTATGACTTCAATATAAGTGTCCCCAATACATAAACATATACACACAGAGTATCGAAACATCCAACTTTATCGTCCAACTTGCGCTCACGTCACACTAACTTATTAATCACATCTGCGGCGCTTCGCAGTGACTTGAGCGACGGCCTTCTCGTGACATACGTAGTAAATTGAGGCAATGGTTTCGCTAAAACTATATTAGATCTTCGGCGAGATAAATTATAATAGCTTCTGAGTTCACTAAACGATGGAAAACGATGATTACTTACAAGTTGCCATAAGTGGGTCCAATTTGCATTAAACTTTTGTAGAAATACAATTACTTAACGCTTTCTTTGTAGATTTTAGTAAAACGACAAATGATTACGAAAGAAAGCTTTTATACACTACAATAGGTTAATGCCTACTACTTACGTTTTTTTTCTGGTACCACCGTTTTATATAGAAGAGTTTGATGACTTGCTTACCTGGAAACAAAAGAAAACACAATGTTAGCATAAACTAAACTGTAATAATACGACTTTATTGCCAATAGCCATCTATAAATCGGAGTCACTTCTAAAATATAATAAGCATTAAGCTATATTTGTGATTGCCGTTGTGAAGACCAATTCGGAAGGCTTTTGTTTAGCAGTGAATGAATTGCCCCTTAACTAATGTGACAATGCTAATTTATTCCTTATTAATAAGTACCAAAATTCCCAGCAAATCCGCCACACTTCCCATCCATGTGTCCGATGCGTAGAGGAACTTTAGCCCGCAAGTTAATGGATCGCCCGCGACGCGTTTAGCTCCAGAAACCTATTCGAGCGTGACCACTTGCCGTGTTAGTTGTACATTGTGTGTGTTATAGGTACATATGTTGAACAGGGCGAGGACTCAGAATATCGATCTGTAGGGTAGGAGGCATTTCGCAATGTATCACAAGCCGTGAATCTTTAATAACATTTAAAAGATATAGGTATCTTTTCTATCCACATTTCGCTTTCATTATTTATCAAAAATAGTGACGCAATAGCGCTGTGACAGTGACCAGTAGAAAATTGTGTGTTCACAAACGTACCAGAACAGCACAACCAATGATTCCAACGCGGTTTAATTGAAGTTCAACTTGTTATTTCAAATTTGCTATTCCAATTCTAACCAATAGAAAACAGAGAAGACTAATTGCAAAGTAAAGAGTACAAAGAAACCACAGCCCGAAAACTGTCGAACTAAGCCGACAGCGTCCGAACGCTCAACCATACGGCTAATGAGCAAATAAAGCAGGCTTGGTGATTAGCAGCGCTGATGGATGGCCGCCGCTATCAAAATTACCTTTATGTTGTTGGGGCCTAATTCTGAAAGAGTGTGTGTTATCGTAAAATAGGGCGGATAGAGAGTCAGTTTCTGTCTCTGTTAACTACTTTTATAAAGAAAAGGACGTCGTCGTCAGGAGGCTATCGTCTCTCGTATCAATGTTAACAATGTCTGGTATCTTCGATAAAAAAATTGAATAAAAATTAGGCAAAAAAGCAATGGCAAAAATATATTTATTTATATTAATCGTGTGGCTGGTATAAATATACTGGTGTGTGGTACTGCGTCAAAGGGATTAGTATGACTAGACACAGACTTTATGCCTGTCACGCACGAGCACCTGCACCTAGGGGAGTATTTGAATGCGGGGACTCTGGCAACCTTTACAGCTGTCAAGGTTTACACGTAATGATGTATTTTTTTTCAATGGGGGCCAAGTTACAAGAAAAGAAGATGAATAACATGCGTAAGTATTCACAAAGGCATTCACGTTTTGATATAATTGTAAGTTCAACTTGTAAAGACACGAAAAATATTTGGGTACTTGACTTGATAATGATGTCATCAACATAGATTAAATCAGCACACTCCACACATACCCAAACTTACAACCATGTTGTAAAGTACTTCGTTACCTATTACCACAAGGCTTATTGCCTTAAAACAGTGCTGAAGTTCGGAATTTATAAGCTCAATATATTGTAGTAATTTGTAAAAAAGGAGGAACTTGGTGAAAACCAAAATAAGAGGCAACAGCTTGTGAGTTTGATATAAGGATATATTACCATGGACTCTTAGTAATTAAAACTCTATCAAACGATTATAGGACACACACTAAACTTGCAGTGCAAACTTGTGTAACGTCAACGTTCTAGAGAGCTAAATGTTCAAGGAACTCACGCAATAAGAATCGATTAGACGTCCACACGCAATCCGACGTGTGATGACTCATATAATGTGTTATCACAACTGAGGACTGCTAACGAGCTTGGATATTGATCATTACACATAATAATTGATTGTAACTAAGTAGAAAATATAGTTATTATAAGAAAGCTAAAGTCCTTGTACGAAACTGGACTAATTCGGCTTGAAGAGTGGCATTATTCGTTATACATTCCGTATTGATCCTATTACTGTACCAAAGCTGGACACGGGTCACCTTTAACCATAATGAGAAGGATTACTGTTTAATAGTTCCCCACCCACTGGCAAATTTCACGTTTCATTAACTTTGTGTAATTCCTTTAAAAGTACAGTATGCGCAGATGAAATTAAAATGAAAAGCTTGCTTAGATTTATACCTTAGCCAGCAGTGTGTAACCATCAGTTTTTTCTATCATCAAAATTTGTGTAAAAAATTACCCCATTCAAGGAGTTATTATTTCATCGATATTTCAGTTCAGGTAATAATATTAACGGGTAGTTACAGTTACAGGTAGTGCATTAACGTGTCATTACGGCAGTGTATTTAGGTATCGTCGTCGCGTGCACTAAGCTGTCGTAGTGCACACGTTAATAATATATTAATTTATGTGAAACAGCAAGCAACTGTTGTAAGCTATGTTATTATTTATCAACTATGCAGTGCAATGGAGTTTATTACTTTTGATCAACAGTGATGAAAATTGTAGTCTTTAGTTCGGAAATTAAACTTAACTTTTGTTTAATGAACGTTTTTACAGTGAACCGATTGACCGTTCTCTTAATAAAAAACTGTTTACCTTATTTGTCGGTAGGTACTTGAATAAACATGAAACAGAATTTATGTTGCATTTCTTTGAAAAGAAAACTGTGACTGCGTGCAGCTGTGCATCTGTGTAACTTTTTCCATCCAAATTTCTGTGTTTTTAGTCCAATATTATTATAACCTTATTCTACATTAATATAGTAATACAAAGATGGTGTTTGATCGTTTTTTTTAAAAGTACTTATCTCTTTTTCTTTCGGATTTCAAAAGTTCTGTTTCATAAGGCAGTATTAATTCTTTCGGGTTTCAAAAGTTCAGTTTCAAAGTATTTGCCATTTAACACCATGCTACGCCCCTTAAAGCCAAGCATGATAGTAAAAATTGTAATATAGATTTAATACCTAAATCAATTTGTTTTAAGTAAAGACATAAGTCACTGTCGATGTCGTGAGTCGTCATAAATTATAACTCAACAATTCGTTGTAACTTTAATGAACTACAAGTTTTATTGGAAGATTGATTGATTAGTTTTGGAAAAATAATAACTGGAGAAGAACTGTTTTGGTCAATAAATAAACAAACTATAGTATTTGTATTTAAGAATCTCTAATCTGTCTAGAATATCTGGCGTATCTGAATCATCATAAAAATACTATGGACTCCGGAATTTTCAAAAATCTACGCTCAGATATCAACGAAAATAACAAGAGAGCCCCTTTCCATTTGGCTTGTGGTATGGCCTGGTAAAAGCTGAGATAAAAACAGCGTGTAATCCATCATACGTAAATCCACATATCTTGATTTATTGCAGTTGCAGGTAAAAAATCACAATTTGCCTGGTTTACATTGCTGGTAGAACAAGTGGCGAAGGCCTAACGTATTAAAATTATTGTTGATGTGCGATTAAGAAAAAATAATTACAGGCCAATAATCTGTGTCCATCTAGTAATCTCAGCTTCAATCTGAATTATTTACGTTAAACCCGTTCACTAATATCTACCTTTAAGAAAGTCATCCTTCTTCAATTTGTTAAGCACAAAACGATTTAAATAAATATTAGTTCTACGAGTACTGTAAAACATTTTCGTCATTTGTTTTCGTCCAAACAAAATTTGTTTTGACAAAAGAGTAATGAATCTGTCAAGCGTTGCTAAGGTCGTTCGCCCATCACTGTATTAAGTTTTGGCTGTTTTCGCAAGATTGCATAACTAATATTTTGCCCATAATTACCTGTATTATTTTTGACACAATCGAGTTTTTTTTTTTATTTATTAAAATTTTGCTGTAAAGTTTTAAAAGGCCTTGCATTGTTAAATTCCTACTGTGATTCCGCATTTTTTTAAGGATTCAACATTTTATCTTGTCTTCTCATTGTCGATAGGAAAATCTTTTTTACACGCCTTGATTTTAAATTATCGATGTAAGAGTTTGTTTTAATAACAACAATACACTAGTGGTCAGTAGTTGTATTAGTCCATATTCAAAAAGAAGAAGAGTGTGGAGGGAGTTTTAACTGAATAATTCTCTGATCCTCTTTAAGTACCCACTGGAACATTTGAAACATGGTGAGATAATCTATTTAATAGAATCAGATAAGTTATTTTTTCTAATGTCACAATAAAATGGGAAGCCCCTGCTGCAAATATTGTTATCTATAAAGGTAGTAAGGTAAGATAAAAGTAACATAGGATTTCGGGATTTCCCATAGGATTGGGATAAAGGAAACATCGGGAGTAACACTATGCGTACACACAGCTACTCTATTCTAAAATTATAAAGAGATAAGATTTGTTTATTTATAATCGATAACCTGCCTCATTAGTCTAGTGGTCCTAAGTGCGACTGCAACGCTAGGTCCTGGGTTCGACCCCCAGTCGAGCAAAGTGTTATTGGGTTTTTCTATGAAATTCTCAGTAGCAGCTCGGAGTCTGGATTTGTGCCCGGTTAATGGCAATAGGCTCGCCCCCTATTATATGGGACCTATACATACCGGCGAAAAGTTGGCGTACTAGTACACCTCTGTCTAACGCTTCGGGGAATACAGGCGTGATGGTATGGTATGTTATGTAATCGATAACCGATGTTAATAATTCTTTCACCATTAGAAAGCTGTATTTTTTCCGATGAATATAGGCTATTTATTATTACGCGGAATAACCGGGATGTGGGCAAAGCTGCGGCGAAATCTTTAGTATAAAATAAAGGTGTTTGCGATGATCATTTTCCTCCACTTTCCAGCTATCTGCCCTGACAAGATTCCGCCCTTATGTATCTTTCAACATTGACTGATATCCCAAAGTTGGCCGACCGCGATGATGGATGGCGACCTCCTCTTATTACATGATTATTTGTTAAATTTCGATATTTGACAGCCTGATGGATACTATAAATCTTGTCTTTTTAAGGCGGTGACGTCAGTAAAAAAAGACCGGGTGCATTAAAAGGCTAAACATGTTTTAGGATCATTAAGCTTGATGTGATTTTGATGTATGTGATACATAAGGGTAGCACAACATTAGCTGATAGCAAATTATATGTTGGTGACAACCAAGTTATTGAACAGTCTGCAATATTTCAGGCGCATTACTTTATCATTTCGTGGTCAAACGCTTTATGTACGTTTTTTATTTAAAAAAGTGTTGAAATCTATTCAATTAAATTTAATTGAAGTATCTGAAAATTGGATAGGTAGGCTTGGAAAGGGGAAGGGAGGCCTTTGCCAAGCAGTGGGACGAAATGGGCTAGAAAAAAACCTGAAATGGGTTGACGTATCCATGTGGATAAAAACCCCTTTATCTTCAATAAAGAATAAAAAAAAAAAAAAAAAAAAAAAAAAACCTGAAATGTCAAAATAACAGAATTTTTTCAAATGTTTAAGAGAGTTAGAACGGTAATTAATCGTCTGTAACAAAATTCAATACAAATCAAGACTACGTTAATCAACAAATTAGACAATTAATAAGGTCATTTTTCTTTAAGTCTTTATTTTTTTTGTCAAGAACAGAAATTAAGTAACTTTTGGAACTAACACCAAAGCAATACCTGACTTTTTTATCATAGATAGGCTTGCGCTTGACCTCAACTTGCCTGATGCAACGACATCACAATAATTAGGGTATAAAGGCCTTAGTCCTGTCATACAACTCACAATAATTTGAACACTTTTATATCCCCTTTCCTCCAAATGATATACAGACAATCAGAGTACCAGGTCGGACTCCCCTGGCGCACATCACACGGCGATGGGGGACATTTGTCACGTGTAACACATGCAACTAATGAGCATAGAACATAATATGGAACTTCTGACGTATTGCCGTGTTCATTATTCATCTAAAATGACGCGATTAAGTCTTTCATTATGTTTTTTAAACTGATTTTATTTTAGCCTGTGCTGGCAAACAGTTAAAGATTCCTTCATAATCGTTGGTACACTGAGTTATTAGTGTTAAATGTTCATATGTCAGACTGCTTTATTAGTGTAGTGGTCCCAAGTGAGACTGCAACGCTAGGTCCTTGGCTCGATTCGCCAAGGGGTTGCTCTATGAAATTCTCAGTGGTAGCTCGGAGTTTGTTTGTGCTCAGTTAATGGCAATAGGTTCGCCCCTTATACATAGAACCTAAACATATCGGCGAACTGTGGGTGTATGTATCTTTTGCCTAAACCTTCGCGGAAACTGGATGTGAATGTAAGTTAAATGTTGAGATGTTAAAACAGAAACATAAGTAAAAAATATGCCAAAATAACCTGGGTTTATATGTCCCAATTAATAATGAGGGCTACGCACATTAGTCTGACAAATGAGCCACGAAGATATTATGGAGGCTCTGATATATTTATAGCCATGTCTAATGCGACATGTTTATCTCTGTCATGAGAGTGGGAGGTGTGGTTTTAATTATCGTGGATATTACGTATTTTTTGGATTAATAGCATCTCAAGCTATATCATAATCACAAAGTCAAATAATCCACATATTAAAGTGCCCTAGACTAATAAGATTTGACATAGCGTAATTATTATCATCATCAGTCCGTATTCATCCACTGCTGAACATGGAAGTTTTTAAGTCAACGCCACAGAGCCCGATCTTCAGCTCTTTTCATTCAGTTACTGCCAGCCGCCTTCTGCAAATCATCACTGCAGCTGGCCAGCGGGCTTAATTGCTGAGTAGGTACTAATAGAATGGTCCTCTATGTTACAAAAGGAATTTTCTATAGAAATTCCACAACAAAAACATCTGTTTAATTGTTTTTTCTCAAACAATAAAACCACCTGATGTCACTCTTGTCCGCTCTGAAAATTATTTCCTCTATACCCAATCTTGTCCTATTTTTAAGTCTGCCTCGTTAGTGGAGTGGTCCCAAGCGCGACTGTTACACTAGAGGTTCTGGGTTCGATTCCCAGGTCGAGCAGTGTTCTTGAGTTTCCTATGAAATTCTTTGGAGTTCGGATTTGTGACCGGTTAATGGCAATAGGCTCGCCCCTATTAATTAGTACCTAAACATACCGGCGAAGCGTGGATGTAAATTAATACACCTCTGCCTAACCCTTCCGGGATCAACACATAAAATTACAGTGCTCTCGCGTTAGTACAAAGGGGACATCTCTAAAACTGATCCCGATCGGTTCATAAATAACCGAGTCAATTTACCGATACAAAGGCCGCGCGAAATTGTTTTCATGTCGCCGCGTCATCGCGGCAATTAAAAAAAAACTGGCTAAATTACGCCCGCCATGTATATTTAGGGAACCTAGTCGGATATTGGCGGATTGCATGATACCAATATGTGACGTAGCATACCGGGGAGTTTGCTGTCTTTTTATCGGAAAAACACTTTTATTAGGAATCGACGAAGGGTTTGTTGGTTAATTAATGAAGCGTCGGTAGCCTAATGGCTAGGGCGTCGGACTTGCGATCCTATGGTTGCCGGTTCGAACCCCACCCATTGCACTACCGACGTGAATCCACTCGTAACACAAGCACTTAGCTTAGCACGAAGGGTTAACAAGAATACTAGTAATGTGTGACCCATATTGCTAGTAAGCTTTAAAAAAAAAAAAAAAATTACCCAGACTATAAAATTCAATAGTGTGTTGTTTTAAAATACTGTTTTTGCGGTGATAATAACACCCCGTAACTTTTCCATTGCCACCAATAAAGTAAAATATCCATAATTTCTTCAGGTTTTAAAGATCAATTAAAGTTCTTGAACAAATCCATTTTAATTAACAGCAGTCCATGTTCCAATAACGAGATGTTATAACATATTCCTTTTAAATTGGTAAAATGTTACGTTAAGACTCTGGAGAACTACTGACTATTCTGTCTGCAAGCTCAGGAATTATTTCCTGGAGGTGTTGTATCTGAAAACCGGTCGCTGTAGCATTACGTTTTACTTGTCACATAATGATGTGACATTAGGTTAAGATACGAGCCTTTATTGGCTTTGCACAGTGTTGCTGCATCTTTAATACAATAACTTGTTATTTTGTACATACATTTGTATTCTATGCTTGTCCAAATAAAAAGTTTTCTTTCTTCTTGGTTAATCATACTTATCAGAAACCCATCTCAAGTGCAGTTCTATGACATCTACAAGGAGCAGGCTTATTCTTAAGCTCAAGCGGCTCTTTATCTGAAGGCAGTAGTTTGAGAGCTCTAAGCCAGCACTAAGTTACTGAAGCCAGGCTTGCGGCTTTAGCCATATGCTGAGGTAATCCTAGTGAAGGGGAAGCTCTATAGCACACTAAAAGAACTATTATATAGTCAATTTTTTATGAAGCTTACTAGCAATGTCGGTCGCATATATTGATTATTCTTAATAACCCACCGCGCTAAGCTAAATGCTTGTGTCACGAGTAGGTTCACGTCGGTAGTGCAATGGGTGGGTTTCGTACCGGCAACCTCATGACCACAAGTCCGACGCCCTAGCCATCGCTACCGCCGCTCATATTTAACAGAAACTTAGCAATTGATAAACAATGCTATCTATACATATTCACGCTTAACAGCTTGTAAAAAGTTTGTATACTAAGAGAAAATAGATAATAATGAGATTTAAATAGAACCATAGCCGTGCTCTCACCGCGCAGTCGAATAATTAATATCTTTTCATCTCGTGAAATAGTTTCAAGAAGTTGCCTCTCGTATTGAAGGCGGGCGTCCACTAGAACCGAGGACTTATACCGAGATAATATTTAATAAGTTACCAGCTGAAGTTCGTGGCGAGAGCTAGCAGAGCCATGCAAAATTAAATCATGGTGCACAAGAACGGTTTGTTGGTAGCTCAGAACTTGTTTTTCGTTAAAAAGTTTAATGAGTAATCTGCTCATATCGTTAATACAACGTACCTTTAATATATCTTGATAAATTGAATTTTTTTTTATGTTAGGATATTTTGTTACTCAATCATGCACATACAAAGGATACTTTTTATCCAGGTTGGATCCGATTCTGTAGTTCACGTAGACGAAGTTACGGGATGAAGCTAATTCGAATCACGTACGTATGTGAAGGAAAACCTCGTGGGGAAGCCCTGAGGCTCTCTCATGGCGCTGCGTGTGAAGTCTGCTAATCCGCAGTGGACTAGCGTGAAGGATTATAGCTTAACCCCTCTTCGACTGAGAGAAGAACCGCGCCTAACAGACGACTAGTGAATGGGTTGACAATGATATAGCAGTGCGAGGCGATAATTATATTTTTTCACCTTTAAGGATAACCTCAGGACAAGACAAGAGCTATCTTTAGTTGGAACTAGAAGTTTCAAGCGGTATAGATAACCACAAACAACACGTTCCAATTGGCGCGCTTGGTGACGAATGGAGTCAGTTAGGTACTCCATTCAGCGTCATCGACCGATGACGGAGGAAGGTTTTGCTTCAAAAAGAACATCTAAAGTAGTTGTTACTACAAAAACGTCTAACGAAATTTTCACTTAAAAAAGAAGCCGTTTATCCTAAAGCTCCTTAAGGTGTTTTGCAACATAAATTTTGCGGTCCTTTCTACTACTAAGTATTTATTAATACTTCGTTAATATACATGGCAAAGTCTTCAGGGGACAAAATAACTCCATAAACATTGATTCAACAGTTTAATGCGACATCAAAGTGTGTTTCAGTAGAATAAACATAAATTAATAAGTCGCCAGAGCGGGTTGATCAAACGGGCGTTTGTGCAATCAAACGTTTCAACCAAGAATAATATTTATATTGTAACAAGTTGAATTGTCTTATTGGTGTAGCGGTTACGACTGCAGACCGTAAGGTACTGGGTTCGATTCTCAGGTCAAGTATTGTTTTTTTAGTGGCAATTCTCAGTTTGGATTTTGTTTGGTACCCGGTTAATGGCTTTAGGTACTAATATAACTTAGTTATGCACTTATCACAGACAACATTGCTCTATCTTAATGTTTAAACTGTTCTTAACGAGAAAGAAACGTTATTATAAAATTCATATCTTTGTGAACATTTCGCAATATTTAATGCTTAAATATAACCAAAATTAAGCATTAAAAAACGGTATTGCAACATCGTTCAACATTGACCTACCTGTAAAGGAAGTCGTGTTGGTTGGAAGACAAGTTATGTCTTCAATAGATGTTGCTGACGTCGCCTGATGACGTATAATGTGGAAGAGAAATTCGACATCACAGGCAGTGGTCTCGGTAGCTTAGTTGGCAAAGCGTCTGGTGTACTCAACCAGAGAGAAGCAGGTTCAAACCCTGCCTGAGATCGATTTTTTCTTTCACTATGAAATTTTCTTTATTAGAAAATTCATATCTTTGTGTCCTTAACGATTTAAACGAAGTAAAACTGAATCGGTCAGTTCCCCTTACATACAATGTAGTTTTGTGACTTAATAACTGATTAATAAGTGTAATAACTCAATAATCTGTGCATGGTTTATAGAATTTTATAGCACATTAATTGACGGGCTATGGACGCAAAGGATCCGAAACGGGATTTAATAGTATCAATATAACGCATTAAAATTCGTATAAAGTAGTGCGACAAAGTTTTTTTTAAATCTTTGTCGTGATCATTCAAAATATTAAGGCTTTAGGCTTGGCAGGTGGGACTCGCAGTGGCTTAGTAGTCATAGCGTCTGGTGTACATAACTAGAAGACACAGATTCGAGGCCTCCCCGCAGTCGAATTTTTCTTTTACCAAAATAACTTCGTATAAAGTAGTTTTATTTTAAATGTCTAATATTTGCGTGTCAGAAATGCCTACATTATTTGTTGTTAAGACAAATATTATTCCTATCAACAACGATTTATTATATAAACCGCCCGTTTACCGTTGTAACCCCGACGACTTATGAATTTATGTTTCATTTCGCCAGATCAAGGCCTCCAGTGGGACAGCAAAACCCCTCTATCACATAGTAAATTAATACAGAAGGTTAACTTAAAACCATTGTCAGAGACGCGTTATAAACATACATGCAACGAAGATATATTAAAAAAAAAAGCCTTACTAGCAATGTGAGTCGCACATTACTAGTAATCTTGTTAACCCCTCGTACTAAGCTCAATGCTTGTATTACGATTGGGATCACGTCGGTAGTGCAATGGGTGAGTTTCCAAACGGGAAATACATGATCGTAAGTCCGACGTCCTAGCCATTAGGCTACCGCCGCTTCAGATTGATTGAACTTAAATTGATAAGTAACTTATTTTTTTCGACTTAAAATTAGTTTCTTTAGTTTGTGGGCAAAATTCACCACTGAGTGGAGCCCACACAACGTCAGAAGACGTCGCAGCAGGCCCAGAAGGAGATAGCGGGACAAGATAGACCTCTACAGACACAGAGAGTAGTGATACGAGTAGGGACGATAATGGAAGAATAAAATATAATAGAATTGTTAGGTATATAGTAAACCTACCTTTACTCACAAACATTTTGTTTAATTATCTCTCCCATTTCAGTATCTTTTTTGCAGGGTTTTTTAAAATGTATCTTCTAGACATTATTTCAACAAACAAGGATGTTTTTTTTGTATATAAATTTCAAAGACAAATAGTTATAACTAAAATGTAAACGACAAGTAACATATACTTAGAAGCGAATTCAACACGTATTACAGTGGTCCTTTTGTACGTTGTTGCTATATGTCTTAACCCCTCGGCAGCAGTAGCCTGCAATCGATACCGCGTTTTATTTAAATTGAATTACTTCTTCGGCGGGTTGAGTTTGTTTTCATAAGGCGAGTTGACAGCGACACGATGGAATGTAAAGATGTTTTGTATGTTCTGTGAGCTTTAAGTTATTTGTTTTTCATGTAAAGGATAATGAAAAGACAATGGGTATAGGAGATAAAATATAGAAAGTTGTAACAATGCTGCAGATTTTAGTCCTAGCAATAAAAGTTATTGCAATAAGGCACTCTTTGTGCCTGTAGGGACACTGCTGATGCATTAGGTCAACATTGTGTTCGCTCAGACGCTTAAACACTTAGCTCAGCGCGGCAGTCAACTCCTCGTACCCAAGCAGTTAGGTTAAGTCGTTAGTAGTCAATAAGTATATTATTATGTATTTATAACTGGTACCAGGTAGTAAAGTATATATATAAAATATGGAGACCTTTATTTAGTAACCACCACACTAACAACCCATACATGTTTGATTACAGAACCACGCATTATTTTTTATTCCACTTAGATAACAAACAAGCATACCTGTGACCTTATAGTAAGCGGCAGCCGCAGACAACACCATAGGTATATTGCGCATTGGAACAACTCAATTAAGCCTCTTTTGCCCTGTGATACTACACAACCCTTCAAAACAGAGCACAACAATGTAGCACATTTGATTACCGGCATAATACTTAACAATGCGGTGGTATTAACCGAAACGAACTCAGCAGCACTTGTGACTCTTATACCTCGAATCAGGTAAAAATTTCATACATTTTGACTAATGCCTTTAGTGTACACACGGCGACAGATCAACCTATAAATTGCAGATTAAGCTGATCTCGTATCGTGTAGGCTTCTCATACAATAAGAGGCCAGTCTTAACTGGTTTTGTATAGTTAGATGTGTAGCCGTCCATTGTGTCACTATAAATTATTTCTGTGTTAACAATGCTTCGTAGAGATATTTTTAATATTCAACACCGATCATATTCAATTCAGAACTAAACATAAATGAAATGACGCATATCATTATTTTATTTAACACCAGGCAAGCTACATTAACATGTTCGAACTTCCGTACAACAGATAATGCAATAATAAATTTAGAGCCAATGGAACAGAATAAATCGTTGTCAAAGCTAATAAGCGATCATTAATTAATGAATAGTATTTAACGTGCCTCACTTAATAACAGAACATTTGGGAACTCATTGACATAATGATAGTAATTGCTAGTGTAGTTTTAATTGACTAGTTCAATCCGTCACTTAGGGTTCATACTAAAAACCAGCGACATGTTCTGGCTTGTGTTATATTAAGGCATCATTCAGAGTGAACCTCTTTTGCTATAGATAGGTTAATTTTAGTGAAGTAGTAGTTTTTAAATATACGAAAACAATAATCAATAGGCTCGCCCCCTATTAGGTATATTGGACCTTAACATACCGGCGAAGTGTGGGTGAACTTTTAGTACACCAATATTTAACCCTTCGGGGAATACAGGCGTGATGGTATGAAAATAATAATTAGATCATTCCGTTGGTGAGCTCCTACACCACTCGCTTCCACTGACACTCCACCTAAATTCTGTGGCAGGCGCCGCGTCGCCGGCGGCACCCGCATCGCCGCATTTACATAATAATGCAGACTGCAGCTCCCGGCTATTTAATGAAATCGCTGTGCGCGCCAGTACCTATCTACCCACGGTCCACTATAAGCCGTTGCATCGAAATACTTGAGGAGCCAGCGAGCGAACTGATATTGAATTTTGATACCTATAATAATTGTATAAAAAACTGCGTTGTTTTTGTTTTTTAAGGGCGTGCATTCCAAATTACGTAGTTTATAAAATATATAATGAATGAAATAACTTATCTTACATAAGGAAAACGGAGGGGAAAGAGAAAAGAAGAAGGAAGGGGACTGAGGGAGGAATTGGTCCTCCAGCGCTCCACACTCACCTACGAAACGCAACAGTATGCATACTGCTACTTCACGTCGATAGTCTGTGAGACGAAATTATTCTAACGACACCAATTTACGAAAACATCTCTCCACAAAATTACGCCAAAAATATCATTAAACCGTGAAACTTAACCTTTAAATGTCGCGACCGGATCTCGGAGACCCCAGTCCCAATTTATGAAGTCATTAGCCGGTGTTACCCCACACCTGGTCGCCGGGTATAAAGCCGGGTAATTACCACCGCACATTCTTTGTTCCACATTATTAATTATAAAGGATATATCGTGTTTAACTGTGTGTAAACAGAGACAATAAAAAAATAATTACGTCATTAATGACGGCCTTCGTTGAGATTATATTTTTTTATGGATTAAAGGCTAAGCTTCGCCTGATGGATGAGAGTTATTTTTTTTTGTAATCTGCTTAGTGTTTTTTATTTACCATAAAATATTAAAAATTCATTTATAACTTAACTGGAGTATTAATTAACATCGCACCAATATTACAATTATTTTTCGTGCAAATAACGGCGGTAATTCATGATGATTTATAGATAATTCTACTACAAACTTTGAAATAAACTTTCAAGTGGTATAAAATTACTTTTTGATTAGCCTTCATCCTAGTGCCATTTGTTTATCGTTATTAGATTTTATCCGAAAATTTATTTTTCAAGAATTTACGTTCGAAATTCTATAAAATAGGGACCACTAGCAATTCTCTTTCGCTGGACTTACACTTATTGATTTATTAATAATATTAAAGAAAATAGACTATATTAATAAAAATAAAGAAACAAAGTACATATGAAATATGTTCATGCCATCAAATCGAAAGGGAAAATATTTACTAGAAAAATATAAGCAAGATGATTATTTAACCATAGTAAGTATGTGAATTTTTATCCGCTTGAGAAGTCATCATTGTATCAAGTCAACAATTATCTATAGTTGATACACTAACCTAATTTGTTATAACAAAAAAAGTATGAAACAGACAAGAAAGAGCTTTCCATAAAGAAATTTCGATGTTAGCGAAATATGATCTTGAAATCTCAGAAAGTATAAAGAAAACAAACTTGAAAATTTGTAGAATCAATCCTGTCTTAGCGGATGATCTTATCCGCTAAGACAGGATTGAGAGAATACCCAAGAGCTTGGAAAATTGAGCTATTAAAAGCGGGTAACACCGCAGGTCAGAGCTTGTTAAATATGATAATTGACACTTCACTAAACATGCTCTTACTGTAGGGAATTCGGCGTTAAAGTTCAAAGGCCTAACTACCCCATCAAGATCGCGTGCGCCATAACAATATCCTTTGATCAAATAAGTAAACCGTGAGTAATTTAGTTATTGAATATTTCCTCATGGGGCTCGGTCGACCCCGCCTGGTTTCTAAAAGGGTTAAGTAAGCATTCAATAGTTAGGTACTATAAGAAAGAAAGAAAGAAGAAGAAAGATGTGTTGATGACATAATTCACATCGTTGGGCCTTCTAGGATGAGAGTGGCACGAGACCGTGGTTGATGGCACAAACTTCCATCAACCTTCCAACCATTAGACTACCGCCGCTTCTAAAATGTTTTGTAAGTTGAGTTAAGTGTGGTGCCCCTGGGCACGGGCAATAACTCTCTCCAGTCGGGGAGTCTTATTGCTCGTGGCGAATGTCTGACGTGGCTGGGGCCGCTCAATGGCCACAGGGACGTTGCTCCATGTATCCCTCTGCTCATCAGAGGGTACGGTGGAGGAGCAAGGGCGGGCTCGGCGTGTACTCACCCTACCGTCGAGCAGGCAGCGGGAGTTCTGTCTCCTCTGCCACCGTCGCCAAATCGGAGGATACCTTACACTATGCTGAGTGCAGTGGTCATGTCTCGCGGCTCAGCGTAAGGTGTCCTCCGTCAGTCTTGGCTTAGCCGCCCGGACTGCGAGGAAGACAACCTCGAGATAAAAATCACCCCGAATCTCAAGCGGCGGCGCACCGTGAGGAGATGAGTGGCTGGTCGGGGCTCTTCGGAGCAACCAGTCGCTAGTGCGACCCCCACCAGGGTACCTGCGGACCCCCTGGTTGGGTCACACTATACGCTTACCCGGGTACAGGGGGCACTGCCCGGGTGGACCTTTATTTCCCCCATACTCGTGGGATTCTGAATGGATACTTTAAAACAAAATAAACATGACGAAGAGGATGCAGTGCATCAAAGTGGGAGCCGAGGAGGCTCATGTCCCTCTGGAGACCAGGCCATCTCCGACGTCGGGTCGTCGAGAGGTCAAAATAAAAAGGCGGGTTATAAACGTCCGCACAACGTTGATTGCGGCGAGCTAGAGTTAGCGCTCTCCTCCAGCGAGGAGAACCTGTCGGCCGCTAAAATACCTACGGCGAGAAGGGGGAGAGCTTCAGCCTCGTCGCTGACGCGAGACTCTCGGGGTCGCTTTATTAAGCGCCCCGACACGCCGTTGCCCAGTGGTGAAAGTGACTCGGGCATGGCGCCGATGGAGGAGGACGTAGTCCAGCTGATCTCCACCAAGGCGGACCTCCTGGCCGCGAGGCGGGAGGAGAGGCGGGCGGTAGCGGCCGATGAGGTCGCCGAATTAGCGCGTGAGGCCCGAGTGAGGCGGTCTACTCTGGCGACAACCGCGGAGGGCTTAACGTCGGCGGCTTTAAGCCGCCAGGTGTCGGATGGCGTGAACGTCATCCTGAAGGTTGCCACGAAATCTGGCAACCTGAAGGGTACGTTCACGCGTGCCCTCAAGGAGGCGGCCGATGGGATCAAGGAGGCTATGGGGGTTCTCCTTGACCGCACCGCGTCGGAGGAGACGACAAAACTCCAAGAGGAGAATGGCCGTCTCCAAGACAGAGTGGGGGCCCTTGAGCGCGAAATCGCCGCTCTAAGGGCCGATGTCGTTCGGCAGCAAGAGCGGCCACCCTGCGCCACCGCTGCCTCTGCTCCGGCACCTGGACTGCTACAGTCAGACCAGGTGGCCGAGATAGCGCGGGCCATCATGCTCCAAGTTGGGGGCATGGTGAATGCCCGCCTTGAGTCGCTGGAGCCAAGGCTCCTCCCAGCTCAGACCCTCCGGCCACCGCTAGCGGCGGACAAACGGAGGGCGGAGGAGCCCCCGAAAGCAAGGCCCGTGCAGAGCTCATACGCAGAGGCCACCAAGAAGTCCGCGGAAACCCTTCCCCGAACACAGACGGACACGCCAGGTGGATCCAACACCGAGGCCGCTGCAAAAGGGAGACCCAATAAAGAGCAACAAATCCCTGCCCCTGCTCCTGCTGCCTCTCAAAAGGAGCAGACGTCTACCAATACCCAGGAAGGGGAATGGCAGACGGTCGGGAAGAAGGGGAAGAACAAGAAGAGGGGTGGCAAAAAGGTAGCGGCCAAAAAGGCTGCAGCCAAGCTGCGGGCGCCACGCTCCACAGCAGTGGTAATTTCACTGCAGCCTGGGGCAGAGGAACGGGGCGTGTCATACTCCTCCGTCCTGACCGAGGCCAAACAAAAGGTGGATGCCAGCCTCGGGATTTCCTCCCTTCAATTTAAAAGGGCGGTCACCGGTGCGCGGATTCTCCAAATACCCGGAGCCGCGACCGGTGACAAGGCTGACTCCTTGGCGGAGGCGCTGCGAGGCTGTCTCAAGGGGGAGGACGTAAAAGTCTCCAGACCCAGCAAGTGCGCGGAGTTACGCGTGTCGGGTCTGGACGACTCTGTCACCCCCCAGGAGGTCGGTGCGGCGGTCGCACGATACGGGGGCTGCGCAGAGGCAGACACGAGGGTGGGCGAAATTCGTCGTGAACCGGACGGCCGTGGCACGGCTTGGTTCCGCTGCCCTGTGGCTGCGGCCAAAACCCTCGTGGGCACTGGCCACCTGCAGGTCGGCTGGGTTGAGGCGAAGGTGACACTGCTGGAACCAAGGCCCATGCAGTGTTACCGCTGCCTGTACGGCGGGCACGTCCAGCACACGTGCTCGTCGGAGGTCGACCGAAGTGACCAGTGCTATCGCTGTAGCCAGCCAGGGCACAAGGCCGCGCAGTGCTCTGCCTCCCCGCACTGCTCTCTGTGTGCGGCTGCTGGCAAGCCCGCCGGGCATCGCGTTGGAGCCAAATCGTGCTCAGCTCGCGCAAAAAAGGGAGGGAAGGCTGCTGTGAGAGCCCCAGTGACTCTCACGCCGCAAACTCAGGCCTCGGAGGCCATGGATGTGGCGGATACTGAGCCGGCACATTCATAGGGCTACGCAAGCTTTTGCAGGGTAATATCAACCACTGCGCCAGAGCTCAGGACTTGTTACTCCAGAGCATGGCGGAGTGGTTGATACACGTGGCCGTTGTGGCGGAGCCCTATTCTGTCCCCCCCAGGGACAACTGGGCAGGCGACCCAGCCGGCTCGGTGGCAATTATTTGCCAGGCCTCCCTGGGAGTGACGATGGCAGTGGTGGACAGGCGTCCGGGTTGCGTTGCAGCAGTTGTTCAGGGTGTCCTTGTGGTTGGGGTGTATTTTTCGCCCAACAGGGTCCTTGCAGAGTTCGAGGCTTTTCTGGGGGACGTGGGAGCCCTGATTGGGCGAAACCTCACCCGCCCCGTCCTGCTCCTCGGTGACCTCAATGCCAAATCTACGGCTTGGGGCTGCCCCGCGACCGATGCGCGCGGCGAGGTCCTAGAGGAGTGGATAGTCTCGACGGGGTTGGACATCCTGAACCGCGGGACGGTGCACACGTGCGTACGGCGTAATGGCGGGTCGATCGTGGACGTCTCTTTCGCGAGCCCATCTTTGGCGCGTCGTGTTCGGGGCTGGACGGTGATGGAGGGCGTGGAAACCCTGTCAGATCATCGGTATATACGGTTCGATGTTTCCGCGCCCTCAGCGGCCCTGAACAGCGGTCGCTCGAGTCAGAGCACCGCTGCGAGTCCTAGATGGGCTCTGAAGCAGCTGGACAGGGACGTCCTAATCGAGGCCGCCATAGTACATGCCTGGCTCTCTGCCCCTGAGCAGCCAGTGGATGTTGAGGCCGAGGCGGCCTGGTTCCGGCATGCAATGACGCAAATCTGCGATGCGGCCATGCCGCGAGCCAGGTCGGTACCTCAAAGGCGTTGCCTTTACTGGTGGTCTCGGGAGCTGGCAAGCCTGCGCACGGAGTGTGTTGCGGCCCGGCGCCTGTACACGAGACACCGTCGACGACGGCGTCGCGATCCCATCGTGGAGGCTCAGCTGTACGATGCCTACAAAGCCGCCAAGGAGACTCTGCAGCTGAGCATCACCCGGGCGAGGGAAGTTGGCAATGAGCAGTTTTTGGAGCTGCTCAACGGGGACCCCTGGGGGCGGCCGTACAAGCTCGTACGAGCCAAACTCCGGCCATGGGCGCCCCCGTTGACCGAGACGCTGGAGCCAGCCCTCCTGGGCAACGTTGTTTCCGCTCTGTTTCCCAGCAGAGCGGAGCACGTGCCGCCGCCGATGGGGTCGCGACGTAGCGACGCCCGCGAAGAGCTCGAGGTGCCCGAGGTCACGCAAGCCGAGTTCGGTGCGGCGGAGCTGCGCATGCGCTCAAAGAGCACGGCTCCGGGACCAGACGGTGTGCCTGGTCGCGCCTGGGCACTGGCACTCAAGGTGCTCGCTCCGAGGCTGAGGCAGCTCTTTACCGCTTGCCTCAGCCAAGGGTGCGTACCGAGGCAGTGGAAGACGGGCAGACTCGTCCTTATTAAAAAGGACGGGCGTCCTGCGGACTCACCCTCGGCATACCGGCCGATCGTGCTGCTTGACGAGGTAGGGAAACTCTTCGAGCGCATTGTTGCCGCTCGCCTCGTCAAGCACATGACGCGAGAGGGACCCGACCTGTCCGACAACCAATTCGGTTTCCGAGTGGGTCGGTCGACCGTAGACGCTGTTTTGCGCGTCAAGGCCCATTCGGAGGAGGCAGTGGCAGAAGGCGGGGTGTTGTTGGCGGTGTCGCTGGACATCTCCAACGCTTTCAACACCCTGCCGTGGGGCTGCATCATGGAGGCGCTTCGCTGGCATGAGGTGCCGCCCCATCTGCGTCGGATAGTCGGGGATTATCTACGCGGCCGGTGTGTCACGTACACGACCCGCGACGGTGTCTGTACGAGGGACATGTCGTGTGGTGTTCCACAGGGATCCGTCCTCGGGCCGCTCCTGTGGAACATCGGCTACGACTGGGTCCTGCGGGGAGCCACTCTCCCGGGCGTTAGCATGACGTGCTACGCTGACGACACGCTCGTGCTGGCCCGGGAGGGATCGTTTCGAGAGGCTGCCCGTCTTGCCACTGCGGGGGTGGCGCAAGTTGTTGCGCGGATCCGCGCGTTGGGGCTGGAAGTGGCGCTCAACAAGACCGAGGCGGTCTGCTTCCACGGGCCCCGCAGGGTGCCTCCGACTGGATCACACATTGACATCGGTGGGGTCCGCATTGATGTCAAAAAATGCATGAGGTACCTGGGGCTCGTGCTTGACGGCCGCTGGAAGTTTGAGGCCCACTTCCAGCATCTCGCGGGGCGGTTGATCGCGGCGGCCGGCGCCCTTGGGCGACTGTTGCCGAACCTTGGTGGCCCAAATGTCAACTGCAGGCGGCTCTACCTGGGGGTCATTCGCTCTATGGCCCTCTACGGAGCCCCTGTCTGGGCCACCGAGGTGACGTGCCGAGGCGCCGCGATGTTGCGGCGGCCGCAGCGTGCGATATCCGTTCGGGTCGTCCGCGGGTATCGCACCATCTCGGCAGAGGCGGCGTGCGCTCTGGCGGGGTCCCTCCCTTGGGACCTAGACGCCCGGGTCCTTGCGTCACTCTTTACATGGCGCAAGGGTCTGCGAGATCGCGGAGAGGCGGTGGTCCCGAGGGAACTGGACCAGTGCAGGGCGCACCTACAACGTGCGGCAGTCGCCGAATGGGTGGACCGGCTCGCCAGACCGGGGGCCGGCCATCGGACCATTGAGGCCCTCCGGCCCGTCCTGAGGGAGTGGTTGGCAAGGCGTCACGGCGTGTTGACCTTCCGGCTGACGCAGGTACTGTCGGGGCATGGCTGCTTCGGCAAGTATCTGTGCCATATAGCCGGGAGAGAGCCTGACGCCCGCTGCCACCACTGCGGGAGTCTAGAGGACACGGCGCAGCACACGCTCGCTGAGTGCACTGCATGGTCCGAGCAGCGCCGGGTCCTCTCCGAGGAGATAGGCGGCGACCTCTCGCTGCCGGCTGTTATCGCCAGTATGGTCAGCAGCGAATCCGCATGGCAGGCGGTGGCCTCGTTTTGCGAGGAGGTCATCGCCGCCAAGGAGGTCGCCGAACGAGAGAGGGAGGCTACCTCCACCCAGCCAATCCGCGCCCGACGCACTGGGCGCAGGAACAGGGCATACAACGCCCTGTTCCAACCACCGTAGGCGGCCACGGGCGGCGGACTTGGGGAAGTCCGTCCGTCCAGCACTAGGCCCGAGATGGAGGCGCGGTCGGAGTGTGCCGCGCCCGCTCATGGATTGGCAGGTGGGGGAGTATACAGCCCCCTCTCTCAGGAGCCGAGGACCGCACTCTAAAGCGGTCCGCCACTGCCGGGGTCGCGGATGAATGATTCATCGCTCCCGTAACCCCGGCAATTAAGTGGAGAGGCGTAACACCCGTGTGGGGTTTAGTCGGTAGTCACCCCCGATCTGGGGGTGGAGTCCGACACGCCCCGCCACCTCCCCAAGGTGGCGGAAGTCCGTAAAAGGATTCCCCGCACGTTAAAAAAAAAAAAAAAAAAAGTGTGGGACAAAAGCTTCAACTAAAAGCTATAAACGGACAACATCAAGCTACGCATTTACAGTATAAGCTGACCGTACATGATGGAAAAATAAAAAGTAACATTATCCAACGTATGTCCATACCAAACTATAGATCCAACGTATTACTCGATACTCGTAATGGAAGACAAAGAATGCCGAAGCTATTTCACGAACGCTTTTCATATTCGAACAGGAAATGGAATTTTTCTAATAAACATTTTTCGATCCTCTCTTAATGCATTTTGCCTATGCGGTGTAAAAAATAAAAAGGTATGTTATAGTAATACAAATAGGCACAGAGTAGCTGACCTAAGCGGCGACCGCAGCCTATAGACGTTGGCAACACCCGCGGTAACTCAACCTCTTCAGTTGTTAAGTCGTTTGCACATAATTTTTACAGGCTACATTTCACACCCTTGGAACATGAACTCTTTTATCTAGGTTTTATAATAACATAACATAGTAAACGCCTTATTCCCCGAAGGATTAGGCAGCGGTGTACTTAATTTACACCCACAGTTCGCCGGTATGTTTGGGTCTCATGTAATAGTGAGCTAGTCTATTTCCATTCACCGGGCACATTTCTAAGCTTCGAGCTGCTACTAAGAATTTTATCGAAAAACTAAATAACCTATTCGACCTGATAGTTGAACCCAGCACCTCTAGCGTAGTAGTCGCTTAGGACCACTAGACTAATGAGACAGTTAACTTACAGAACCAGTTAACATTGATACAGTCAATAGTAACTTGAAACACACTAGCATAGCTTTTGTATCGAGACGGTCTTGTATCATCGGAAGCTCAGTAACACGCCGCTGGTCAAACATCATGAATCAAACGTGTCCGGGGCCGGACACCCGGACATACCAGACGTCTGGTGACTTATATAAAAGTATCTATATGTTTTATTATATTGGGTACTCATTTTTTAAAAGGTTTTTTAGATTTTTATGATAGTCATTAGGTATAGTTATGCGAACCATGATTTTCCTTTAGGTAAAAAATATAGCTGCCTCATCAGTCACGTAGTACTGTGACTGCAACGCTAGGGGTCTTGGGTTCAATTCCCAGAGAGAAAAAGTTATTGAGTTTTCTATGAAATTCTCAGTAAGTAGCAGCAGCTCGGAGATTGGAATTGTGCCCAGTACTGCAATAGGTTCGCCGCCTTATATATAGGGCTAAATACCGGCGAACTGTGGATGCATATCAGTACATTTCTGCCTAGCCTTTTAGGGCATATAGGCGTTATGTATTTTAAACTTTAACATGCATTAAATAAATGATCGGTCGTTGTTATTATTGTGCCAAAACAATACACTTAATACGTTAAGGAAGCAAGAACTCTATAAGACCAAAATAAATATATCCATCATTCGCAAAATCGCAATCCACAATCCTTCTCTTAATCCATACATAACGGTTATCTCGTGTCTTGTGTCCTCCCAAATATCTTGTGTTTCTGCCTCGTGTGCATCCTCCTAGCAGGTAATCTATTCAACTGCCCAGCCAGTTTGTTTAACAAACCAAGATTACCGTGGTGTATATTTATATGGCTTGAGACAATCCATTTGTTGTATTTCAAAGAGGACTGGGAGAGAGACTTCAATGTGTTGATTTCGAAATAAATTCCGAGTAATCTTAGGGTTCCGTACATCAAAGGAAAAAATAGTGAAGGAAAAAAAAAAAAAAAAAAATTGTTATTATTCTGTCTGATAATTAATAAAAAATACTTAGAATACGGTTCTTTGGAGCTCTTAAAAAATAAAGCTTCGAAGTCAAAGCAATAAAAAAATATGGCCATATAAGCTTCATTTTTAAAGAAACGCAAATAAATCAAAACGTATCGATCTTATACATCATACAATAATGTGTGAGACACTATTTTTTTCAACTACAAACTTTAAGTTACACGAATATTGGGGCAAGTAGTCGTTTTGTATTGGCAACTATGTCACGTTAATCTAGCGTTAAGCTATAAAAAATATCAACATAACGCGATAAAATCCGTAAAAAGTAGTTTAATTTCAATAGCGTTAAGCTAATTAATTATTTAAAGGAGTATCAATCTTGTAAGTTTCTTGCTAGTTCTAGTTCACGTGGTAATTGCATGGTCTAATTGAAAAAAAAAAAAACCATTTGACTAGTAGACTCTATGGCGCTACCTACCATCTCTATGAGTACCATCAAGCGAAAAAATCTAAATACAAAATATGTCAAATGATGAAAGCAGGACATGCTTCACTTGTCATTTTGTATTGACGTCATAGAATCTGAACTGTGCATCCCTAGTTCGTTCCTTGCGCACTTTGGTCCAACAGTTGTGTAAGCGTTTCAGTTGACTGATGAGTGCACCCGCGCCGCGTCACAAACTTTCTACCAATCAATCTTACGAATAGGGATTCGATTCTGTTCCATTTATAGCACTTAGTTGTAACATACGTAATATCCTGTTTGTGAAAAAGCGAATCTTAATAACTTTTGGTGCAAAAGTAGTTTGGATGGGCACGTACCACCGCAATGCAAAATATTCTGCCTCTAATTAATAATATGCACACATAATTGTGGCAGGGGGCGGAGGACAGTTGTAATTATTACCACAGCTCCCAAAAACCGTGAAGGAAAACATCGCGAGGTAACTAGCATGTCCTAGAACCAAAAAATCGGTTCGTGTGATATCTATCAACCCGCACTGGGCCCGCGTGGTGGAATGCGGCCCACTTATTCTCATCGATAGGAGGCCTGTGTCCCAACAGTGTGAACATTATAGGCCGATTATCCCTTATCGTTGTTCGAAGTGTAATTGTAGCCAGAAATTAACAACTGAGGACTAAAGATGAAAGCGCGCGAGTGATGCCAGTGGTATTGTTACGAGATGGTGGCTTTTTATAGTACAGAAAATCCTTGCTGCTCCTCCTGCTCCTCCAGTGGCAGGGTGTGTCGGACTCTTACTAACTAAAAACAGCACTTGCATTCCCTAGCCCTTAGTCACGGCCTTGGGATTCGTGACATTCGCCACGAACATTGCGAGGTTGCCGCCTGCCCATCTTAATACAAGAAAAATGGAGACTTACATAATAACATACATCTTTTCGCTGTCGATATTGACTAGTGACGATATGAGATAATTTGACGTTCTCTAAGTGAACCCGTCAGTCAGTCAGTACCAGTGATAATAAAAGTGGCTATGACAGTTTTTACGAGTAGTCACATGGCTGCCCTACCTCAGAAAATGAGAATTGAAAGTAAAGAAGAAAGAAAATAATATCGTATGTGACACAGAAAAAATGTAAGTAATTGAGTGATTGACATCGACATTCTGACTTTGCCAAATCGAAATCAAAGTCGTCGTAAGAGTAAAATATTGATCTCGTCTAGCCTGACTAGACAATGGCCGAAATTGGAAGCCACAAGTACAGTGTCGAGCATAAATATGTGTGTATACATTTAAGTACTAAAATTCAAAAGCGATTTTTACGTGATACAGATAGCAACTTTAAAGTTACACTTATATTATTAAAATATTTGTTTGAAAATACTATGTTTCGTAACGGCTAAAATTTCAATAATATTTTTGGAGAAAATCACTATTGAATTTTTCAAAACATATTCATGTTCGTGACAAAACCTACATAACAGAAAAACTGTACATGTTGCAATAGACTAGCTATTTTCCCGCAGTGCTACCCGCATTAGAGTGATTTTTTCCCAATATCGTGGGAGTTTCTCTTGTGAGGTTCGGTCGTTGGGAAATGTGAATATAACACATACGATCAGGTTGAAGTTGCAATCGATACTAACTTATTATAACATCAATGTGCATGATTGATGATTACATATGCATACAGCTATATCCCAAGGTACTTATCTCTAATGCAGTATACACACTATGCACTCCACACCACACTCTAAATCCAGGTATATTATTTGTTTTGTCACCATAGCACTAGTTAATAGTATGCGTATCAGTCTTATTTTTTTAAATTATAATAAACAGCATAATTTAAATATATTTTTTGTATCAACTGTTCTGACAAACGAGTCCCTTGAATCAAAAAAATAATTGAACATTCTGTTTTCTTTTAGGTTATCCTCAAATATCAGCATCGAAAAACAAACATAACATTCACAACTCAAATAAAATATTTCACTGTTATACTGCAAATGTTTTTCTCCCAATCGATGTTATTTGTCTTTACTACAGCAAAAGGTATGTTACACGATAAATCAGTTTTTGTTCCACTCTGAATGTAATCGTAAATCATGCCACGTTTTGTCAATCCCGATAAGGACCTCCCCTAAAGACATAGGAGCTCCCCCCAAAAGGTATGTATAAAGATTTATGCAGATTGTTTTTTCGTGAGAATGTCGCCGGCTGTAATTCTCGCCCAACCCTTTAGGTGCTTTTAAAGTTGCGAACAGTCATAAAACGTTACGCCCTTAATCCTGAAGACTGGGAGAACGGAATTGCGATTTCATACTGCCTCCGAATAACAAATAGAGTAACGATTGCTATCAATCTGGGTTTTCTACGAGATCAAAAAGTTTTTTATAGCGTTTGCGTCGAAGCTTGATTTTTGTCCACGGAACAGCAAACAGTATTTGATATTTATTTGAATTTGATACCTACACACGTTCCTGAGAAAAAGGTCTTGGCAGACGAACGGACGAAGAACGAAGTAATCTATCTATAAAGGTACTTTTTTCTTTTTGTGACACGGAACCTTCAAAAATAGCATCATGTAACTTTGTATACGTAACAAAACGATTGTCAATAGCTACCAAAACTAACAAACTGAAACGAATAACGTTCTGAAATACTTAAATCATCGACTAACAAACGCTACGGAAAAGCCTAAAAGCTTTTAGTCGCAGTTTTTAGCTCGGGTTTTAGTTTAAAATATTTCAAACCGTTAATTGGCGTGCAGAATATTGTATTGTATCCATCTATGCCATACATTGTTTTTAGCCTTTTTCAGAAAAAAACATCGTAAACGCCATTACTTTTCAACCCTAATAGTTTTAGTAATACGAATATTTGTTATTTATATTACTAAAAGTTATAGGGTTGAAAAGTAATGGCATTTACGATGTTTAACCTGAATTATGTGTGTTTCACCGTAACGCAAACTTAAACTACTGATCCGATTTTGATGAATAAGGTGTTGATTTGTTATACCCAATAAATGATAAATGATATTTATTTCTGTAAATAGATCTTTTAAGGACACTTTTACAAGTCGATTTTTTACAATTTTTTTTTAAACTAGATGGCTCCGACATTTCCTATCTGACGACCTCTGAGAAGAAATGTCGAAACAAACTCAGAGAATCATGGTCTCTTTTCAATGTTTCGGATGATAGCCTTCATCTTAATAAGAACGAAATCATTACGATGGATTTTTTATTCTAGCCCATTTCGTCCCACTGCTGGGCAAAGGCCTCCCTTCCCTCTTTCCAGGCCTCCCTCTCCAAAGTTTTAGCGACCCTTTCTTTCTCAAAGGAGTCGAGTTCATCGTGCCACCTCCGTCTGGATACTACATAAAAAATACATAAAAAAAGATATAACATAAAAAAAGTTGGGTTCTCTGAAATTATTAGGAACAAGGTACAACTTTACTTATCTCCTCAGAAAATATAGACGTGATGGTATGTTAGGTTTTTATTAAGATTATTTCAAGAAATGTTCAGTATGAATATCTTTGTGTAATGTCATTTCCCTTATATTCTAGTATAGAATTGAATACACGTTTTATGACGATATCAAAGTGTAAGAAAAGGTCGAACGCTGCAGTGGAATATAAATCGACACTTAATATTCCACATTTCATACTTACATTTTATTAGTATCTGAATTTATCTAGGTAAGTGTATTGCAGTAGTATGGAAATTTCAGCGTAAACAACACGAGTGACGTAATTATCTAGTTTTGTAAGAATTTAAAGGTTGGAAAACCTCGCCAATGGACTGAGTGTGGGGTCAAACTACCACTTATTCTACAAAAAAATAATCTTTTGAGTTAAGTCAGCAAACGACCAGACAAACCACCTCATGGTAAGAAGTCATTGTCACCCATGGACTGATTACGCAATGCAAACTTAGGGAAAAGGAAGAGAGAGGAGAAAAGGAGAAGGAAGTGGACTCAGGGAGGAATTCGGCTTCCGACGCATCACACTCACCGTACGAAACGCAACGGATGCACACTGCTACTTGACGTCGATATTTTGTGGGAAGGTAATACTTCCCCGGTCATGCCGACCGAATCATGCTGGCATGTAGACACGCCAGCGAGACACTACTACTACAGAGATGTGCTAACGTTATTGTGTTACGATTTAAAAGGCAATATCGCCAGTGAAATTGCTGTGCATACGAGTCCTAACAACCGAAGTCTCAAGATAACAACGCGCTAGTGATGGTACTGCTACTGCTCGCGTCAATAGGAATAGAATAGTAGTTTATTGTTTTCAATAAAGCCCGCGATTACCGCTTACTACTCTGCCTAACCCATCGGAAAATACGGGCGTATTGGTAGATATTGAACATACTTTATCCATTCCTACAATCCAGCTTTTTACCCTCGACTCTTGGATATAAAGGACAAAAGATAGTTCCCATTAAAACTGAATCGGTCGACGTTTTCAGGTATTCAGCGGACTGGCACGACCGTCGTTTGCAATTTATTTCGTCCGGACTTTTCCGATTAAACGTAAATATTTATTCTGGTATTCGTGCTTCGACAATACGATGTTTTACTATATTATTGATACGATTAGGTATCAGTGATTGATCTTCTAGAAATTTGCAAGAGAAAGTTTGTCAATACTAGTTCTCGGTGTACTTTATGGTTCGAGTCGTGAGCCATGAGGTAACGTTCTCGACACACCCATGGATTAATTAACGTACATAGTTATGGATGGAGTTTAGGTTTTTGTGTAAATAATCAATCAATAAGAAATATGGCAGTAATAGGCATTTGTCAACTCATATTCGTGTCGATTCGGTATAACAGGATCCTGAGAAGGCAAAAGCAACCTAAAACTGTCGAAATTAGACCGCTTATTACATGTTACAAACTAGTATTACTACCTATTGTTTTCTTTACAAAAGCTTTTATAAAATTACTGTAAGTAGGAAATCACTTCTGTTATCGTGTATACATCTAGTTGACGTGCTATAGAGTTTTCAACATAGCGTTTAATCCTTTAACAATAAGTACACTCACGCACGGTACGCAACTAAGCCTTTTTTTAAAGTAGGGTGGGTTTTTACGAAGAGTTGAGAACTACGCGATACATTTTAATTGTGGATATAAATAGGTGTTTGTGTGTGGCAACGAAAAAAGCGGATAGAAATGTGGAGCGGGATCTGTATCTTTAAAATTTCAAATATGTAATTATATGTGTTTTTTATATTTGGTGTTAAAAGGTTTTTGTTGAGAAATAACGGAACTCTATTATTTCTAATGAGGCATTACAAATGTAAACACTTTTATTAATAAATATGATATTTTTAAGAAATAACTTTAGTAATAAACAGAAACCATTACTCATCTTTCGAAGGTTTAGGTGCTAATACTAATTCTGTGCTAGAAGATCGTGACTTTCATTTCGCATGTTATTACTGTACCTTCGCAGTAATAAAACCATTAGTTCTTGATAAATTACTGTTGCTACTTGTTCCAACTTAAGCAAATTATTAGTTTTCTAAACCATTTGTCTAACTCAAGAAGTTTTTTTATCGAACAGACTTTTTAAATGTTACCACTACATTCTTGTTACAAAAATGTATGCATGGCTAGATGATTTTGCTTTATCCTTCTCAATTTAGGAGGCCTGTGCCTAGCAGTGGGATTAAAATGGGTGTAATATTATACCTCCATAGCTGTTACAAGAACATTCATCATTATCATTGTCAGCTTATAACAGTCCACTGCTGTCCTCGGCTTGGCGCATCCAAAATCCAACAACTTTTTGTTCGCCATTCATCTTGCTGGATAGCGTCCTACATTACGTTTGCCAACTCGCGGTCTCCACTCAAGAATACGCTACCCCAGCGGTTGCGGTTCATTTAAAGATATGGTGAGCCCACTGCCACATCAGCATATTAATTCGGTAACCAAAAACATTTATTGTATAGCTAACACTTTTTGGACCTGTTGAAATTCCCATAAAACACAAAAACTAAATTCTCAAAAAACAAGTTCACAAATATTAATTTCATGTGTTTTCATGGCCCTACCGAAACGGGGTCTTTTACACAGCGTGCCACAGTTCCCACCCCGTCATTACGTGAAGGCTTTATCTATTTCTGCACTGCAGTGTACACCGAGCCGCCATATTAATTAACGCCGACACATTCGTTCGTAATCATATTAGCACTCGATATTCGGGCACCGTGTGTATTTTTGTTGGGGATATTCCCACTTTACTGGGATAAGGTTAGATGGGATGGTTTAGCGACATTTTAAAACCTGTTTCATTTGGGTCTTTGATATTATTGGGTAAATTTGGGTAACTGATATAAAGCTAGTAAATGCTCGCTTTTTTTTTTCTTTCTTATATCTTTCTTTATATGAGAAGATAGTAGATTAGTTTGTTCTTGTACGAATGTACTTCTTATCCATACGGATAAAAGGCCGTCAATACATATGTATTGATTGAATAGTAACTGGAGCGAAGCCATAATAGTTTTCGTAAAGCTGATATGAAAACCCAACGATTTATTTGTAGAGGATGGTCAAAAGAACGTCACACGACCTAAATACGGCTTTGAATCGATTAACACAGATTAGATTAACAACATTATTCGTTTAATTTCTATGAATTTCTTCTCTTTTCCTGATGGAAATTGAATGTTAGCGACTATTTTGCAGTGAAAGTTAAATATAAATTTCTAAGTAAGTAATAGTTATAAAATGATGATGATGATGATAGGACTATCAATATAAGCCTTATGTGTCATATAAGATATGATGTCGGAACGTTACTTCCAGAGACAAACTCGTGCAATCGGGCTTATCTACAAATTAGTTATCATATTTTAATGCGATAATACAGCTTTCCATTGTAATTATTAATACACCAAAACTTATTTTTTATCCAGCACATAAAAATCGAATAACAATTATATGCATTTCTGATCAGATTTAATAGTTCGTAAACTACAAAACAGGTACGGTTAGCACAAGTTCCAATCTCGAGGGATACGCCCATTGCATAGATTGCAATGTTCCCAACTTTGCCGCTAATAGTTCGCATAAGAACTCTGAAGTCTGAAAGTGCCTTCCGATATGAATCCGGGAAGCTATCAGTAATTAGGGAGTCACGCAAAGTTTATATGAACATAACTTTTTAATGTACTTACTACAGTATTCGGGATTTTAATGCAGCTTCTGAACTTCTATAACCTGTGGTTTTCGTTGATAATAAGTATTGAAGACTTACCTGAAAAAAAAAAAGGTTTTATTAGTACAACGATAACCTACATTATAAATTTGACTTAAACTATGATTCAGAATGTTTCACTTAGAATTATAAATGATTGTTAATTAGCCTGAAATTGGATTAATCCTTAGATTTCCACTTTTTGAGTTGTATTAGAATCCACCTTAAGATATTCTTGATAGATAGAATGTTAGATAAGAATGTGCGACAAACATTTTGCTTATTAAATGCTTATTAGCAATGTGGGTCGCACATTACTAGTACTCTTGTAAACCTCTCGTGCTAAGCTAAATGCTTGTTTTAATTCACGTCGGTAGTGCAATGGATGGGTTTCAAACCGGCAAACACATGATCGCAAGTTCGACGCCCTAGCCTATTAGGCCACCGCCGCTTCAAACAGAATGTATCAGTTTCCACCTTGATTAATAAAAGTGGTTTCTTTATAAAGTCTAATAAGGTTTTTAATTACGAGACCGTAGCTTAGCTAATAGGTAGTAATACTCCATAATTTCATCATGCCTGAGCTTCGCTACAAAATTCAAATTCAACCTCTTTTTCAAATTTCCCCCGTCTAAGGGAAAAAGGGGGTGTTTGTTGTATAAATTAATCTAAGGTCAAGTTACAGGAGGTGGGTGGTACGCACGTGTATACTAAATGTGTGTTGTACTTAATATGTGCTGCAGTGTAGTTGATACGGTATTGCGAGTAAATTCTCTAATTTGAACCTCGCAATATTCATGATACTATGTTGGAGAACTTTCAATTTAATTACAGAATTTCGGTTTACAGTTAATTCCAACGAACTTTAACTTGTACTTGAACTTGGATATTTGTAACAGTTAAGGTTACCCTGTCACAAATGACGAGCTGAGTCGTCAGTTCGGTTCCCTACAAAATAAGAAGACAACTGTATTATCTATAGATATTTTAAATTATAAGTATGGCTGTGCTATTTGCCACGCACGACACAATAATTGTTCATTGACAAAGGTTTGAAGAAAAGTTGACACTATTGCATAAAGTCTATCATTAAAAAGACTTTCATAACTTCAACTTTAAATAGAGTGTTGAATATTTTTATCGTTCAAAGGCTTAAAAGTTCCCTCGTTTACTGCACGCTAAATCCTAGAGATTTATAAAACGGCCAAAATGGAAAATTTTCGGTTTTTCTTCGATATACCGTGCTACATTTCCGAGCATAAAACCTTGGGTGATTGGAGTTTTTACGAGTGTCGGCCTTTACTCGTTGCTTTATGATTCGAACCGACTAGGGTTGCCCCTATAGGTTACATTCGTATGTTAAAAAAATGTCACGACAAAACATACAGAATTTATCTTGTTGGGGACACAAAAATATATAGTTTTTAAATTATTTTATTTCTGTTGTTCCAGGACAATAGCGCAACGTAGGGTATATATTTCCAACGGTATCATACTATCACAGCATTTTACAAGATTCAAGCTTTTTATAATCTGGTGGGCAAGTGATACTTATGATAATTTTCGACACTTGAGTTCGAATTCAAAACCTCCGACACTTCTAATTAATAAAAAAAATTACTTGATTAAACATTGAAGAAACCTGCATGCTTGAGATTTTTTCTCGGTGGCGCGGCGTGTGAAGTTTGAAAAACTGCACTAGCCTCGTAGGCCATATTGCCTAAACTCTCTCAATCTGAGATCTCATCATTGTTGATGACAATGACGATAGTTTTTACCGTTTTATTTTGACGACAATAGGGCACAAAGTCAGTGGGCAGAAGCTTGAAGAAAAGCTAGAAACGCGACAAATTCGTCGCAAGTTTAAGAATCGCAGGAGGTAAATCCTATCCTTCTTCATCCTAGTGCCTGTCTACCGTGATTGTCTTTGCACCACCCAAAGGTTGTCTGGTAGAAAATGCCTAAGGCATTACGGGCACCTTGTACAGTTCTGTATTGTAGTATAAATAAATATATGCTCGTGTGCTCTGCGATCCGCCTCAAGTTCTCCGCACATTATGAAGGTGTACCGCATATTTTACGTACATATTGAATTACCATTCTGTTTTGGGAGCGAGTGGAATGTTTTATGTTTTGTTGGCCAGACATATGAGTTTCGTAAGAAAGTTTACAGTCGTCCCCTTTTTCCCGCACTGGGAGAAACAGTTTGTTACACAGAGAAATGTCAATAATTATTTTTGGTTTCACTATTTATTTAGCATTAGGTGAAATTTTCACATGTTCAAAAACATGACACGACATGAAAAATGTAGTATCAGTCTATACAAGTTAAGTGCGTTCGATACTTAGCTTGTAAAGACACTTGAGAAAAGACTGCTCAGACTTTCCATAAAATAAAAAGAAAATGCCCCATTATCTAATATAACGTATAATTTAACGTATTAAAAAGGTATTTCTATGCCAGTTAGGACAGAAAGTTCATGACCTCTAAGAAAATGCTTTAGAAAAGGCAGATGCACATGCAAGATAAACAAATACTTTTAAAAAAATTGTCAATTTTAGATTGGAACACAATGATCAAAAAAAAAATCTAAAACATGATAGGTAGTACGCAGGCCAATAATTTGTTTCGTACGCACCACGCATAGCGCGGCGAGCAAATGGCTAATTTACGGGCGCATCGCCGCCCCTGCATGTAAGTGGTGTCGGTAACGGCTGACTGCGCCGCCAATGTAATGCGCACTGCGGATGCCAATGCAAAACACTGCATTATCGCTCGTCGCTTATATTGCGGTCAATTTGGGCCGGGGATTTGACTAAAATGGTATTGGTCAAATGATTTCGTGTTTTGACGGAATATGTATTTGTAGATGAGGCGGAGTGAAGAATTTTAATAATTATTATCCAGAATCCAGTCTAACAAGATACGGCTGAATATTACTATTTTAAACGAACCGACAAAATTCTGTAAAAAAATACACTGGCAATACCGATATCCCCAAGATACTGGTTGTCATTGCCTGGATTTCAGTTAAGAATTCTATGTGCTACAAAGATACTGATAATTATTACAAAGAGGTCTACTTCCGTCCAGTGCAATATTCACAATAGTGCAGTATAGGTATGTTGTGATCTAAATCCCGCTTGTCATCGAGCACGTGACGTCAATCGATACCAATGCACCCCCGCTAGCGTCAGCAAAATATCACAAAATACCTTGCAAGGTTTGAAAAATCTAACATTACATTTTAAATGTGTATGACTTTTGTGCCGTCTGTACCGCAATTTGTAGGTAAAATTCTAAACTTGTACAGTCGTGGACTAAAGAGGATCGTCAATTTTACATTAATTATTTTTTTTAATTTAAATTTAATTTAATCTTTAGTGAGCACATGTTGTGCTTTCAAAATATTTATGTCATAAATAAGGCGAGAGTGATGTTCCACGGAAAATTATATTTTCGTGTTCAATAAGAAGTTGAAAAATGAAAAATTGCGAAACATTAATTTCGAAATTTTCATTTTTTTATGAATAATACCTTTTTTGGTTTCATCTGACCTGAGAACTATGATGTCCTCTTGTTTCTGATGTTAAAAAACTATTTACAATTAAACATTTATTTTGACTACCTCCTAGACTAACTAGAATATTAATAAAGTGTAAAACGTGTGCAAAGCTTATTCATACACTAAGCAAAAGAAGACTTTAGGTAACGAACCTTTTTATACCGCGACAGTACATTTTTGCACGAGTAGGCGCTGAAGTCATGAAAGGAAAAGTTTTCATTGAATATGTCACGTTTTATCGTCTGACTGCGTGAAGCACGTAGTTTTTCATGCGTATTGTGATGCAATTTTATGAATATTAACATAACATAAACATTGAAATAAAACTACTTTTTACGGATTTTATCGCGTTATATTGATATTTTTAAAATTCCCGACGTTTCGTTTTTGTAACCTAAATAACACCTTGAGTCACACTGTGTATCGAAAGAAAACCCATACAGACAAATACTTAAATGGTGAATCACACCACCACCCAACACAGTTATCTACCGTCGGTAAATCATTGTTTCAGAGAGCGCGTGGGATCTGTGATAAGCAACATCTGGATGCAGAGCTTCAACATGTCAAGCAAGTACTGCACGACAACAAGCTCCAAATACCGAAACCTCATCACAGAAACCGCGTGAAACGTACCACAGTTGAGCGACTACCTGTTGTGTTACCATATGTAAGAGGAGTCACAGACAAGATTGGCTATATCTTGAAGCGGGCTTCAATCAAAACTTACTTCAAGCCGCTGAAGAAGATTAGTCAGTTCCTACCACCTGTCAAGTGCCACATACCTCTACAAGATGCAGGAGTATACAAGCTTGATTGTGATTGCGGTCTCTCATACATAGGCCAAACTAAAAGAAGCATAGGGACCCGCGTAAAAGAACACATCGCCGATGTCAAACACCGCCGTTCCGGGAAGTCAGCAGTTTGTGAACATACACTTGACAAGACCCGGCACTACATCAGATTTGATAAACCACAAGTCCTTGCAAAAGAAAACCGATTCCTACCTAGGATGATTCGCGAGGCTATTGAAATTAAAAAACATCCAAATTTCAATAGAGAAGATGGCTGGGTCTTACCATCTGCTTGGAACCCCATCATAGATTCCATTAAATCCAAGCACATGACTGCGAGACCTAAGGATACGGTGAGCTCATTCTGCGTGACCGGCATAAATAATAATCAACAAAATGTAGGGTAGCTGTTGATAATTTTGACATTAGGACGACCAACACCTCAGTCCACCCGTGACCATGGATGTTGTAAAGGATCCGAAACGTCGGGAATTTTAAAAATATCAATATAACGCGATAAAATCCGTAAAAAGTAGTTTTATTTCAATGTCTGATATTCGCGTAAGTGTTAGAAACCAGTATAACATAAACATACCATCACGCCTACATTCCCCGAAGGGCGGCAGGGGTGTACTAATGTACACCCACACTTCGCCGGTATGTTAAGGTCCCATGTAATAGGGGGCGAGCCTATTGCTATTAACCGGGCACAAATCCAGACCCCGAGGTGCTACAGAGAATTTCATAAAAACACTAAATAACGCTCGTCGACCTGAGAATCGAACTCTAGGACCTCTAGTGTAGCAGTGTGCACTTAGGACTACTAGACTGACTAGGAAGTCAGTTTGGTGAATATTATTGAACGAAATAAAAGTTGCATTAAACTCATTTAAAGACGAAAATTAAGGAGTAACCTTGTGACGCCTTAATCATATGACCATGAACTGTTAAATCATAATGCCAGGTCTCTTAGGCTCTATTTCAAATACAAGAAACATCATGTATGGCACAAGCATAATCGGCCTATCATGTTCCCACTGCTGGGATATAGGCATCCTCTCGTTGAGAGGGAGTGGGCCGTAATCCACCACGCGGGTCAAGTGCGACGGGTAGATGTCATATGTCCCATTTTTGTTAGACATTTTGTGGTATGTTAAGAATCTAATAAGTAGCCTAAGATGTTGCGGTGCCCTAACAGGGTTCATATTTGGTTCCTAAATATGCTTAAACAACTTGTAAACAACATGAATGCAATAAAGTTATGATTATGATCATGTATTTGAAGTTTTGGTTCTAGGACATGCCGGTGAGGGTTCAAACCTACGACTTACAACTCGTAAGTCGCGGCTATTACCACTGGGCCACAACCGCTCCACACATTATGTACAGTGGGTTATAGCTGTTACCTGACCCACTTAGACGCCGCCGGCCCACCTAGGGTGGATCAGGTAACAGCACACTGTACCTCTGACTATTCGAAGTCCCGTTAATTGTCACTCAATGTAAACTTCATCCCTGTGAGATTTTCTCGTCAGCAGTCTACCAACGCGCACAATGGTAAACTAAAGCCAAAGCCATCTCAATACTTGCCTAAAATAACAATTATTCGATTGGAGTCATTGTAAATTTTAAAATATATCTAAATTGGCAGAATTTATGAGAACAAAATAATAACCGGAAGCAACAATTAACCGTACAACAATATAAAACAGACTATACTTAACTACCTTTAAAGTTAATATTTTGAACGGTACTTGTGAGCTGTTTAAGAGACACTCGCTGGTAAGGGGCGTCTTACGCGACTCACCCAAGTACCACTTAAATTAAGAAGTTGTTGTAAAGTTTGCCCTCGGTAAGAAATCTTTTATTTTCTGTACATTTTTATGTTGTCATTACGCAGCCATTGGTTCGGTATTGTTACAGCTGTGATGGAGTTTAAAACAGTTTGACAACAAAGAGTCATAGAAATATGCGACTATTATGTTGCAACTAGCCTCTTTCATGAATGTTCGTGTGTCAGAGTGGCGGTGGCTGAGTTGAACTCTGATCTGACGCAAATAAAACATTTTATTCGCATCTCAAAGGTCTTTTCGAGAGAAAAGGTACCTTCGTCCTTTTCGAAAGCACAATCTATACTAACCGAAATTGGTTTAGCGGATTATGCGTGAAAACACAACATACAAAACGACAGACAGTTTTGTTTTCACATTTATATTACATATTAGTTTGAATTACTTATTTTGTCTTAGGGTTTATATGTGGCATATTGGTATATATTTTTTTTACTTTAGTATCTAAATAAATATTTTAACATTACTGTTGCTTTGTAACACAAAATCCATGCCTAAAATATCTATGTAAAAATGAACCTTAAATACAAATAACTACAGCTTTAGCCACAGACTCGCAATAAGGCCAGGCCAGTCTCGTTATTTCACGCAACGCCTATAGATTTCGCATCAAGCACCTGAAAAAGCCCAACAAAAACCTTCAGAGATTCCGGCGAACCGAACTTTTTGCTCTCGGACAACGAAGAGGCGTGGTCGCCTAAGATGACTGGACGATCGATGGATCAATACCGTTAAATAGATTCTGTTAAGAGGGTACCGGATTACTTTAAAAAGGGTTCTGAGATCCGCTTTGCGTTTGATGTATGGATTTTGGAGTCCTGAATAATATAATCTATTCGGGTTTCTGGAGCCTACGTTTGCAAACTTTGCAAATGTTACAGTACTTCAATCCAGTAAAAATAACTTAATGGACACGTTTGCTTTTTACATAAATTATATGGATTAATTCAGAAAATTGAATATCCGTAATAGCACACAGGTCCAATATTTTTTCTGCTGAAGATTACAACATAACGTCATAATTTTTATGATTGTTAAATGTTCTACTTCACATCGCAAGACAAAGCGCAGTAATACTGTGCGACATGTATATTCACGTTACATTATATTAACACAATATTTTCACAGCTAACAGTCGCAAGTACTATGGAACAAAAGCTTCTAGAATGTTGCACCTGCTTGGAGCAAACAAAGCTCATGTGTAATCTCAGCACATACGGTTGATGAATCTAGTCTAGTGGGACTAAGCCTTAATGTAATGTGAAACTTTATGTTGTGTGAGGAGTACAGAACGGTGGATCCCTCCCGTGCAATATACAGTGAGCTGAGCTGCTAATATTTCCAGATGTGGGTAATTATTAAGCGGCAATACCAACGGGCTCACGTCATTCATGCGCGTCTAAACTTTTTATCCCAGATACTCGTATCTCGGCAGAAGAAGATTTTAAGAATGATTCTTTGAGAATGATCGTCTTGTAAAACAAAAAAATATTTTTGAGATGAAACGCATCATGATTAACTAACGTTTAATTAGCGATTTAGAATCAACACTTAAATAGGTGAAGAAGGCATTTGTCTGTATTTTACTTATGATGTTCAAAAGTACTGCCTGATCGATAGAGATTTAGGCTTTTAGAAAATCTATTTGTACATTAATGTTTTCATTCCAATTCCAATACTGTAATACTGATCTCTTTCAAATTGGTATGGATTTGGAAGACTCCCCAACGTCAATACAACAAACAATGGAAGTCAAAACGAGCCACGAGTCACGACCAACATTTATAAACCGTACGCGAACAAAATGTTATGATTAGGACACATAAACAACAAACTTAGACAAAAATAAACGCTAAAACTATTTGCTAAACTCCCGATGGAGTTTCATCTTTGGACGGAGCGTTTGGGGAAAATTAAAAAACTTGTATCCAACTCACATTTAAGCTAGAACAAACGAATAGAGAAAGTTGTGAAGAAAATAAATGTGGTCGGACAGTAGATAAAGACAATCTTGAAAATTGTTTACAGAAACCTCGTATTGGGAGGGATGGGATTAAAAAAGTTGGATGCCTCTGAGGATCGCAATATGGTCGGAATTACTATTCCAAAGAAACAAACAGTTCTTTTAGCAGAAATATATTTTGATGCCTTTTATATGTTCCTGTCAAAGTTATTGAATGTCTACGTGATCGAACTTACAGCGGTATATTTAAAGGAAGACATTTCCTGATACAAATGCAACGTGTCTTTTCAAAGAAAAAGTAGTATCGTTCTATTCTTTAGATCTTTTGAACTTCTTTTGGAAATCCGGTGAGTAAATTTTACTTACGGTGCTTTAAAAACGTATTCCATCACTTTTTTGATAAGCTTGATAAAGCCCTAGAATGGTTCGATATCTGGCTAACGAATACAAGAATGCACCACAACTTGCTGCATTTTTTTTTCTAAAAGTTATAATATAGACAAGATTTGTGTTGAACAAAAATCGACAGTAACAACACAGCTTATATACCTTGTCCATTATATGAACCGTTTTTTGACAGACGCCTTAGACTGCCTTAGAGCGTAGCTGTTCCAGATTACGTAAAAGTTAACGTTGAAATGCGTAACAAAATAAATGTAGTATCTACCTTATGTTATTCAATTATCTTAATTATGATTCCTTGCAGACATTATAATACCATAAACGTAACGGATTTTCCAAAAAAAATCATTATTGTTAAGCGTATTAAATTTAGCTACATTCTACCACATTCTTCCGTGTCTAGTGATGCAATCGAATGTATTCGCTGCAATCATTTTGAACAATGAGATTAAATCAGTATCGGAAAATGGCATCCACTCTAATATCAATAAAATATAATTTAAACAATCTTTTTGAAAAGAAATGTATAGAAAATTATTATTATACAAAAATTAATACAATCAGATGAATATTAAACATATTTATTTATTATTGGTCGTCGTTGCACCATTTTCGATTCGATAACCTAACAATCGATAATCACTACTAGACAGTAATCAAAGTGTCAATAATCGGGTCGATAATCGCATTGTTACGTTCCTGCAATCACTAGTTCCATCTGTCAAAAAACGGTTCTCATAATGGACAAGGTATAGACGTCAATACCAATGATTGAATACCCAATATCAGCAACTGAGACAGCCCAACAAATAGTATCATTACACCCATCTTACCATTGGCTGTCCCGGGATTCTGACAGATTACGTCATTACGCCTTACAAATACGCAACGTGTTGTCTATTTGGGTCAATCCCGTATCTCTATAGAATGTCAATGTCTTAAAAGGATTACGCTCAAAAAGTTCTTATTAAGGCAGTCGGAAAGGGTTCTCAGAGTCTTCCCAGTGAATATGAATGGAGACCACGAGTACTTTTTGAAAAAAAAAAGGCATTTCAACTGCTTATTTTCAATAGTTTTAGGGTTATCTCTTTTGGTTTAAGACAAGTTTCTAATTTATTTTTTAAATGGAAAACCAACTGGTTCTGGATCTGTTTTGCTACTGGCGTCTGCTTTATCAATAATAAGTTACAATTATGTATTGCTAACTGATAATTTTCGTTTTTAGTCGATTGGAAAAGTATAATTTTAAGTATAATTTATTTCACAATAAGATTTTACAGGAGTCACTTAAGTAAGGATACAATTAAGTGACTCCTGTAAAATCTAATCTAATCCTGTAAAAAAAGGGAGCGATTCAAATTTATGCATACAGTAGAATCGCTGTAGACTGTGAAATCGGTGAATATACCGTATACATCTTAATTCTATTGTATGTAATTATGTAGAATAGAATAGTAGTATATTCACCGATTTCAACGCCAATTTTGAACAAATTTTGAACAAATTTTGAGAATTTGTATGTTTAAAAGTTTTTTTTTAATCTAATCAAAATTTTGTGGAAAAGTGAAGGGAGAAGTTTATGTGGTTTAATATAATTGAGATGTATACAATCGTAAGTATCTAAGCTGTATATAAGAAAATCAACATCTATTATTAAAATCATTTATATTATAATTCAATCTTTAAGATTTATGAATTGCGCTATCAATATTTTCTATCGGTGTAACGGCGGTGAGCGTGAAAAACACGTCCATTAGAGGGCGGAGTGAAGAGCTATAACCACTCGATGGGTGTCGATCAAGGGCTATCGAGCACCAGTTTTTGCCCAAGGGTAAGGGCCATCGACGACTCTGCGTAAACGCACTACAATGCGCCCAGTTTTTAAATATCAAAGTGAGTAATATTAATTTAAAAAATATAAAATTTGAATTCGTGAAATGGGTTTATCTTGACAAATGGCTACAGGGTGGATGTGGAGCTGTGTCACAAACTATGGCTTAACTCCTATACTGTCCTATATGCCCTTAAACCTGCAGTATAGGCGACCTCTGCGCTGCTACTGACAATGCTTTAGAAGTGGCTAAGTATTGGACGAAGAGCATTTAACTATTTAAAAAAATCGTACCCTCGACACGAAGACGAAGACCCAGTTATTGATTTCTGAAACTGCCCCGTAGTAACACACATTTTGCTTCGCTCCTAAGAATCGTAGCGTGATGTTAAATACCTGCTTCAAGTATTTGGCTATCAAATGCAAAATACATTTTTAAACCACGACTACTAGTCGTGTTTTAAAAGATTCAGAAAAAGCTCTTCAGATTTATTATATTAGAGTAGATTGAAACTAAATCAAACCTCATTCAAGTTAACAATAATAGAAGCAGCGGGTTACTATTTTGTGCCTACATACAATTTTATTTTATATAAAAAATAAATGCTAAGATGTATCTTATTAAGTACACGAACGTTTGTATACTTAAATACACAAAGAGCAGACAAAATAAATTCGCGTGAAAATAATGTTTTTTTTTCTTCTTCTTCTTCTAATTTACTTAGTAGTAATAAAGTTAAAACACAGTCTAGGCAACCATTTCTGTTTATCGCCCAATATTTACTGAGCAAACAATTTCACTACGAAAATTGGAACGTTTTATCTATTGAACTTTACACATTTTAATAACGTTCAGAAGAGAAATGTTGACGTTTGTTAAATTAAACTTACAATATCTATTCCTTACCGAACCCGGGTGCGACCCTTTGCTCGCAATAATTACGCCGATAATTAGAGGGGTTCACTAATTAAAGGGGCTCGTGGCTAAGTAATAATTAAGCTGATCAATTAATCGCATGATCAAGCACGACATACATAAAGAAATATCTCTAATATATTATATGTACATAAATAAATAAATATGAAAAGCTAAATGTGTTGCGAAGGGCAAAACTTGTTCCCCAGTTTTGCTCTCAGCTCCCAGAAACTGCAACCGAGCAACAATTATACGAAAAAACATTTACAACACGTTTCTTTTCCTAGCTGATCCTGTTTCTGTCAGTTCTAGCCATGACGATCGAAGATCGAGGAATAGATTTTTTATAGTCTGAAAGATCGATCGTATGTATTTATGCATGTAACTAACTATATAATTATGTATGTACTAGCTTCCGCCCGCGGCTTCGCCCGCATGGTTTGTTGATAAAAAAGTAGCCGATGTCCTTCCCCAGGCTACAGACTATCCATATCAAATTTCATCACAAACGGCTCAGCAGATTTTTTAACTACAATATGCTCCTATAAACTATGTTACATGATTTGTTTCGTTCAGCGAAAGCATGTAGATTTTCCGAATATGAAACAAGTGAGCAAGCTACGTATAATTTGGGATATATTGGCTTCCACATAAAAGGTAGATATATACTGTCGCGGACTTTTATTTAGAACTGTTTAAGACAAACAATCCCACGATACATTATCTTCATTTAACTCCAACAGTTTAGGCAGCGCACGCCAAGATAGCTTTCAGAGGGCAGGTTTTTTTCCGATTTCGTAACATTATGGCCAAAATTACCCAAAATCTTTATGGATTGTAGCCTATGTGTTATTCTGATGTATAAGCTATATTACTGTAAAGTTTCATCAAAATCCGTTCAGTAGTTTTTGCGTGAAAGAGTAACAAACATCCATCCATCCATCCTCACAAACTTTCACATTTATAATATTAGTTTAGTAGGATAGTAGGAAGTAGGATAATCTCATGATAATTAAAATTTGGACTCGGCTAGTAATAATACGACAGAAGCCTAAAAATCTGACACCCATTATATTCTTAAGATATCAGCAGATCTCATAAATTGGGTTACAGAGGTCTGATGGCATACACTTTGTGTAAAATGCTGATAATCAGTAGCATCGTCTGGAAACTGATGATCTTCAACTATTTAAGTATACTCCGTCCCGATAACTTTTTTTCACCCCACTGTTGTTCAGGAAAATCAACCCATTAATTATTTTCACAAATAATTCCATCACAATTTCAGATAGCATTTAACGACCTTCCGGTTCCTCCGATTTTATTGTTGTCCCTTTTTAGTGCTACGTTTAATAAATTTCGCACGAATTTTAATTGTTTCGATAAAGTATTTCAAACTTTTTATTGTTAGTAATGAATTCTCGGAATGCTTTGTCTGAATTATTTTGAGGATATTTTTAACGAGAATGTTGTGCTGGCGTATTTATTAAAATATATTTTTTTTGCGACTGACTTTTCAACTTTCATACAAAGACGATAAGGTTACAAAGGTGAACCGCTATATGTTATGTGGTTCACAGCGAGTAGATAAGTGTCAAGAAGTGAGATACTTGGTTTTATACATTTTACTATTTAATTAAATTCCTGCTTCATATAAAACAAGTATAAGCTACCAAGGTTAGACCAGCTTTATGTAATAAAACATCTTGTGCACTTATTATGAACAGCTGGATGACTTTGTTTGCAGTGTTATTTACTTTTAATCAGATTTTCTGAAACTATACTTTGTCTAGAATACTTTTTAATCATTAAACTATTGAAATCCAATTTAATTCGTACAAACATGTTATTTGTGGGGCCTTGTTTAAAAATTTAATTTTTAAAAGTTTAATAAAGATACATACATACATGCATTGCTTATAGAATTCTCAATCATACTTTGCATTGGCTTCAATATTTTTAAATCATTAAACTATGCATATGCATTGGCTGCTAAAAATATATTTGCAGATTTTTGGCAGCATTTTCGTTATATTTTAGCTAGAAATCAACGTTCAGATGTGGCATGTATTCACGAATCGTCGGTTGCAAGGCTCGGCGGGAAGTAACAGTTTAAAATTTAATCACATTTCTGCTCCCGAATTCTCGTTGTTGACGAGCGTGGCCAGAATTTTCGAGTTTAAAATGGGATATAGAAATGAAATTATGAGACCATCAAGATTTGTATGGTATGTGTATTTTTTTCTAACATGTCTTTTGGTACAAAGATATGAATTTTCTAATTAAAGAAAATTTCTAGTGAAAGAAAAATTCGATCTCAGGCAGGGTTTGAACCTGCGTCTTTCTGGTTAAGTACACCAGACGGCTTTACCAACTAAGTTACCGAGACCACTGCTTGTGATGTGATTCATATCTTTGTGAACATTTCGGAATATTCAATTTCAACAAAGAATACTCAAGGACCAGACAGTTAAAAATATATTAGATCAAAAACTCTCGAATATCGTAGATTCGTTCAGATATACCAATAACGTTCAGGCCTTAATAAAACTAGGAATAGGACTGTAGTACTATATATAACTAGGACTAGCAACCCATGTTATAATATAATGAACTGACAAGTCACCAAAGAAAATGACAGCTCATGCAGGAAACAGTAGCAAAGAATACTCTTGTAATAAAGTGATATTCACAAAGAGGACTGTCCCATCGAACCCGCCTCGCTTGGTCACATTATGAGTGACGTCAGGTAGCCTACACCCTAACAGCAATGTAACGGACGAGATAAAGCGTTTATATTTATATCGTTTTAAAAATATTACACTCGCGGACATTTTTTTATCAGAGAGTGAGGTCAGGCATAGGTTGGCGGCTAGGTCGTTAGAATAACGTAGTTGTGCGACGTGTGGACTTGTAAAAGGCTTATAAATAGTGTGATGGTTTGCTCACGAAGATTTAAAATAGAACATGAGAGGCCAAAAGATTCCGAAGTAATTATTATAAAACATAACATACCATTACAGACATGAGAATACATATTTAACTAACCCGGAGAATACAGGGGATTCTTCGGAAGATTTATTCTAATGTCATTTACAATTTTACGCAGTTCATTCGTATGTTATATAGAGGGATGCGTTGCCATTAACCAGGCAAAAACTCAAACTTTGAGCTGGTACTGAGAATTTTATAGAAAAACTCACCAACACTGTTCGATTTGTAAGTTGAATCCAGGATATATTGAGCTCACCAGCCAAGCTGACGACCACTGGACCAATGAGAAAGTCGTATCTACTATCTACACATATCATTTTCTTACTTAGGTAACGTAATATGAAGTTTTCAGACACAGTTAACATTCAAAATCCAATTTCATTTGTACAAGCGTGTTATTTTAGGTTTTTAAAATTTTATAATGAATACGATATATTGGCGAATTATGTTTTATTTAAATTTGATGTTTTATATAACGTACTTACTTATTTACGCGTCTACCGGATAAAGACAGACAAAAGTTTTTTTTATTCCAACAATATATAAACAAGAATTCTAATGACAATAATTAATTTAGCAATAAATAAGTATCGAGTTTGAAACGCACCCGTTATTGGAAGTCGTTCAGGGCGGTCGGCAAATCGTTTAGAGCATTTATAATATAAATTTATCGTCCATAATAGAGCGATAAATCGCCAGCGTCCTCGACACTCTCTATTATTAATTTCAGCGGCGAGCGGCCGGCGCAAATTTATATTCTTTGACCAAATAATGAAGAGCTATCTTGGTGAAAAAAAAGAGAATTAACGAGAGCGGTGGCAGACAAAGGCAGGGGCGGAGCACAATTAGAGCCCACCGCGGTTGGATACGGGCAATTTGCAAACTCATTTGCGCTATTAATAAGTCGCGTCCAAGAGGCGATCTGGGAGACACGGATACAACGCAAGTGACAGGACTTTTGTTACTGGTATAATAGAAGATGGTAGAGTATCCAGTTCATCTTCATCCCAAAGGAATTTTGCCTCAAAAAATCCTGGAATGCAAGCGAACCCGCCGGCAACAGCTAGTATGCTAATAAACTCGTATTAATAAGCTATACATATAAACGGACACAGGTTTTCATTTCGTCTGTATACCATATTGTTTATGAAAGACGAAACACCATGTAATTATATGTATACTACACTACAATACAACATTAAAAAAGCAAGAGACTACGTCTTTAACTTTAACTAAAAACTGTATTGTCTTGTTATTCTAGGCATATTATTATTTAATAAAGTTTTTTTTCTTATTTAAAACAAAACAGACAGTTTGCAAACTTTTAGTCAAACAATATATATTTTAATAATGGCACAGTGAGGTAAAAACGCCAATTACCAAGAACCTTTTGACGTCAAGTGGTCGTACAGGCGGGACAAGAGGCTCGGGACTCAAACGTCCCTCGTTTACGTTATCAGACGTTTAAGTGGAGTGCACAACAGCGTTACCGCCTCAATGCTCCCAAGATAAGACCCTGTTTACACCGCCAACAGGTGTCGCTGGCCGTGATAAACGTTTGAATAGTTTTTGCAGCGGTATCGAGGTATTGTGGTACCAAAGATAAAACCTCACTCCTCAAACGTCGCCTTTCATTCTTACAATTCTTAACACAAACAACAAGAGGCCTCTTTAGAAGCTTTTCCGTGTAATGTCCTTAATATTTCGTAAATGATCTCATTGTTCGGGAGGTTGTCGGGTGAATAATGCCGGCAGTCAGACTTGAATGCTGCCTACCTTTTGTAAATTGGGACGTTTTCGTTGTTATGTAAGTTGATATCAAGGTCTCGAGTATCATTAATATTTTTCGAAGGGAACTCACTGCGGCCAACAGTAATTTTACTGTAAGCACGAAAGAAAAAAAAAGATTATCTATATATATAAAAGGCAATGTCCCGACTGACATATCATCGCCCAGCCGAAACCACTAATGATAGAAGTTTGAAATTTTGTGAGGATATTACTTTTATATTCTAGGCGTCATTTAAGAAAGGATTTTTCGAAATTCATCCCCTAAAGGGGTGAAATGGGGGTTTGAAGTTTGTATGAAACTCTGTCATTTCTAATTGAAAATTAATGAAATTTGGTACTAAGCCTCTAAATACAAAATAATAAAACACGTTGTTAAAGATTTTTTAAATTTCATCCCTTAAATGGGTAAAAAGGGGTGTTAATGTTTGTATGGATATTTTTTTGTTTATTATCAAAATTACTTGAAATTGAAAATTTATGCATTTCAATATAATTAATGATTTACGTATTTTTGGATTTTTTTAATTTCATCCCTTAAATGGGTAAAAATGGGTGTTAAAGTTTGTATGGAAAATATTTTTTTATAATCAAAATTACTTGAAATTTAATATTTATGCTCTTCAATACATTTAAAGAAATACGTATTTTTGGATTTTTTTAATTTCATCCCTTAAATGGGTAAAAAGGGGTTTTAAAATTTGTGTGAAAAATGCTTTTTATACTATCAAAATTACTTAAACCTTAATATTTATGCTCTTCAATATGATTAAAGAATCACATATTTTAGGACTTTTTGAATTTCATCCCTAAAAGGGTTAAAAAGGGGTGTTAAAGTTTGTACAAAAATAAATTATTTATTATCAAAATTACTTGAGATTAAGTATTTAAACTCTTCATTATAATAAAAGAAACACGTATTTTTAAATAAATTGTTTATTATCGTGCTTGAACTTATACATTTAAGCTGTACAATACAATTAAAGCAACAACATTTCAATTTCACCCCTTAGTCGCGTAAAAACAGTTACTTCCCCTATATAGTGCAAGTAAAGAAATCTGGCATTTGTATTAACACCTAATTTTTATTATTACCTTTAAAACGGAATACGTTATGCATTGCGTTCAAAATAAATAAATACGAGAATCACAATATTCGAAAATCATATCAAAGTTGTACATATTATTATTTAGCCAACCAGTTTGTGTCACGCACTCACTTTTGGCTAAAATACAAAGTAATCGGGACATTACTTTAGCTGTAGCTGCATCTGGAATAACAACTCTTTTGGTGGGAAGGTGGGAAAGCGGCTCTGCCTTTAAAACTTCCGCTTAGTCTTATTCGTGTCGAAACTCCGTTGTGCAATAATATCTTAGCAGAGAGACATGGCTCAAATTCTCCGAAATCGCAGATTTATCGTGTGGGATGAGACAACTAAGGCGCACAAAAGTGGAATTGAAGCACACACTAGATTTTTAAAGATGTCAGAGGCAGCAAAAGAGCGGTCGGTGGAGTTCCTGAGTTGCAGACGGGGGAATGCCGTCAGATTCTGTTATATCTAGAGGAACCTGAGCAGACGAAATCAGAGCATCCTTACCATCGTCATACCTATAGCCCTAACCCAAAATAATGATTATCCGTAAAAAAAAAAGAGAGATACGGTTCTTGGAAAGTTTTCAGAGCTATTACTTAAAATAGGAAATGCGGATTATCCCGAATCCGAAAGGAAAATATGTATACTATCTCTGCTGGTAACAGTAGTGACAGGTGGCTATGATAGTTTGAATAGTTAGAGTGTACCCTGATTTTTCTAATAAACAAACAAGTTTATAGATTGGCTGTGCAAACGTGCAATACTAACTCCATAAGAAAAAACATTACAGCTGCTATTAATTAAATACTTCTTAAGTCGTTGGAGGGCTCAGAAATTGAATACAGGTCTATCGATTCAGTGCTACAAGCGGATGAAGCAATTTACTATCATGAAGAGTTCCTTAACAGTGTTAACCTTACTTGGGACACCTGTAATGCTGCTGCGTCTCATTAAACGATTTAAACTACGTAACGGGACTAGACTGCGAGTAACCGCATTGCACAAAAATATTAAAGAGCCACTGTGATAACTGGATGTATTCGGGGGAATCACTTTTCCTACCTCAAATACCACTGATACCATCCGACTATGTTTTTGAGTACGATTTCTACTTTGCAACGCCCATAAAAATAATTAAGGGTGAGTCCTTGAGGGTGGCAGGCATAGATTTCAGAGAACATTGCTTCCTTCATGAGTCATTCTACGTTGCCTGTTACAGAGTCCGTACTAATACCAATCTGGTCATTTTGACACCAGACAGAAAAAGCACCAATGAGCAAAGTGGTTTACCACTATTTGTACCTCCCCGTGGAAATCGATCCTACGAGACCTCCAGAATGATAGACTATCGCTCTAGCTGAACACGAATGCTGCTCATTTAATAACAAATACATATAGTACATGTTACTTTGGAAAAACCTAAACCGGCAAAATCGTGTTGTCCACGCGGGCGAAGCTGCGGGCGGAAAGCTAGTTTTTAATAAGTGGTTAGAACATAGGGCTACGAATATAGCTACGGCGTAGCGCTACGTTATAACGTAGCAGCTAGCGTAGCCACAGAAATAAAGTTCTGTAAAGTGTCGTCTATATTTTCATGGAAGTGTGGAGATTTTATATTATTCATCCTTCACGTCTTTGTCTAGGGGCGGACTTTGACGACGAAATCAGTTTAATGTTATATCAATTATTCGTATTTTGTAAACTATGTTAATAGTGTATTTAATAGCGCTAACATACCTACATTATAATGGTTAATATGGTTATCCTTGAATCAAAAAGTTGTTTGTCTTTAGGACAACTTATCTACTTAAAATGTAGCTTCCAAGTGAGATTTTGATTGAAACATGGCTTACTGTTGAAATGTAATAGTGTTGTCATATTTACAGTAAAATTACTTTTACAATTTCAACAATGTCCTGAAAACCCTAAGAATATTTACATTCATATAGACAATCGACACTAAGCGGCGTTAGCCTAATGGCTAGGGCGTCGAACTTGCGATGTTGTGGTTGTCGGTTCGAACCCACCATTGCACTTCCAACGTGAACCCACTCGTAACAGTACAGTAATGAGGCAGTCAACGTATATAATACGTACTTACATAATAAGTGGGTTCAATGTAGATACTGAAAAATGTAAAAAGATTCTATAAAACCGCACTATTTCTTTTGACGTTGAATTTAAATATACCACAAAACCAACTCTGAAAGGATGCTGGTGCAAATACCAGATTTTATTTTCAATCTGAGAGCACTTGCTGCATTAAAAGAGAAATAAGTAACAAGGTCTCAAATAGTCGAGCCACAAAAAGAATAAAAAACCTTTGTGATTGCCGGCAAAACGAACGTATCTCTCTTGAATAACAGATCTTTTTATTCATTCTATGCGAAGGGCTACTAATAGAATTTTGAATGCCATTTAATATCATACTGTTATAGTTGATAATAGGCTAACCAATTATTTTTATTCAAGAAAAGAAGATGAGTGTCCGATAAGGAAATAGATAATATTCTTAAATCGTTTTTTATAACAAAATTGCTTACAAAACATATGAATTACTTACAATCTAAAAACCACAAGGGTTTGTCCAGATCGCAGTGAAAGATCATTCTGCACAGTCTCTATCTCAACAATAGTACAATAATTAGGGCAATAATGTTTTAAGTATTTAAATTTAAATTTTAAGTATTTAAATACGTTACGTTATTGTAACTATCCAGATTAAACCTATATGTTTTTGTTTACCGTAACAAGACTCATAAGGAACTTAACTTAGTCGGTTTTGTCAGAAATGCGACAGACGATACAAATAAGTTCTTACCATACATATGGCATTTTATTCTTATTTTCATGTGTTGCAAAAAAAATATACGAGTACCTATTATTTGTTTTAAAATAATTGGAGTTTCTTAACAGTTCAGCTCCATCCCGTTAAGAAACGAGATTTTTTTAAGTTCCATAAGTACTAATGACCTACTTGAAATAAAACTTTCGACTTGGGCTGTAACTACAACCACCTTTTGCCAACATTAAAAATAAAAAATAAGAAGGTGCAGTACCTAACATAAAGTGTTGGCAAAATAAAATGTTCTACAAAAAGGTGTGGTTCACAGAAAGTATTCCAGTATCGGATACTATCTCGAAGTTACTTCAAGTTCCTTTCGTGAGCACGTAACCACAACAACTTACCAGTAACTGCGCCGTACTAGAATTTGATACTTTTAAAGTTTTTTAATCAACATTTTACCTTTAACATCTCCTATTTTTGAGCTGGAGGTCGATAATCGAAACTAGAAATGGAGAAATATGGTTTTAATGTTTATTTATTTTTTAGAAACGAAATACGTGTCCAGAGTTTATGCGTATGCAACTTTTTTATATGTACGTTCATACGCAATCCACGTTGCCTTCGCAATATTTCAATTAACTAAGAACTTATTGATCTATTTTAATCGCTCTTTGGGAATGATCCGAGACAAAAAGGTGAATTAGTGTAAAGGGAAAAGAGTTGTCAAAACGAAGAAATCTTTACATCTTTCTTTTAGTATACCTACATGATGTTTGTATTCTACTGCTCTATATATTCTGTTATTGTAACATAAAAAAGTAATAGTAGGTACAGCTGGCTCGCTACAATGTTGCACCGCTCTATTTCCGTTCCATTGAGCGAACTGCGCTCGGATCGCTTGCAACTTAAACGTCACGAACCATTGGAGGCACGTTACGAAACGATCTAAAAGGTTTGTTATTGATTTTATACTTTATTTAAAAAGGTCCTACAGAAAATAATAATAGCATTTTATTTCTCATCATTCTATATCTAAGGAGGAATGTTTTTATGCTTTAAACTAAATTACGAGCAAAAACAAAGATTCGACGCAAAAGAAACACAAATAACTACACCGCTTCATTCAAATGGAATAAAAATTATCCGTATTATGTATTATTAAATAAATAATAATAATAAAAAATATTTAATAAATTAAAGGTTACTTAAAAATAGGGCTAACATAACTTGTTAATTACAAGTTATGTTAGCCTTAAAATAGATACTCACATTTTGTTAAATGATATTTGTTTCTGTTAATAGTTCTTTTAAAGACACTTTTACAAGTCCATGTCTTATTTTTTTTTAACTAGATGGCGTCAGCATTTCCTATTTGACAACTTTTCAGAAGAAATGCCGAAACAAACTCAGAATGGTCCACACAATAGTTATATTATTAGAAATGCGAGTTTAACATTGTAGGGCAAAATCTGAACAGGGCTTTTGAAGAAAGAGCCATATCATTAACTAACCTGTATGTTAATTAATAAATGATTAAATGTAATTTAATGCGTCCGAAGTGTCCCTATAGTTAAGGTTACATTACCTTCCTTATTAAGCTAATCTTGGTTACGTAGAAGAAAATAATCGGTATGAAACTCAATGGTATGAATTACAAATGAGCCACAGTGTGAAATTATAAATGATAACTAACCCATGCAAGCCCGGTGACTTTGTACAGGTCACAATATTGGTATACAATAGGAATGTATGATAAGAATGCATGCAGTAGCTTCAGAAGTTTTAGCCGCAGGCCATATTGTAGATTGTAGATGAAAATATTATACTGCTCATGAAAACTCGGAAAATTGCTTTTAAAATCCGTCACTTTACATTTAGTGAAACATCATGTATCTTATGATAGAGTATTCATCATCATCATCATCAGCATATATTAGTCCAGTGCTAGACGTAGGTCTCCCCTAGTGTGCGCCATTTCACCCTATCCTCTGCTTTTCGCATCAAGCTTCTGCCAGCAACCTATCACAAATCATCACTCCATCTTGCCGGGCGTCCTACACTACGTTAGAATAGAGTAGACTAGAGTATGGAGTCATAAAATAGGGGCCAACACTGACAGCTAAAAGTTGTCGTTTACACATTCGATAAAACAAAGCACCACTCTATCCGGGTGCTTTTTACAATCGCCGCTTCATTTCCGCCATACTGTGCGAGTTCCACATATAAAGGCTTTAACTTGGCCGACCGAAGAACAAGTAGGCCACTACAATTGTAACTGTTTGGCGACAACACGTCTCGTGCGCCCCTATTGTAAGATATCGATTAGGTGCATTTTAAATAGCAGTTTGTATCTGTACCAGAAAGGAACTCGTTAAGTTATAACTACGATAATGATATGATATTGATATTTATTGAACGTTTATATTTGTATATTAATAAGACGGTTTAATGATTATCTACCGTGTTTTTTTCTGTCATTCTTAATTATACAGATTTTAATAAAGAAAGTATTTTTAAAAGAATTTGATACAGTCCCATTACCTATAAAAGGACATAAAAATTAATACTTTCATAAAGAAAATAGCACAATAGTTTCTAGAAAATGTGAAACTATTTTCTGAGCTCACATTTCTTTAACAACGGTTCTTTTATAATAAGAGTCCTTTAATTAACAAAATGGCACGCTTACATTAAATCAACTTTATGAGATATTTAGAAATTTTATCTCGTCTCAAAACTACGGAAGTTTCCTAATTAAAGTTTCGAGTTCGCTTAAGTTTTGACTAATTAACGCGACTAAAGAATAATCGTAAAAAATAAGGCCACGATATGGCTAAAAGTTGGGTACTAACTTTTGAATAGTCTGAATTTTAATTCTGTTTACCACACCCTGAAAAAGGACATAAACGTAATGTGTATACCAGCTAAGTAAATCGATCCCAGTCCTCATGCTGTGTGTATCTTCCTTCTTTAAACCCATGGCTACATGGATTACATGAGATCAGAGTCAAGTTATCAAAATATAGAAGATTTTATATATCTGCAGTTTCACCAGCACCTACCGTTTACACCATCAAATCGCAAGACAGCGATGCAAGCTGGATGAACAAGGCAACATAACTGAGATACATTGAGGTATTATTTTTAATTCTAAAATACAAACTATTACTACACTACTACTACTAACATAAACAATTATAATATTCTTGTTTGAATAATACAAGGCAACAGCACAAGTTACGTTGAAGACATCTCATGGTTAATTCACCTACTGCTATAAAGCGTGCCTTTCCTAAATGAGAACCTCCATTTTATGCGAAACTTCTTTCGTTTTTGTTTTGTTTTTTGGGTGCAATTTGGAATACTGGCGGTAATAAAAGGAATTTATTTGATATTTTTGAGTAAGCTGGGAACGCAGTGTAAATTCGTCGGAATGGAAGATTTTCGTAAAGAGTTGCAGACTCTTGCTTTATTTTCTGTATGAGATGTAAGATAACAGAGTGCCTCTTGTACAGGGACAATTTCATTTGTATATTATATAAACTATCCCTGCCTTACGGAGCTACCCGTGTTGATCTCGTTTTTATCAATACCGAGGGGATATCTCTAAATCCTATCATAGCGGATGCTTTTTGCTAAATATTACGTTTGTAGTTCGACGATCATACATAAAGACGTTAACAGTGAACATGAAAAGTATATATATATCCCAATGGGATACAATCGTGAATATATTATGTAGTATGTTAGAGTTCACAGAGCCTTCGTCTTATACTTTTATAGATTTAATTTATCTACTGAACTAAGTGGACGCACATCTAAGCATTTAGCTAATACCTAACGTTCTGGAAACTTCTAAAGAGTTTTACAACCAATTTGTTTTGTACCGCTCTGGTATACAGTAAAACCGTATTTATCGGTATTCCTGATGGATTGGCTGGTTATGTGAACTCGTAAATAGATTTACGAGTGAGTGACTCGCTTAACGCAATGGACACGCACCAATATGTTAATGGGTTATGTCGAGATTTTGACGCTCTACTTTTTTATGAAGATAACATAATATGATCTTGGATTCACAGGAGTAATTGGAATTCGTGGATTTTATGAAAATATACTGCTGACGACAACTGGGAAAATTGATTTTCAAATCCAGCACACGTCCTATTACATAATGTCATGTATCCTTTGAGAGGCAGAGTATTAAGACTCATACAATGACACGTCTTTTACTTATGGTAACTTATACTTACGAAGGAACAATACAATACTAAAAACTGTTAAAATCATAGCCCTCTTTAGTGACCGGGTAAAAAGGATTAAAATTAAATCCAAAATGAACACGGACATGTAAAAGCTTTGTAACATCAGTATAACGATAAATAATTGAAGTGAAACCACTCCTAAACTCGAAACTAATTATTTATTCAACTCTTCCCTCGTCATGGAAAAATTTAACCGCTCAATTGACTGTAAAATAATATTAAATTAACTGGAAAGATATTTCGAACGGAAACAACGCTGAGCATTGGAAAATAGGAAAACTTTAGCATTTTTATTAAACGGGACTGTTTTAGATGAAGTGTAAATGTTCAATTGTAAAAGAGGTGACGGTTTAAATAGGGACTTAAAAAACTTGCATATATTATGTAGAATGCAAATTTAGTTTGAATTTGGTACATTTTACTGGTCAGTGACACTGACGCGAATATTAGACATTGACATAACACGATAAAATCTGTAATAAGCAGTTTTATTTATAGGAAGAAGAAGCGGTGCATTGAACTACTGAAGCTTTAGAAGTTACATATTCGGAATTTAAACTTTTGCTTGGAGTACTTAATAATACATAGAACACTTAAACATAGTATAATTACACGGCTAATGCGCTCCAAAAGGGAAATCCAGATAACAGTGGTTTCATATAGAACTAGAACGCCATATAATTAAGTTAAATACTCTTTTGGCTTCCCGAAAAAACTTGCGTAGTTTTCCCAACTGCCCGCTAACTAATGGTCAATAAAAACTCCATTAGTAAAAGCATTTAAATCTACTCTCTCAAGATAATAAAATGATAATTATCTATTATCTATAATATATAAAACGAATACAAAAACTAGATTGAAAAAAGTTTGAAATGTTTTTGTGGGTCACCATCACCTATTTCCGAACATTTCTTTGCTTTTTAAAACCGGATATACATTTTTTTATATATTAATTTATCATACACCTTCGAGCAAGTCACATTTTAGCAAGATACATTATTACATTCGATACATTTTGGAATTAAATCTATAAAATGTCAGAAATGTAGTTTCAACTGGTATACTTCAAGGAATACACAAGTATGCTACATGCCGGTGTAAATAAGTCGGTGTTGAGTACTCGATCTCTCGTTCAAGTAAGTGTATCGACTTAAGAGGAGTCGCATCCCGCTCGCAATTTTCAAGACGATTGTATTTACTTTTAGCTTTAACTGGGATTAAGGTAGGAAAGATTTAAAGATTTTTTTTTAAAGGAAATTACATAAGTTTCTTTAGTATTTTTTTATTTAACGTAACAACATATTTCAGGGGCCCATGTCTATTTCAAGTGCACTAGAATGGTCTCAAAATGACATTATATAACATGAGGGCTGTCAGATTTCGTAAACAAAACTGGCATAAATCAACAATTCCGAAGTAATTGAAAGACTATTTTGACAAGAGATAGTAGGTTTGGGCCCCTAGTACAAAGATGTTTTTTATCCCTATAACTTCTATGTTTTAACGTCAACGGGCCTCATGTTGCACTATAGTGCTTCTAATGAGACTGTGATGTCAGCTGTAATGTCTTTCAAAACCTCTAAATAGCTCTACGTTTGCTTTTGTATGTATCTCAGCGAGATTTCCGTGAGCAACGAGAATGTGTCGAGTCATCTGAGTCATTAGTTATTATCCCCGGGTTCAGATCTTCATTAATATATTTTCTGAACACACTGTGTAAGTTTCCCAGAGCAATATTCCCCCATATAGTACCACCGAGTATGAAAACATTTTAGAAAAACATTTTATAAACCGTTTCAATTGCTAACTTCCCCGAATTCACAGCATGTTTTATTTTGTTGGATTGATTTTAGTTTGTATAAGCCTAAAACCAATGTGCAAAACATATATTTGAGGTAGCTGAAACAGCAAAAAATATTTAAGTTTCGATGAAATTTTAATGGATCTACTTTTTGTTGATTGTAAACCTTTGAAATTCAACATCATGGTGAATGCAAGTACGCTAGTTTAATGTGTAGAACTGGACATGTAATTACTAGTTCACGATTATTTCCTTACCTTTTACTGACGAGCCAATAAGGAGATAAGTAGCAATATTTCGTGGATCATTTACTTAAGGCCACGATTGACTAATGATTGAGAAAGCTTTCAAGTCTTCATAGGTTATATACAAGATCGTTTTCGTCTCCCACACAGGAAATTTACAAATAGTACCGTATTACCCATATTGGAAACTTTAAACCTTAATACCTACTAAATTAGCAATTGCTAAAAATAGTAACACGGCAGTGAATTTTATGTTTGTTCGTTGGTTCAAACTTTTATATTAAAATCCTTGCGTATCAACGAACTTATGAACAATAGCAAGTATGAAAGCCGTTGTTTCATATCTTATTTCAAGTGGGTGAACTGCGGCCGTTTATATTGGAGCCGCATTGGATAAGGCTGTAGCTGCAATTTGGCAAGAGTATCGGCCACTCGTCCAAAGTCATTTTAAACGCTGTTTGGCTTGTGGCGTTAAAATTTATTTGATTTTTGGACCGTGATACTGAGTGGTACTAAGCCTGTTATATATTTAAATCAGAATTTGATGATGAATCAGAAAGGTTTTTATTTAATTTAATTTGTCAATATAATAAATAAGTGTATTTAAGAGTTCTATTTACGAAATATCATGAAGATATTGAGAGAAACAGTTAAGAAAGAGAATGACCATGTAGGGTACACTTTTAATATGAAATGACTCCCGAGCAACCAATTCTACTATAACTTTATATTTTTTTTTATTACTTTCGCATACTCGTGTAGCACAGTAAAATTAAGGCTTCCAAAAATTCCATACCTACTACCAAAAGCTATCCATTCATTTACTTAATTAGAAGCAACAAACAAATCCAGACAAATAACTAAATATCCCGCTACAAAGAACCGCAAATCTAGTCCAAAAGATCGTTAAGCGAGATTGACCCAATATACAGTGAGAATATGCCTCACATTCGCATGCATTAACAGACGGAAAGTATCACTGAATAATATCATTCACAGTATCAACACAGACGAGTGTTATATTCGAGAAATGAAATCGAATCCTCTTTGAATGTAATCAGAGACTTGCTGGGCAAACTGCCAGCAACGGATACTGGCCAGATTCAAAGACTTACTGGCACCGAACACAAAAGTACAAATAAAAAATAGATAAAACCAAAACAGCGTAACGAATGTCTGCCAGTGTAGAAAATGATATTTGAATATTTTTTTATGTATTAAGTGATTAATATTTCGAAAGTTAAAATGGAATTTGTTTGTTAATTTCGTTTGAAATGCTATTTTATAAACTATACAGATGGCCGCGGTTTCGCCTATACATAGCCAATGTTGATTAGGTATAGTTTAGCTTACCGATCTTGAAAGAATTGCTAAAATCGTTTCAGTAGTGTTACAAATTACAAACAATTCTTAACGGTTTATATTATTAGTATAGAATATGATATGAAAGTTTTCATGTTTATGTTGTGGTAGGGCCACGCTGTTCGCAGCATGAATGGGCCGGCTTGACCGGGGAAGTACCACACTCTCGCAGCAGACCGACGTCCGAGTAGTAGCGTTTCGTTACTGCGCTTCGTTCGGTGAGCGAGAGGGCCGGAGGCCCAATTCCTCCCCCAATCCCCTTCCTTCTCCTTTTCTCCTTCCCCTCCCTTTCCCTAAATAGGCTCGGCAACGCATTTGCAACTCCTTCGGTTTTGCAGATGTCCATGGGCGGCGATGACTACTTACCATCAGGTAGCTCGCCTGCTCGTTTGCCGAGTTATCCCATAAAAAAAAAAAAAAGATGTTTCTGACTCAATCACGAAAAACAGTTGAACGGATTTGAATGAACTTTGGCACCACATATACTACATATATAATGCGGCTTAACACGACAGTTTCCATTAAATTCCACACAGACGTAGTCGCGGGCAGAAAATAGTTGATCATAATTTTAAAACCCCTTTGTACACAAAGGATAAGTCGATGTTAATATTTGTTTAGTGCATCGACACTAAATATAATAGAAATTAAGCGATTATGCAGATCCCGAGATCTGCGTCACAATGATGGATGAACCGAGTTTACCGTTGCGTATTGAAAAAAGGGGCAACATTTTCATTTTTACGAGAGCATTTTTAGATGATAAACGACTTACCTTTTTTGCTGTCTGTCTATTTTGGGACCCGCGCGGATTTTCTCCGAAAGCAATTTCTCTGTGGACTTACCTAGAACAAAGAATGTTTACAGTGAGATTAAAAAATATTATAAAATGCTGTTTTTTAGTTTAACAATTTTTTCAGGAATAATTTATCATTTATTTTTATTCTAGTCTCAAAAAGAAATTTTGTACTTGTACTTGTACGCAGTACTTCATGACCATATTTTATTCTCCGAAAATTATTTTCTTTATATAAACAATATTAACAATATCAACACCGGTCCAATATTACTTAGCAATTTGGACCTATCGTTCACAAAGGCTTCATATTACAAAGTGGTGTAACCATTAAAAAGTGCTAGATAAGGACAAAAGAGGATATTCACTTACATGCCCCCAAAAAAAAAAAAACATTTCATATCCTTCCCTTTTAAGTCTCCGGTAAAAAGGTTTAATATAAGATAAATAAAACGACGCTACTGGTGTTATCTTTTTAAGGTTCCCTGATGTTAAAGTGTGCAAAAACATTGACGATGTAAAATATTTTTTTATGAATGGTTAGAGGATGGTTTTAAGATTCTAGGTATAAGATAATCCTGGTTACACTGAAGACGTGTTGAAAAGTAACTTAAATAATAAAACTTGACATTTAGCTGACGAGTCTCGGCTATTGCTTAGGATACTAAAACAAAATATTTTAATATTGTCTCGAAATGTGTGTTAATATATAGTTCCTTAAAAATCAGGTCTTTGTTTTAAAAAATGATACATTTTTCATAAAAAATAGACCGTATTCAAATAAGTTGATCCGTTTTGGAGTTCGGAGCCACATGCAGACAGATAGATAAACGTTTCATTAAAATTTCACTCGTCTTTCAATTTTATGTTTAAATTGCTTGAAAAAACACAATTAACGGGTATCTACTTTTAAAATGTACATAGTTTCGCGAATGCATTTAGAAAATACAGCAAAATTGGTTATATTTTCCGGGCAATTACCGTTGAAACTACCACTTTGTAAGTAGCGTGTGGCCACTTCTGCGAAACTGCTACCTGTTCAAATTATCCGCTACGATATGCAGTTCGGCGACTTTTCGACTATAAGCGAACGTCCGCACGAACGCTTTTTTTAAATATTTTACGCTACCTTTATTACAACTTTGAACAGAACCTATGGTGTCACCTTAAAAACGTACATTCAAAATGTGAAGACAATTTTCGACGTGGTGGGTGGGACTCACGATGGCTTATTGGTTATAGCATCTGGTGTATCTAACCGGAAGACGCAGGTTCGTATTCTACCCGCAGACGATTTTTTCCTTCAGCCAAAATATCTTAATAATCTCAGCATGGAAAATGCATAAAAAATACAAGATACGACTTATAACATCTATACTTTTACGCCGATACCTTTTCTATTTGCCCCGCTCTGTTTTGAACTGTCTTTGAATTGTCACGTTAGGGAACATAAAAAGCCGCCGAGCACATTTTACGCAACGTTTTTTTAAACTCCCGTGCGAACAAGGGTTTATACGGAACTTTTGTCACTTTTCTAGCAACATTCGTGGAAGCGTGCTTACGGGGGTATTCCAAATTTTTTCCCATTTCCCGCGATTCCGAATTTCGCAGAACTTTGAAGAGGTTTTTCGAGTTATTTGTCAAAGCATACTTGGTAGTAGGTTGTTTGCGTGTAAATGTCTCGAATTTACTTGTGGGTTGGTTGTGGTATGAGATTGTTTGAATATTCCTGTGCTTTTTATTCGATTTGATACTTCAGTTGTCGGGACACGGATATTTTTTAAAGTTTGAACAAACGCGCGACCTCCTTTGATTATTTGTAGTGGACTTCTAACATTGACTTTTATAATAGTACTTGTATTATAGAGGTCAGTGACTTATAATAACGACATTCTTATTTTAAAAATAAGAGATAATTAATTTGTTAGCGCCTTTTTCGTCTCATCTTCCAGGAAATCCTTCAAAATAAATACCAAAAAGCATCCATAGCTATTACTAAGATCGAAGAGCATTCATTTGATAGAACGATTCTTTAAAGGTGGTGGCAGTCGAGTGGAAGCGACTTATTTCTTTACTTCGCAAAGCATTCAGACGCTGCCAGGACTTTTCCTTGGCAAACCGTTCGAGCTCCAACCTTCAAGAAATCCGCTATTAAAGATTTCCTTTTTTAAGACGTCTCAAAGTGTTAGCAAGTGTTAAATCCGTCTCCTGTAGCGAAGTCTACTTCCATTCTAAAACAAGTCTTGGATTTAAATTCAAGTTAAACGTCTTTCTGGAGATAAATTGGCTTAGGTCACGGAATATTATTTCTTCTTTTGGCGGAGTGGTTGATTTTATTTCTTTTTATTCTAAGATTTATGATTTGGAGTGTACTTTGCCAATTTCTTGTTAGAGTCTTGTTTGTACAACAACCTAAAGATATTTAAAAGATTTTTTTAAAGTGTTTTAAGAGAAGCTCATTGCTTGCAGACATAACATAACGACTGTATTCTTGGAAGAGTATGGCAGCGGTACCTATAATACTTACTGTTTGTACAGTCAAAACCAAGTTCATGCTCTTATTGGAGTTTAAAAACATCGGCAAACATAATATCACAATATTACCGATTTTTTTTCAAACACAAAGAAGTAGATATTTTTATTCAGTCATAGTTTCTATATACACACTTAAGTAGATTCTATATACAAACGTCGAAGGTGTAAAATTGTTTGGTGACTTCCAAGTGCTTTCAGTGGCAAGGGCGGCGGACTCGATTTTCGCAGTCCAAATATTTGTTACGGCTCGCTCGTGTTGACGTAGTTTCTGGTGCGAGTGTGTGTTTGTACAGACACTTGGTATATAAAAAGTAGGTTTTGGGACATAGTATATTATATCAGCGGACCTGTGATCATGGGACCTGTAAAAATATCAATATAACACGATACTATACTACGGATTTCCCGTAGGAAGAAGTTTCATTTCAAAGCCAGATTAGCACTAACTCTACTCCAAATGGATTCTTAAGGTATTGGCAACAATAAAAAATAGTTGCCGCTCCAATTTTTATATACTCAATAAAGTCCGATTATAATATATTTGGCATAATTAAATTAAAATTGTCGTATTTTAAATTAACATAAAAACCCTTATAATTTGTGAGGTAAAAATGAAATTATACTCGTCTTCTTCAAAGCATTAGGCCACTCAATTGGAGGCGAGGGTATAAATTATTAAGGAAGCTGAATGAATTTGCATGTTAAAACCTGGGTAATAGCACTACAATCTTAGTAAGTCGGTCGAAGTTCAGAGAAGTTGGAACATAATAGATTTGGTTTAAGCTTCTTTTAGTTCCATCTTAATAGTTTGTAGTATAATAATTATTAGTCATATACTAACCACCTTTCAGGACGATAATAATAACATCACAAAAATCACCTTTTGCTCTATGACTTTTAATAATTCATCAGACTTACATACAAACATACAATATTTAAATTCACTCGATATTGGTAAGTAAATCTACTCGAAGTAATTATGCAACGTTTTTTACCCATTAACCTATGTTTTCTCTTTATTATGTTTTATTTAAATTTATTTGTACAGACACAGCCGGTCATGAAAGTGGTATAGATAAGTATTAGTTTTATCAAAAGTTAATATATCACTATGATATTTAGTAAATCATTCATAGATATAACTACAATACAATACAAACAACGCATTAGTATCTTAGTGACCATAGACAGTTGTTATAATTCTTGAGAACAAATTTAAAATTCACGGAGATAGACCTCTTTTTTACCCGACTGCGCCAGTAGGAGGGTTATTGGCGAATGTACACAATATTATTAAACTAGCCTCTTATCTATCACTTACAATTCTATTTTACCGTGGACTTGGTTCCATTAAAAATTCTATTTTATACGAATTTGAACTGATTTGCACATTTTATATGTAAGTGGGGATTAATAAAACGTTTGATGTCTGGTTTAAATATTTTATTATATTTATATATATTTTATTATATCAGCTAAAGATGGTTTATAATCTGAATTAAACATGGGTTGCGTAGATTTCTCAATAAGCAACTGAAATTGGAATTTCACCACAAAATACGATAAGATTTCCTTTTAACAAATATCACCCTTATACTTTAAGTGTATTTGAATTACTGCCTGGGTCGTGCTAATGTGTTCACGAGTCCCCCGACCCCAAAAGGCAAAAGAAAGTATGGTTTTTAGTCAGTACAAGTCCGACATTACCCGCCGTTTCGTCAGACGATCCATAAAGATATTGCTGCGTGCTGTAAAAATTTAGCTAATCTAACCGTAAAAAAAGGTCTAGCCTCTCTAATAAATTCGCAAAATATAAATGTGTACTTTAAATGTATCGTCATAAAACTCAAATTTGTTTAGTTAATAAAGCGTAACACATTGTGTAACTGCACCATGTACGCAAATCCTTAGCGAAATTGTTCCGAGAGGTATTAAATTGGCGAGTTTGTGAACATTTTTCTTGAGGCCCGACGTTCCGAGATATAAAACGGAACATTTGAGAACACTTTGAGCCTCTTTGTGTTTAATCAAAGACTTTGAGATTGATGTTCTGTATCGAGTTCGTTTTGTTTTCAGTGCTGTGTTTGTCATTTTTTTTTCGCGTTTATTGGTATGTTTGAAGTTAATTTACTTCGATATACATTTGGTGTTTGTTGATTCGGAAAAATGTTGATTCATAAAACATCACGACGGATCATCATCATCATGTTCCAATGGGTAAGATTAAGCTTCTGTGTGCATGGAATGACTTTAAGTAGCAGTGGCTAGCGTGGTGGACTATAGTCTAATCCCTTTCATTCCGAGAGGAGACCCGTGTTCAGCAGTGGTACAATATATGGGTTGATGATGATGATGAAACTTGAAAACAGTAACACCTGTATTAATAAACAATACCGTGACATTGCACAATTTCTACGCGTTAGAATCACCGACTCAATGCGTCCCTGCGCCTTACAATGTTTTTTTTTATGGGATTACTCGGCGAACGAGCAGGCGAGCTACCTGATGGTCTGCAGTACTTAAAGCGTTGCAGATGCGTTGCCGAGCCTATTTAAGAAGATGGGAAGGGGAAAGGAGAAGGAAGGGGACTGAGGGAGGAATTGGCCCTCCGGCGCTCTACACTCACCATACGAAACGCAACAGTATGCACACTGCTACTTGACGTCGATACTCTGTGGGAGGATAGTACTTCCCCGGTCGTGCGGACCCATTCATGCTGGCATAGTGACATACCAGTAGGCACTACACTACAGAATGTTTCTAAATACGGGCGTAGTTGTGGAAATAACAACGACACCTAGTATTCTCATTACATAAACCTCATTATAAAGTCATATCCAATTTGACAGACGACACTACGAACAGTTCTCAGGGTGATTAGATTTCATCAATAATTTACTAACGGCAATTTTGAATATATCAGCTTGTGTATTTTAATCATTGGTTTAACTAACGGCTTTATTATGGGGCGATTAACTATGTATGAATCTATTGAAAGTGGTCGACGTAATTATGACTTGCGCGACAAGATTGTATATACAACCAATTAGGTTCAAGTAGATTTTTGTTTTTATTAAAGTTAAATATATAGTATGGAAGCATGAAATATAAGTAAATATCTATAAGTGAGTTTGGCTAGCTATGCCAACGTTGGAACCCCCTCTCGGGTTGGTAATTCTATTATGTACTTAAGCTGTATAGGTAAAAATAACTTTAAACACAATATTCGGTTCTGTGACTATCTACAGAAAATACGTCACCTATTTTACTTTGATAAGTATAATAAGTCGTAGGATATCACTCTTTAGGAGTGATCTTTCTTACATTCACACTTCATACAATAGAACAGTGGTACATTTAAATGTCGACAGTGTTGTGGATAGCTTAATATACAATTAAACTCGATGCTTGTAAAGTACAATTTATCGTCGATTCTATCCCGACCGCTAACAGGCCCTTTCATCAAATTAGTTGCTAATAACCAAATTAAAGTTCACCCATCCGCGTCATTGGCAAACCAATGCATCCAAACCACTATTAGTAAGGAGTATTGGTTCATTGTGGTCAGAGAAACACACAACGTAACGTTCGGGGACCACTCCATTTTTGAATAGATCATATCAAAGTCATCTATGTTTTTGTATGCCATGTCTTTCATTAATGTCAAGTACTAGTCAGCGGTCGTTTAAACACAACTTAATTATGTTACGCGACAATCATTAGCTTAGAAGTTATATTATTTTATTTTCATGTTACCATCAAGGAATAGCGTAAAAATGGTTCATTACATGCTAGTTATACAATATACGTGACGATTCATTAAGATAGGAATGCATTATGTCCAAAACTACAGGACGCAAATATGCAACATAAAAAGTTGGACTACTGCAAATTGGGCACACTATATATTGAAGTCATATATAATAACTTCTTAAACTGTACTTGACAGTACATTATATCACGGCGCAATACAATTTGGGCAACCCTATTCATGCCCCAAGCAAATATACATCTTACATGCACAACACACACAAGCACATATTCTCCCCAAACAATAATTCAGGGCTGTGATTACGATGCGAAATGGCCGGTGGGATATTAGACGTACTAATGTACACACAGCTACAGGTCAACCTATACAATTCCAGTTTAAGCTAATCTCGCGTCGTATGTGCTATCCATACAATAAGAGGCCAGCGTAAACTGGATTTGAAATGATCGACGTGTAGCCGTGTGTACATGTCAATGACTATTGTTTGGAGAACTGTGCAGGACATTCCGGTTATATTAACAAATGCCTGGCTGGCTTCCAAACTGGTAATAATGGGGAAGATATATGACAGGTATAATGATGTTATAAACAATATACCTAATGCAATGGATAAAATTCTCAGAACGAAGTAAAGATGAAGAAATATCATTCTGTCCACAGTTGAAAAGAAATAGCTCTCCAAAGTACAAAACAATCCGTTTTATTTCCAGAAATCTGAATTTAAAATAGAAATAGATTAATTAGAAACTTTGTAAGAAGTTTATCATTAATAATCATCATTATTAATTAATCTAATAATAAAATTCTAAGAAAATTAACCAAAAATTTTAAGATTGTGAGAAAGAGTGGCGCTATTGAATGTGTAGAGCAACATGCTTCTCTTTCAATCGCAAAACGATCGCAATTACACGTTGTGGTAAGGGCCCTATTAATTTCTCTTTCACAATTTTAACGTCCTTTTCTATACGTGTTAAGTCTTCGTTACCAAGACAGTAAACTACACCCTGGAGTACTTTAACAAAGACGGTTGCTTCTGGAAACTATAAATCGGGAACGGAAACAGAAACACAAGTAGCAGATTTATTATCATCCGCATATTCGGAAACACGATCACAAGAAAAGTAAAAACGTTTTTAAATAGAATTGCAGAAGAAATTGAGCCAATTGATGAAATTACAAAGTCGGTAGAATCACACCAATTACATTGGTCCTGTGATTTCTAATGAGCAAACTAATTTACAGAATTGATTTCCAGATCGCAAGATAAAGATAGAGAATTTAAACGTAAAGTTGAAAACAAATCGGGAGCAAAAAGAGGTTTTATTACAGCGAAGGCAGTAGATTTAAATCAATATTGCAAATTAAAGAGCTGAATACTTCAGCAATTTATTAGGAGAAATAATGGATTTGATGGATAAGTCGCAACACAGAGAAAGGAAGAAGAGTAACATAACAAAGGATCACAGCGACGTTTTCCGCCTATTGATGATAAACGATCGAATTAACACCCAATATTGCAGCTGACATTTTCTATAGACTCGCGGCAGCTTTATAGCGGCCTTTTTGACGGATTCGTTTTGAATATCGAACAAAAACGTCGGTCCAAGTCATGCCAACGCCACAATTGTTTACGTGTTATTCGTTAGCTGTTGATTGGTGGTTATAAATATCCCAAACCCAATAGCTTCTATAATAAAAATCGACTTGAAATATGATTTGGAAGTCTGTTTTAAAGGCTTGTGCTGCATATTGTCGTAACGTTTGTGTTTTCTGTTTTATTAATTTTGTAGGACATTTTTTTGTAGGTTTTGGTATCAGAAGTAACTAAAACTGCATGATCAGAATATTTAACCATTAGTAATACTGTGTTTCTTTTGGATGAACTAATAAATTAGTTTTTTGTTTGCTACTTAGTGTAAGATACAATACAATGAAATATGATGATGTATTCACTTTTAACTTAATTCCTCTATATTTATAAAACTTACTAAACAATGTTCGGTGAAAACGTGTCATAAGTGGTTTAAATTCAAAATGAAATGAGACTTCGGTTTACAATATTGTCCGAACACACTTTCCACTCGAAACAAATTCTACTTTAGTATCTTACTGAATAATTAAACACGATCGCGGTAATCGATTTTTACTTAGCCACCTTAAAACATAAGGGATTTACAACCTGCTTACTGAGTCTGAAAAGCTTATCGTGGTATCTCCGATGCAATACCGAGTGAATCGAACAGTCGGTCTACATGCAAATTACGTTCCCAATCGGGTTTTAATTAATCTGGCATTATCATATTTGGATATTGCGAGAGAGAAACAAATTGTTGGATAATTTCAATAGTATCTTCATGAGAATTGATTGTATTGATATGATTTTCAAATACGATTATGCAGTTCATGAATAATTCATAGTTTCGTGAAATATTGATTATATTTATAGATAGAAAATTGGTTTCATAGTCTGGATTCTTATTTTTATTATTTTATGAAATATATCAACAAAGGGCCTGGCCCTTTGAAGTTCTCGTCTTCTGTTTAGTTTGGTTTTCGTATGTTATTGTTCACATAAAGGGATCTTGACGAAAAGTGAGTTCACACATTTCCTTCGAAGTTTGTTGAAATAAAATGAAGTCTCGTATAAATGTAGTCACTATCTGATCGTTGACTTCGAAGGTATACCACTAACGTTGAAGTTGTTGTTGAACGTTATAGTAAATTATATAATTAATTTATAACCTAAAAGTTTTAAAGAGAACTCGACTTCTGAGTAGTAATAAAGATGTTAAAGCGTTCTGAAGATGTCATCGTGATCAGTGACTTTAGTTGCTGACTGTACCATAACCAAAACGAGATGCACAGTTCTCATGATAATGAACAAACATCTTTCTACAACAGAAGATACTCTCGGTACACAAATTCCACAAATTAAACTGTTGATTTTGTTTGAAAAGGTGAAATGATTTCAAGATATATACCTTCTTCTACGTATCTTGTAAACAAATAGCGAACAAGCCATACTAAAATACAGCTCTATACTGTATGCACTTAGAACGACGATAGCATTATAAACCGTACAAGCTCAAAAGTTAGTTCCTATCCAATTTCCTGTAAACATTGACATTTATTTTTGAAGCGCAGCGAGCGGGGATCGTCGAGTACAATGGAGATTGAGGTGCAATTCCACAAGTTGAGATAGTTAAGCTAATGTCCGACGACGCTGCGCCAGTAATATTATACTTACAACCACTTTAAATGTGTTTTGGAATCAGGAACTTTAATCCAATTACAATGTAGTTCAATTTCCATACTAACTTACATCGTTTTATGACCTTTAAGAATAAATTATCGGTACCTACTAGCTGGTCAATAATGAACAGTTATTGGCTAAATGAATTAGCGAAGATCATTTTAAGGGTTAAGTTTCACGATCATGGACGAGTCGCCGACCATGAGCACTAGAAACGCTATATTTAGCAATTTCCCTGGAATCAGTTCATATTTAAAACACGTAGCAGCTTTTTAGCAAGTAAGCCCCAAATATATTTCCTACAAATAAGCTTATATATATCCATTTCATCGCTTAGCATTACAACTGCGATTAGCCTGGTATGTCCTACTGCTGGGCAAAGGCCTCCCCTTCATACATTCGATTGATTGCAATCCTGCATTGGACGCAATTTCTAAATAAATTATTATGATCATCACGCCTTGTTTTTCTGGTCTTAGCATTATTGAATTAAAATATAATTGTTTAATATTAACTGTAAGCAATAATTATGTAGGTATTTTAACTTAAGCGTTAAAATATTAAAGTTAACCTTTGATGCGAAGCTACACTACCGTTACGTGACTAACGTTATTGCGGATAGAATTTTGTTTAAACTTATCAAGAGCAAAGTTTGTTTTAAGTAAATTTACTTTCAACTTAGTAGTTTTTACCTGAAAAACATTAAGGCTTCATTACTGGTTGCTTCGGGAATTTACGCGAACATTATTCCGTGTCATGAATACATTTTTACCTCTGAAAACTGCATGAAACGCCGTAAAATGGAAAACATTTAATGTAGTTTAATTTTAGTTGTTAGAAGTTTGTGAAACAAATTAAATGTTAGCTTGTAAGAGCAGTTAAATTAATATTTAGAAACTTTTAATCGATTTGTAACCGAACTGATCTATTACAGTAATGTAAACGATACAATATAGATATGTACTTATACAACAGCATCCTGTCTGATTGGCAAACAATGAACAGCTTAATAGATGGATTTAGTTTTATAATTTAGAGGTAATGTTCATTGAAAGAGATAAAGTTTGACGACCAATACGACAGAATTTAGAGAAATCTCATCGCCGATCACAACTAAAACATAAAATCCTGTTATTTTGATAAATAAATCCCATAAAAATTCAAGTTTTGACACTATTTACTGCTCATTTAGCAAATGATTGATTGATTTCGAACTGAGCCCATAAAAAAACTCCATTACATTTCAAACCTGATTTGAAAATGTGTTGCTACATTTTACAGATCCTTAATTATTCCCATTCATAAAACAACCAACTACAAATCACATCCCAATCTCATTAGTAATTCCATCTATCAAATATTAGCTTGTATGAAGGTTGGCGTGAATTACCCATGTAATCTCGCCTGTCCCTCGGCACACATCGCGATAACACCGTAGATTACGCTACCCTTGTTCAGCGCCACCTGGCGTCATATCCGTCAATCATTAATAACGCCCGGGCAGCTGAGATATGTGGGGGCCAAATTATACGAGGCAGCGGATAATTTACTACATAGCATATAATATTTATCGAGTCGTTTTTAATATCAATCAGAGATCGGACTAGTATATTGCATAATTATGCAAGAGGTATTAGAAGGAGGCAGTGGTATGCAATATTATTCTATCCCTTTCATTCTTTACTTGGTAACAAAATAAATAATCTAATAATATATTACCAAATACGTTAGCATTCCATATATCATCTTCTCCTCTTATCCAGATACGAGTAGGTATTTCAAGAGGGAAGAAGCTTAACCGAGCTGTGTTGATTATTATGCACATGTAATACTATTCGTTCATTCGCTTTCTCTCGTAAATCAAATCACAAAGGGATAGCCCTGTTTACCAACATACGGCGGACATAGCCCGCGGCTAATAGGCGGCTAATTTTCTATGCCACAACACTAGAGATACATGTGCCGATTGGTGTGTGCCCATAACTTAGCATCATCAACTGGAACTAAAAGCTTTAGTTAACTATAAAAGCTTTGTGTATAAGTGAGGGTACCATTTTTTGGCGCAACGAATGTATAGTTTTAAGTTCTTCTAATGTAATTTTGGTTTTGATTTGCCAATAAATAAATTTATCTTGGTTTCAGTTTTAAATTAAAATATGTATAGCATAATTTTGGTTGTAATTAATATTGGGCCCTGTGGTAATAATATTTCAGTTCTGTCTTGCAGCTAATTGGCATAAAATTATAGAATAAGTAAAGAATATAACCTATATTTGTCAGCTGTCAAATCTTGTTCTATTTTGTACATTGTGGTTTTCGAGAGGCCTACGTTCAGTAGTGGACGGCAATAGGTTGATATGAATGAATGGGCGGTTTTTAAAGGAAAAAGATAGCAAATTCCAGAAAATAATCTTCCCAAACGTTGATTGACATCAAATACTGCCTGAATACCAGTAAGAAAGCAAAATTAAAATTATGTATTCCAAATACCAACACACATCTTCATCAATACGAATTATAATACAGGCAGCTACCCCATCAATCTTTAATACACATTTCCTTTTCGATTTGACGTGAACGTAATGACGTTTCATTTCTCAAGTCACAGCGAAAAAACCTCATGTAAATCTTATTCCCTCGACATCACTTCAACGTTGTCGACATAAAAATTCGCCAACGGAGAGGCACCCTCGCATCGAGAGGGTTTGAATATGCAAATTGTAAGGTAGCACTCTTATAGCCCTCCGACTAGGATGGCGGACTGCCATTTCTAGAGAAAATATTATCATTGGAAATTCTTTTAAACCAAGTTATTTGCTGGAAGTCGATTATCGGTAAAAGGTACAAATTCCGATGTTAATGTGGATTCGAATTTCGAAGACGATCAAAGGCAAATCAAATGTGCTAACTCGTGATTGTGAAACGTATGGGTAGGTATATTTAAATGGCGGTATGATGCGGTTGTGATGGCAAGTGGCGGTAGCCTAATGGCTAGGGCGTCGGACTTGCGATCATGTGGTTGCCGATTCGAAATTCACCCATTGCACTACCTAAGTGAACCCAGTCGTAGGTAATACAAGCATTTAGCTTAGTACGAGGGGTTAACAAGAATACTAGTAATGTGCGTAATTATAAGCTGTTACATTTTTATTTTTTTCTTTCACGTCAATTCTGGGTTTCGTATATCTGGAGTTTCTTCATACCACTTTGGAAAAGCTATTAAAATAACATCTCCTCGACCGACCTCGGCCACGATGTGCGTTGCATGATATCCTGATTAACTAACTAAAATATTTTTTACCAAATTTATTAGTCAAGACTGCTTTTAGCAATAGTGACGTATTAAAAAAGTCATCCGGCTTAAGCTTAATATAAAGGCTGAATAACATCAAAGGCAAACAAAAAACATATTTAAGCATCAACCCCGAGGCTTGTTGAATATCCCAAAACGTTTCAGAATCCGCATTCCGCTCGTCTTCGCACTCTACTACCCGCAAAAGTAAAAATATTTCACCTTAACCCCGCGGTTATTTAAAAGGGAAAATGTTAGAGGTACCGAGGTCGGCATTAGGTAGGTATTCGTGAATTCAGTGCACCTACACTGGGGAATGGGGCGGAGAGATTGGCTCGTAAAGACACGACGTGGCTACCTCTCTAATTATAATCCGTTAATTGTGAAAAATCACAGCCCAACCCACTCAGGAGTTAAAAGGGGGGAATCTCGGTAAAAGTTGTATAAAGCTTTAGGGGTGACCCGCAATTATGATGTTTTGTTTCAATTTGAAGCGGCGGTAGCCTAATGGCTAGGGCGTCGGACTTGTGATCATGTGGTTGCCGGTTCGAAACTCACCCATTGCACTACCGACGTGAACCCACTCGTAACACAAGCATTTAGCTTAGCACGAGGGGTTAACAAGATTACTAGTAATGTGTGACCCACATTGCTAGTAACGTTTTTTTTAAAAAAAAAAAAAAAACCATGAAATTTTGGATTTTTGCTTTTTCGAATTTTGGAACATCTTAAAACGTTTTAGGCGAATGTTGACGAGTTACGGTAATTGTCTTGCAGAAATTGTTACCAAAAACAATTGGGAAGACCATGATAGTAAGCTCAACATATATTTTACAATTGCCTAATATTTTTCTCGTCGTCTCTCAAAACAATTGAATTAAAACGTGTCGAAAAATGTGTCAATGCATATGCATTTTAGTGCCGTTACCACTACAGTGGCGATAAAATGCGTATTTGTAATATCGATCTTCGGAACCGCAAATTGAACGTTCCTTCACGATCAGCAGAATATAAACAGAACTTTTAACGTAGTATTAGGAAATGCATTCAATATACAAATATTTTTCTTAATACGTGAATAATTTCGTGAAGTTATTCACTCTAACTCTGTTTCTCGGTCACTCAATCACTATAATTCTGTTAAGCGCTTATGTATGAATATGAGTTTTATGTAAATTAATGCCAAAGTTCAGGATCTCTTTCTACAATAAACGTAATATTCTATCGCTAGGCTTAACGTACTATCGGAAAAGATATAAACTTTTATTATAACGTTGGAAAACTATAATCGTAAATGTTATCATGGAAATAAAACCCATATTAAATAACATACGACATATACTCAGGTTATTGGTGAACTAGGGAAATTGCTGAGCCAACAGTTATATGACGGAGAAAACGTTTTCAACATTTTCAATTGACATTGGCAAGTGTGACATATAGAGCGGTACTTATAATACAATATATTAAAAATTTAAAAATCCCCGACAATTGCATTATATCTTGTTCGATTTTCATCAAACATAGCTAAGAACACTCCCGACTAATGCACCTTTCAATTCTTTCTTTTTGCTTCGGGGGTTAAAAATATTTTTTAATGATAGTCTGTCTGTTAATTCCAGCTAATCTCTGAAACGGCTCGACCGATAGTAAGCTGGCAGATAGTCTATGTTATAAGGAGTAGCTTAAGCTATTTAAAATCACGCTACGACTTAATTAGCCGAGGAGATAGAATTAAATTAGAAACCGGCAGAGCTTGTTATGTATAAAATGCATACATACTGACTAACAGTACCTATGTATGTAGTCAGTCACATATTATATCTATATCATTTCACATTCAACCTCCCACGACGCCGTAGTTATCAATGGGAGCGTATAAAAACAGGAAGGTAATACAAACCTCCCACATGAATAACCGAACGACATTGAAAGGTCACATTGAAGCTCTCAAGGTCGTATCGTACACTACCCTCGGAATACATAATAAAGTTTTCAAGATTTTACTCTAGTTACCGTGTTCCTAACTCGTTTAAGTAATAGCTGGCATCGTGTATTAAAGACTGGTACAGCCAGCATCAAATATATCGAAGCGAACAGACTGTTCATAATTATCTGAGCAACTAGGGAAATTTAACATTATCTCAAAGGGATAAAATACATTTCTGAATGACAGCTGTCCTGTACGGTGTCCATTCTAAACTATCCTTTGTATGCTGACAGTATAGTGTTTAGTATCCTTCTTTTGAGAACTAATAATAATAATAACCCATAGCGGGACAATTCTCACTTTATTCGGAGAAGCGGTGAGGATGAAAGAGGTGCACTGTTTGATGCTGTCTGATTTGCGACTGCTACGCTAGAGGTTTTGGGTGCGATTTTCTTCAGGTCGAGTAAAGTGCAATTGGGTTTTTCAATTAATACTCAACAATGAATATAATGAATATGAATAAATATAATTATTTATGGAATTCTTCCTTTATTAACTAGTTCAGAGATGTATCAGAACTTTTATTCCGAAGCAGAAAAACCTTTTCTAAAACTTTATTTCACTGTGCCCACTCAATACTCTGCAATTTACTTTTAATACTAAACAAGTTCAAAAGTTACAACCCCAATGGAAAATGCAGTTCAGAAACCAACCCTTAAGTTCCAAATTAGATTTTACGAAGTTACTCTTTTACGTAGAGTTACAATTAAATTCCGACTCAAAGTGAAGGTATTAAGGTTGGGAATTGCAGGACAAAGCGACGCTCGGTTCAATCAGTTGGACATTTTATTGTCGGAAATAGTAATTACTTCGAAACTCAACAATTTAGTTGCAAAAACGTTTTTCGTTGAATTTTGTAATGAACCTTAAATTCGAATTGTTGTGAGAATATTTCAAACAAATAGATACTTTTAAGTAGCCATAATTGAGACATTTGCTAAATTGCCTTTATATTAAGATCATTGGTTTCAATTGGGCTCAATCGATATAATTAGTGATAGCAGCCAATACCTAACTCGTATCATATTATTCCTTGGAAAATTAGTTATCATTTATTCATATAAAAATAATTTTAAAAAAATCGTTTACGTGTGCATTTTCTACATTTATACCTACATAAAAAAAATAATGCTTAAATATAAAATAATACTAAACAAATTACTCAATTTCGATTCAAAGGTTTCTTGACAAGTACGTTCACTATTTAATTTTAGAATTCTATTTGGTCTAGTACAGTCGTGAGAAAAATCGTTACACACAATTAATAAACGTCAGTACAATAAAAATGTCCTTGTAAACATGTTACGATCACGACATTCTAAGCCTATGGGAAACTGTTAACCATAGTTCATAATACAACATTGAACGATAAGTGTTTATGTTAATTAAAACCATAAAGATCGCCCCTGAGGAATGGCCGCGAACACGCCACAGCCATTGTTATTCCATACTTAAGTTTTGTTAAAATCGTCTATGGAAATACCTATTTTTATTGTAATGCGAGCGTAGCACAAAGGTTTTTGAGTCAGTTTTCAGTTCAAGGTTGTCGTGTGTTGCATGTACTTTAATGAAAAGGTAAACATGCTGAGCGTGACTGTACGGGGTGTATATTTGGAGCCAGGCAAGCGTGAACGAGATGATTGTGTAGCTGATTCTGAACCTGAGACAACAAAAGCGACTTAACCTTGACCGTTTTTTGTAAAAGTAATAGGAAGGTTAAGAGAAAGGGGTTGTAAAGAAGAATATGTTCATCGTGACATAACCAACCGTCTGAATAATAAGAACATCAGTGAATTAGAATCGGTATCATAATATTATGTAACAAAAACTCTCCAAGACTGTTTTTGAGGAATCAAGAATATTGAACAAAAAAAAAATGGTTTATGTGAGAAATGTTTTTTGACTGTCTTGCTGGTTGCAGTTGTAAGCGCCGATGCTGAGCTTGATTTCAATTCCCATGTCAAGACAATTGATAAGTATTGAGTTATTCATTGCCCGGTCAATGGTTCGCCACCGATTAATGCAACCGAAAACACACCGGCGAAGTATCCATCATTACATTTCTGTTTAGGCTTTCAGGAAAAACAGGCGTGATAGTATGTCATGTTCTCTAAATAACGATGATGTTGAGATTTCTAAGCAAGAAATTTATATAAAAACAAATGGGATGAAAAAATCTTTTTACATTGAAATATATAGAGAAAAATATTTCAACATAAATCTTCACTTCTTTTCAGACATGTAAAAAATTATGCATGCATTTTGCCTAAGTACGCACACACTTTATATTCTCAACATTTGTGCGTAGTTGAACGAATGAATGGACCTAGAGTAAATGTGGGTCGTAGTCGCGTTTTTTGTTGAGTTACATTCGTAGCCAGGTGAATGGGATGTTTAATTACATTCGCTGTAAAGCATTCATTTACTCCCTTTATTTTTATATCTCAGCTTGGAAATTAATGGAAAACTTGCAGTTTTTATTACAATTTAAATATATTTTCTGTTTCTATATGAACTATTTGCTTTAGTTTTATTCAACAGCCAATGATGCTCGCTTTTCAGGCTCTGTTATAATTATATTGTTAATACGTTTTTCCATTAATCTCATACTTTATTGCTTTTTTAGAGTCCGGTAAGATGAAGTGATGATTGCGAAAGATTGCTGATGGAAACAGGATACGAAAAGTCAAGGACGAGGTGAAATTGTGCACTTTAGGGGATAGTGGATACCTACGTCCAGCAGTGGACGTAGGCTGATGCTGATGATGTTGAATCGTCGATGAAGAGACCTCATGTTTGATGGGATAGAATAAAAGTAAAATTGCGAAAGAAAGCGCGGGATGCTCGCTCGTGTCAAACAATATCACTTCATCAATTAGCATTCTTACATTATAAAATTACAATTTACAAACAATGTAAACCTCCAAGTGTTTTTTATTGGCATCAAAGACACATAAAATTAAACAATAAGCTTGAAAAGTTTTATTTTATAGAGCTTAAACTTTTTAGTGACTACTGACATAAGCTCATGAAGCCACAAATTTAAAAATAAAACCAAACTTCAACACAATCCCCGCTGAAAATCTCCAGTTCTAACAATTTTCCCGTCGACTGTACCAAGTGCAGAGCGATACTTCAATAATTAGGCGCTTGCTCTTGTTAACTCGTCCAAGTATTGAGACAGCACAATGCCACAGCTAGCCGCGACAGTACAAAGGAATAGTTGCGAACGACCATGCTTACTGAACAACCACTTTTGTGTATACGTAGCAACTATGATTCATTTCAGTTTCATTGTCGGGATATTGATTTAGAATAAGTTCTGTGCAGATGTACTTGTAATTGTTACGATTTTCTTCTACGTTGTAATTGTTCACGTTACTAAAAATAAAATTAAGTTAGGAACATTTTAAAGATTACCACGTTACAACTCATAATCAGGAGATTTAAGCGAGGCCCGAATGCGGTATATTATGCGCCAAATGGATGTAACGTGACAAATGTCCCAAGTAAAAACAAGTGCAAAATATCGTTTAAAATAAGTAATTAACATTATCTCAATGGGATAAAATACGCGTCAGAATGACAGCTGTTGTGTACGGTACTCGTTCCAAAACATCCTTTGTGTCAAGGAGATAGTTTAATTTTCTTAGTTGAGTAGGTTATTTTGAACGGTTATTCTGACGCTGACTGTACACACATGTTTGGTGACAAGTTTTTTAGTACGGTACGGTCTTTCGTTCGGAACGTTAGCCGGTATATAAAAGCACAGCAATCAATTTCCTAAAAGCAAATAACGTGTAAATAAACACGATATTATTTTGTTTCATCTGTGATTGTATAAATACTCAGTATCGTTTTGGAACTCAAAGCAGAGAAACGAGCATGGTAAATTAGGAGCAAAATGAAGACGCAAAGATGAATGTCCCGAATGTTGACAACGTGCTCTTAATTTACATAAAATAAATAGAACCTTTAAAGAACGTCGTTTATTAATTTAAATATTCTGAATAATATTTACGTTTAGTAAATCTTCCATTTCTGGGGCAAAATTTGAAACTGATTTTTTTAAATTTCTTAGAAATGGAAATTTTAACGAAATGTCGCTTTTAACATATCTAGCTAAAGCGTATAAGTAATTCGAAGTTGGCAACACTGACCGCCGCGATGAATGCTTACACGAAAAGTAGGTCGCCTTGAGAGCTACAAACACATTAACGAAATAAGACGGAAAACTTTTATAATTAATGTAATACAATGCCAGAGTTGCGGGGAATTAATGACCTTCTTCCTCTCGAGATAATATTTCGTATTTTGATTGCTGGTAACACAATATCGGTGGAGAGTTCAAGTAAGATAAATGGAAAAACTATCGATATAATTGAGTTTATTATAGGAATGGATAAATAGAACATCGTTTCTGACGAAAAGAGTACTATATTATAGTGGCGCAGATTGGAATTGGAACCGCGGCATCAAATCAGAGTTAATATCCAGCAGTGTTTTGCTATAGTTAATTCGATCAGATAATATGGATCTTGACAAACATCGTCAAACATTAAATGGCCTTTCGGTGACATAATTTTTACTTGATAATTGGCACTTATTAGTACGCTAATAAAACCTCTAGCAAATATATAGCAGGTGTACAGGTCTTCGATGATAATGATGATGATCACAATATGGACCACCTGGGATCGATTAAAAACTTAGCTATCAATAGGTATAATAGGGTCTATTAAAGATCGACAAAAAAAATAAACCGTTTGGTTCAGGGTTTAATATCGCCATTCCTTCACTAGAGGCGAATAAAATATTGACAGCTATAAAACTGTCAGTGTTGCCAGGCGTAGCTCCAGCGATAGATACCGTTTTACGACCGTGACGAGTCGATATTTGGTATGTAAGGGTAATATCGAAAAATATAAAATATACCTAAATATCAGATAAGGGTAAAATAAAGCGATACTGCAGTCGGAAATTACGACACCTAATCTAATTGAACGAATCTACTGCGCATCACGTATTTAGATTGTGTCTGGACTAATAAGGAACGTAAATCACTCACGTTCTTAATAGAGATAAAATAATATTGTGCTATATAGGTTAGTGATTTAGTCACCTGCATTATTTAAATGGGTGATTTCTCCCGTCGTACCCAACAGCTTTTCCCAAAAAACCTACACTGTTCCTGAAAAATAAATACATCTTGCATGGGAGCAAAAGAAAATATATTTTTAATATATTTTTTCAAGTATCAGTTATGGGTACATGTAACTAAATCGACACACTGTATATTTCAGGATTCCTCTTACGCACTTATACAGGTCATATCATACAACTGTACAACATACCTGTAGCATAGGCTGGTTCAAGGTCGTCTTCATCGTCAGTGTGGTGCCTGCTGGAGGCGTGCGAGTGGGAGTGGTGGCCCACCCCCACGTGCACCGGCTGGATGGGCTGCTCGTAGTGTTTGTGATGGTCCACGTACACGCGGTGGTGGTGCGGACACGGGGCCGGAGCCAAATAGTCAGCCAACGTTCCACCACGAGTCAAAGTCGAACCCGCACTCAATGTTCCACCACCCGAGCAAGACGCTAACGCACTCCGTACTGATCCTAAGTCTAGAGACGGTCGTCTGGATAGTTCACCGTAGCTTTCGCCAAACAATGCGCTAGCTGGCACCGCGTGCCGCACTTCGTGTTGGTGGTGGGAGTGTCCACCGTTTGATGACGAATGCGGGGACGCAGAGTGGTCGCGACTGTCGCGAGACGTGGATGCTGTGTGGATGATACTTTCATCGTGTGTCTCCATAACTTCCCTCGCGGTCGGCGGGTTTGGGTGCACGTGCACGGCGGACGTGCCCGCGCGGCGCGGACTCCGCCCGCGGTCCGGCAGCACCGACGATGCCGACCAATAACCCCACGCCATTTTTGATCACTGTTTATTACACTATTACAAATCAAGCTCTAGCCATAAAACACGGGGACACGAATGATCCTACGGAAGGTGTACGTTCAAATTGTGAGTGTCCACATCTATAACCGAGGGCTTTAGTTTCGGGGTCGCATAATCCCAGCCTGTGGCGGGCGAGGTCGCCGTCGTCCGGTCGAGGGGACACGACAATTGTGTAAACGAACCTAATCTCCTTTGACGTTGGCGCCCCGGGCCCGACGAGACAAAGCTTCGTGACCGCACACAAGCGCGCACGTGATACATCGCAAAATATTTTGACAAGCGACTGTCAGTCAAGTCTCGTGACGTCGGTGTCAATCAGGTTATCCTGTTTATATCGTGGCCACTGAGTTTCATTTCATATCTCATTGCGCCGATAGGATCGGGCGCGGTGACGAGGCTCGGTGGGCTTTACTAATTCGGGATCATTCAACTTGGACCAGTTTCGGGTCCCACTAAATGAGATGGAAACTCCGCTGATATATAACGATAAACAATGAACGCCTAAACCGGTGAACATGTATTGCTGGCTGCTGAATTTACAGGCAAATACGTCTGGCGGATGATTTATGTGTTTTTGATTTGTGTTCAAAGGACGCAGTCAGTAACGTAATTAATGATTGTTAAATTACGATAGTCTGAAGAAATATGCGAGTCATTATGGGATATTAAGTTTAGCTTCTTATAAGTTGGCTTTTAGCATGCTTCATTAAGCGGTAACCTATTTAAAGTGCATAGTGACGTCAGAGCGGAGGCGTGCTGGGCGTCGACGTGTATTGCTTCATGGGTCGGAAACCGCCGCGATACAGGCTGACAGTGTAAGCCCCTTCAGACGAGGGGTGCGTCGATGCGGTTCCGCTGCGCCACTTTTAGCCAACTCGCTATAAATCCAGTAGAAGCCAGATCAATGGCCAACATAATAAACAGAGTATACAATAAATTCGCTCCTTGTTATCTTTGCACATAAAACACTGTCACATTGTTTGTGCTGACATTTATACCTCGAAAAGGGGTGACGTTATTCTGATATGCTTATTTCGTTAAACAAAAGTTAAATGGCGCTGCGTTATTCTGGGTATTAAAGGCCATTATTTTTGGGAACACAATTAGCATTTAAAACTAGAATTTCATTTGTAAGTTTGTTGTTACAATGTAAATGTATGCATTGTTTTATTACATAATACATAGTTATTATATTTAATTGTACATACACACATGAACTCTAAAGATTTAGGAGCTGCATATATCATGTATAATGAACTATTTATCTATCTCGGCAGTGGGTAATTTTTGAACCTTATCACTTGAAATATAAGGTCGAAAATCGGGCAACTGTTCATGTATTTCACTTTCAGAAATGTGGACGCAATGCGAGAATGGATTAGTGTTATATTAGACATGTCACCTATTAATCTTATTATGTATGAAGATGAACAAACTATGGGATTTGAGGATAAAAGAAAGTGATGTTGACTGAACTAATCATTTACTTTACCGTGTAAATTGTAACATGTATTTTTTTCCAGTAGTGGTATTTAAGCTGAAATATATCATAATATTATATAAGACTGCCTCATTAGTCTAGTGGTCCTAAGCGCGACTGCTACGCTAGGGGCCCTGGGTTCGATCCCCAGGTCGAGCAAAGTGTTATTAGGTTTTTCTATGAAATTTCTAGTAGCAGCTCGGAGTCTGGATTTGTGCCCGGTTAATGGCACCTATGCCTAACCCTTCGGGGAATACAGGCGTTATGGTACGGTATGTATGTATATTATATATACGAATGTAACTATGTCTGTTTCTTACATTTTCACGTCAAAGCCGCGGAATAAATTTCGATGAATTTTAGAACAGGGATAGCAATCTATTTTTGTAACAAATTTTATCGGAAGGTCAAATTACCTAGGAGAGGAAAAGTACCTTATGACGCTAGTGACAGGACAGCAACGTCAGTTGTAAATACATGCAATACTTTTATGCTTTCTCGAAAATACATAGCAGATAGTTCCAGAAAAAAAAAAGGCTAGGTCTTTACTTTCTTAGTCATCTAGTTTGAAGTCTTATGAGCAACATGTATGACAAACTTTACCTCATGCAAACATTTCGACACAATAAGAAAATCCGTAAAGGCAAGTTTGCACGTTCGCGCGAAAAACGTACCGCAAAAACTGTCGAGAAAATTACGCGTTTCGAGCGAAGTGAACTTATTTCATTATGAGGTCTTTGACGTCGGCTCGACTTCGCAGAGTACGGACTTTAACGCCCCGGGATATATTGAAGATACATATCTTACGTGTTCGGTAATTAAATGCTGTATCCTGAATGAGTACGCCGCTTTTAGCAGATTAAACTTTTCGCTCGTATAATTTGCAAGAAAATTTCTCTACTTTCTGTTTTTAACTTTTATATCTTCACTTTTTCTTTCTCTTTTATCGCCTGGGCTTTAATTAAACAAATTTTCGAAGTATGTGTTCTTGGAATGATTAATTAACGAGACGAAATATCGACATCGTTAAACTTAGAATACTTAACTTCTTTAATTAACTAGCAACGCGATTTACGTGTCGATATTACGACGTTTGGGGCTACTTAAAGTATCAAAATACGTCAGTAAACTGGAGTCCTGAGTCAAACTACACTTGAAGACGCTCGGGTAACGAAGCGTTTCCGTAAATATGTCGCGATGCCGTGCGGATCAGAAAGTTTACGTATATACAGTCCCTAAGGGTATTTGCGGATTTCTATCATTTTATTTCTGTCTGACAGTTCCAAAAATTCCCATATTTTATATTACTTTTCCTTTTCAGGTGTCCAATATACGCTTTTGGCGCGTGTGAATGACAAGATATATGAACCACCGAAAAATGCAGGTTCAGATCCTGTCCGAAGTAAATTGTCTTTTAGTTTCTATTGCGGGGAATATTAATAGGGATAGTTTTTAGTTTATCTATAGTACGTTTGAAATCAAGCGTAATTCTCTTAAAAAGATATATTATATAATTTTAGTGTCTTTAATACTGTTCACAGCATGGTTTCTTTACGGTTCGACGCGATGAGGCCTGGGCCGGTGTCGGCTAAGCATGTTCACGAGCACGGTACTGTAGAGGACCAGGATTCACTAAGGGGGTTTTATTTAATTAAAATGCGCAATACGGGAAGCAGAACTTGTATTCACTCCATCAAGTAATCCTTACTGACAAAATCAAGTTTTTACTAGATATATTTCAAATTTAAAACTACTTCGGAACTCTTTGTTCGCATTTTTTAACTAGCCGGTGTCCACGTACCGGCTTATATGACGTCTTAATAAAGACTTATTGTACTTAGCGGTACCGTAGTGCCATCAAACATATATCTATAGTAGCCCATAAAACACTGAGGATCGTGTCTAAACACAGCAAGTGAACCGTAGGTAGGCACGATATGTGTATAAGAGGCCTTAATTGAATTAAACTCACTTCAGTTTTTAGTGTGAGTGCTTTTGGCATTTATTAGTGCAGCTGAGAAGGGCGGAGCCTTTTGTGACTTGCACCGCGTTCAACCATCGGCTAGATTGACTTTCAAAGCATTTAAGACGTCTTTACAGTGTGAGATGACTTTAAACGGCAGCCTGCCTTCATATAAGGCTTTATGTACAGACAGGGAGACAACGTAAGTAAGTTAGTGTCATAATTATCAACCCATTTTGCTATCCCACAATTGGGCACGGGTCTCGTCTCAGAATGAGAGGGATTATAGTCCACCACGCTAGGCTACTACGGGTTGGCAGACTTTATTGAGTAGTATTGTGTATCAATAATCGAAAATATCATTCTAAAGGTAGTGTTGACATCGCCACCAAAATAACTATCCAGGAAAAACGTTAACACGCGAGCCCGCGGATCGAATGATCCCAATACAATCACATTTGCATTCACAAACGTGGATGGTATTCCATCGTGGCAGCCAAGCAATTTAATTTAAAATTTATTTCGGTCATAGCTTGTATGGAACAGCAAAATATTTTTATTTGTGAAATTTTAACTCATGTCAGTATTGGATAACGAACATGGAAGCAATAATTTTCACACAGATGAAGTATTACTTACAACATGGTCTGTTTTTACCATGTGTTTGTGAAAAACATGTATGCACTGTGTTTTTTACTCATCCATCATTTATTTATTAATGCATCAGTCGGGTGGTAGTTATCTCGGTTTTACAGTACCTGCGAATATAGTTTTTTTTTTTTATTATATTTAGGTACCTATTTAAAAAAATATCGTGTTATTTATTAAATTCTAGGGGGAGACATAAACTGTATAGTGTTATGCGGTTTTTTAAAAGAAATGTTCAGTAGTAACTCGAATCTTGGATTTGTGATCGGTAGTAGGCTGGCCTCTATCAACATATGGAACTAGCTGACTCGAAAGAAGTTGTCCTGTCTTACCAATTAGTCAAGTTATGATGTGACAAATAGAGAGAAATAGGGATATATTTTTATATAATTATATATATAGATAGTTTAAAAAACCTACTGGCGAACCTACACCTTGGGTATATACCTACACGTGACAGTATGCTATGTTAATAAGACCACTATAAAGCCCACACAAATAGAATTACCGGCTTCCATGCAGATTACGCAGTAAGCTTGCCTGGCTTACTAAATAGAGGAGGTCACAACAAATCCCGTAGAAATATAACCGTCATATAGTGCACGGACTGCTACTAATTCAACAGTTTTATGGTACAATACGGATCGTAAACTAGTCTAAAAGCTTCCGTCACTTTATTTCTATGACTTCGCGTAAGTACAGTCGGTGGCATAAAGGTACGTGTTTAATAATATTAGTATTTTAATTCCCTTTGTTTCTCCCAACTCAATGTTGTTAATAAATTAACCCTTATATCCTATGTTTTACGTGTTACGATACTAAGATAACTCACGACGTTATAGCTCTTGTTTTCCATGGGGTGGGGACCTGGTGATCTGTAATACAGGCATTTCATGCCTAACTCAGCTCCTCACACATTCCAGACTTTAAAATGAATGCACAACCTAATAGATATAAGTAACATAATTATATATAATTTTGTAAGTTCTGTTTATGTGAGGAGAAATAAACGTGATTATTATAATAATAATATAAATTTAAGATTTATTTCTGCAATAACATATATCTCTTGCAGTAAAATTAGAGTGGATGTCAGATATCACAGAAAGGTTATAGAAGCGTGAGTTAAGATACAAATGGACAAAACCGAGACAAATCACAATATTGAAAAGATTTGAGGTAAATATGTTTGGTACTCTCGCAAGGAACAAATTACAAAACACGCCTACAAAATGATACCAAAAATTCACATATGTTATGCTTTTTTATTTATATAGAATTTAACCCTAAACGTTGCGCTGGCAACGTTCACAGTATAAGCAATTAATTGCAGAGTAAAACGGTTGCAATGTCACATAAATAATGTGAAGCCAGCCTATCCCCTGCTGGCACCATAAGTAACGTAAAAGCAACGGTACCGTAACGCTCGGTTGATTCTCTATAACTTGTACACGCCGGTTTTTCTTTCACGTTTTCAGAGAAAAGAGGGATAATTATATTTACCCGTGACGTCAAAGTAAATTAATATAACAGAATTAATACAGCAAAACGCCTGGATTTGAATAGAAAACTCGAAGTCGTCGTCATTACTGTTTCTTTAAAAAACGTATTTTAAGTTCTTATTGTAACATATTCCGTTTCTTTTATTTATTAAAAATAAGCATCAAACCATAATGCGTTTCAATTAGAATTATATGTGTAACACCGATCAATGTAGTCACGTTTAATACCAACATAAACCGTTTTCCTAGCGATAAAATTATTTGCTCAATGCATTTGTTACACCACCGGAAATACGCCTTTTGATAACTGATAAAAAAAGTTGTACGTAGGCTTCTACATAAAAAGTGAATATCAACTGAGATCATTAGCAATAAGGAAAACGAAGCAGCAGGTGTACTTTACAGAGACAAATGGTCCTCCAAAAGTTAGCACAAAATAACATTATTCAAGATACAGCACTCAATCTTTGTCGTAATTTAAGAAAACAAAACGTCTGTCACTGTCCACCTTTTGATTTCAGGAAAAAGCAAACAAAAGGGGAAATAATTAATGCAGTTTAACTGTTCCCGCACGGCCACGGTGTAGGAAAAACATATGACATATATTTTTTTTATTCTGTAATTAATAACTGTTAGTTCATTTTTCATCGTATCAGTCAAGTTGGAGCTTTAAATTACTTTTAAATTATTTTATGGTTTATATATTTTGTTTCACGAATCAGTCGATTTTTTCCTTCACATAAACAACTTTGTAATCTTAGCAGGAAAATGCTTAACAAATACAAAAATATATTTTATTTTATCTTTGTTACCTACCACATCAAACCTTGTAATTTGCTGAAACTGAGTTACGAAAATTACTTAAGTACTGTTTTTTTATGGAAAGAAAATAATTAAACATACAAATATATTAGTGTCGCTGTAGGCTGTAACCGTTAGCGCATAAAGGTCTAGATAAATTTCATTAAAACGCATATAGTTATTTTTAATCACGAAATAGTCCAAAATTTTAAAGTTGTTTTCAAACTGCTTTTAAATTAAAAGACTAATTAATGAATAAAAGCTGGCCGAAAATATATTTTAGGAAAAAAGGATTACAACCGAAAAATAGAATGAATTAAGTTACATAAACTTTATCTGATCAATAGAGTGAAGACAGTCAGTGTGCATGATTTATGGGTGGTCTCTAACTTTACATTTTTGTTAGTGACTGTACTGCGTTTTGTGAAATTGTAATTTCTGAAAACATTTTTATTTTATATTTGGAATTTATGTCTAGAAGCACTTAATATAAATACTGAATCACCCTCTTTCATAACGAAAACATGCTATAATAATCCTAAAAACTTCACATTACTACTCCCAGCTACTATGTAGTTCTACGTTCATACGGTCTGGACATTCAAATATATTGAAAAGGTCAATTAAAAGATTCATAGACAAGCCTGTAATTAGAGATATTTAAAAAAATACATAAAGGCAGCTGAATAGTCAACTCTGACTGTAAAGGTTACATTTTAAGTCCTAATGAAAAGCAAACACAACTTTCAATGTGAAAAGGTCACTTGGTACAAAGGTAAATTAGGGAATGCCGCAAAAACATCTCATTGTTTAGAACCAGCAATCTTATTTAGTACTTATTCTTTATTACCATAATATACTATCAAGGCTCTATTCCCCGAAGGGGTTAAGCAGGCGTAGGTATTCTGATCATGTTCAGTATGTGTTAAGTCTCACTTAAAAGGGGTTGAGCCTAGTGCCGTTAACCGAGAACAAATTCAAACTACTAGCTGCTATCTTCGAACAATGCTGGACCTGGGAACTGATTCGAACCCAGGATATCACGCAAAACAGCTGCATTGGAGACTACTAAATATATTAAGCATTTGACTGTACGATTAAAAACACTAAAAATTCATTAATTATAAATTACGGCAAACTTTTTTCCTAAAAGTTAATTTTGATGCAGTACCACTCGTACTACACAGTATGGTCCTTTGCCTACAATAAAATTGGTCCTTCGAGCCAGACTCACGGGTATTTAAAATGACATCTTTAAATTAAATACGAACGTTTTGCGTGCCATATGCTAATTGGTTCAGGAACTGTGGTGAAATTAATACTCTTTGGGGCTAAATCCATCCGCTTCATTGGGCCGCGAGTCGGCACACGTCGACAATTGAACGCCTTTTGCGGTTTCGTAATCTTGACGCCTTTGTTTAATCCACTTGGAGGTTTAAATACGACGATTTTTCACTATATTTCAAAGAAAGACGAGGTTTTTAATAGGACTGTGTTTTTTGTGTGTATGTTACGGGATATCGCGTTTCGCGAACCGATAATGATGTATGTATTTTTGATAAAATATCGTTTTCGGTCACAACTGGAGCCGACGCAATGTTAGACGTTATCTGACGAACATGGCGAAGAAAGAACTAGGAGAAGGCTTCAAGGGCTAAGGACCAAGAGGAATGGAAGGAGGTTAGGTATACCTTTGCCCTGCGGGTTCGGACGAAATGGGCTATATAAACAGAAAAATACTTCCTATCTAGTCCCAACTACTTTTTGTGTTTGTGCCTATCGGTTCTGAAGCTAGATCACAAAATCCTTTTTTCTTTTTTATAAAATTCATCATATTTACCAATTCAGTGAATCAAGGCAATTGTTTACGTTTCACCTCCTTATAAATAGCTGGAACCTAGTTCAAGATTTTTTTAGTGATTAGTAGCAATCTAAAGTGCCTATCAGCGTCATTCCGTTATTAAAAGTTGTCGTGACCGTCGCTCATATTATGCGAACCGTTTTACTTCCTATTCCTCTATAACTCGCCCCACTTTAGAAATATTAAAATGATAAGGAATTACTTGGTAAACGACTTGCTTAGTACTTATGAAAGAAATTGCAGATAAAAAAGAAAGGTTATAGGGGCACAATTTAAATACCGTTGGTTACATTTTTTATAGCAAAAATAATTATTCTCCGTTACAAAACTCGCCAGGTCTAGAATTAGTGTTGAAATAAAACGTAGGTAGCCGTAAATAAAACCAGCAGTCAACAATATTTGATTAGTCATAGCTACTTGCTGCTTGTAATGTCGCCTACGGAATTGGAGAAAACACAACGTTGATTCAGTTAAAATATTTTAGCCTAATACTGTTCTTTTGGTAGACATATACTCTACATATATATACATATACTATATACTCTACATATACTCCATATACAGTAAGAGGAATAGAATACTTATATAAACCTATTAAATTATCTTGTACCCTCCCTTCAAGAACCTCGACGCTTTTATTCCATAATAAATTATTTCGGCTAGAAAAACAGTAAGAATCATTGGAGAGGACGAAAGTAATTAAAAATAACCCTATGTAAATTTCAGCTCGGGTCCTTTAAGTTTTACCTCAGCCAATGAAACGAATTAGCCGAGTTAAAGCTTTTAAGGTCACCCGAGGACTTTTGTAGGACGTTTCAGAACAAACAATTAAAGTTATGGATTAATTTGGTGGTATTCATAAATTAGGTGTCTGAAAATAAAACGGGACATTTGGAAGTTATGGTTAAAATACTATAAGCATACGAAATCTTAGAAAGTATTCCGATGAACTTAGAATCAAGTGGAATATACACGGGTTGGAATTTTTGTTTTTCTGTAATAGAAAAGACGCTATATTTTTTAATTTTTTATTATGGGATAACTCGGCAAACGAGCAGGCGAGCTACCTGATGGTAAGTAGTCATCGCCGCCCATGGACATCTGCAAAACCAAAGGAGTTGCAGATGCGTTGCCGAGCCTATTTAGGGAAAGGGAGGGGACGGAGAAAAGGAGAAGGAAGGGGATTGGGGGAGGAATCGGGCCTCCGGCCCTCTCGCTCACCGGACGAAGCGCAGTAACGAAACGCTACTACTCGGACGTCGGTCTTCGGAGTGTGGTACTTCCCCGGTCAAGCCGGCCCATTCATGCTGCGAACAGCGTGGCCCTACCACAACATAAAATATATACAATTTATTAAGATTGCAACAAGTCTATGACGAGTGGTCATCAAAGAGTATAATTAAATTAAAAGGATGAGAATGGCACAGGACTGTGATGAATGGCACAAACCCAGCAATGGGTGAGTCAGGCTGTAGATGATAATGATGAAGAAGAAGTGAAATCTAGAGATAAACATATATCTAAGACTTGTTTTGAAATGAATACAAAAAAATATCTCACCTAAAGACGAATAATGTGGAAAAGAAATTTGACGCGGCGCTCAGACTCAGTATCTCAGTAGGTTAAAGCATCGGGTGTTCCTAATCGGAGGCTGCAGGTTCGAGTCTTGCCCACAGTCTAATGTTTTCTTGGCAACAAAAAATTACGTGATATAAAATTGTTTATAAATTGGGGGACCCAAATTCGGTGGCTGAGTTGAATCGTTAAAATGAGCTGTCTAAATAGAACAAAAAATATAAGAAAGCGTTAAAAGAATTGGTATTGAAACTAGTTAATGACAACAGTTAAACGAAATAAATGTATAAAATACAGATGTTAGAAGAATCTGAGAAATGGACCAACGTAGACCGATTTTTGTATGAAGAAAGACAGATATTTTGAAGTAATTTTAATTGATTTGACTTCTAGCATTACTTGGGCCGGGAAATACAATTCAATTAATGAATTAAATGAAATACAAATGAAAATTGAATGACTCGCAGCTAGTAATAAACTGAAGTTAAAAGTAGATAAAAACATAAAATACATCTTTCAAAATCAGAAATATTTTCAAATAACGTTGAATTTTAGTGTTGGTAGTGAGTTAAAACGCATATATACTCGTACTTATCTCAGCAAAAATGATAGTGCTTTACAGTTTACAACAGTTTACAACAAGACCAAAAATATGTATTCATGAAATATTTGATGGCGTGAGTGACCTCTACTGACCATGAATTTATTTTATTGTTCGTGACTTTACATTCAAATATTTTTTATTATTTCCGTAGCTTAGAGTTACCTACTTTATAAAAACGTAAAGAACTAATTTCTACCAACGAGTCAAAAAAATAAATTATAAATAGTTGACCGAAATTACTAAAACGCAGCACGAAATTTTCCGGAAAATTCTAATTTGTGAACTGTCGAGGGTCATTAATTAGGGGAAGAAGTCATTAGAGGCGATTAAAAAAGTTGAGAGCCTGCCTCGAATATAAATACGGCAAAACGAAGCAACAGTGCAAATACTACGGTACCTACCCGGGAATAAAATGTTTTATGTATGATAGGTATAGGTATTATAATTGCTTACATTAGAAATATGGAGGTTTTGTCTACGATTAATAGCTATATAAATTATGCATAGCCGTACTGTGTAGCAAATTCAGCGCCATTTGAATATTGTTGCAAAAGTTACACATAAGCTTTTCTACAGCTACAGAATTAATATCCTACGGCCGAGCCTAAACAAACTAAGTTCACGGTTTAGCGAGCAGTCCCCATAAGAGATATTTATGAAAAGAAAATTAATATATCTAAGAGCTTTCATGGCTTCATAAATAAACAAGGTATCACATTGAAACTTTTGTCCCTGAGCCGTAGTTTTAAGGTCAACCAGCACTTGCGTACTATAGGGTTAAAAGACCGCGGGCGCGGTCCGGATTACCCTATTAAAAAGAAAGCCACTTCTAACCTCGCCGACACATCCAAAACGATACACTATTTACTTGGGTCGCGGTATCAACACGCATGGATGTGCTGCATGGTCTTAGCATGCCATGGAAATGATAAACACGGTGTGATCGATATTCAAGAAGGTTTGTTTTTCTCGCGTGTCAATAGGAGAAGAGGTTCGTTTTCGGCGAGTTTTCGCTTTCCCGACTTACGCAACGGGATGGGCACGTGGATGACCTTCGTGGCTCGACAGTGGACACTCGGTGGGTTCGATCCGGCGTCGGTCGGCGGTGGTAACTGGGAGGAGTACAACACTCGTATTTGTGGGGGTCGTAGAAAAGGCAGCGGGCGAGTCGCCGCCGGGTCGAGCGCCCGCGAGAGCGATGTGCGGCGGGCAGCGCGGCCGGAGCGGGACTGGGCTGATGGCGGCCGCGCCTGCGTGCGCCGCGCGGTCTCCTCCCCCGATTGATGTAATATTTATCTTGGATTAAGAACTAGATAAGGAGCCGTGGCGAGACACGCTCCGAAAGCGTTCCTCGCTCCCATGTTGTAGCTTTTGAAAAATATGTTTTTGGGAGGACATGAAAATTTAATACTGTAGAAGCTTGTGGGTAGGTTCAGGTTGTCTAAGGCGATATATTTTCGTACAAAAAGCGATTGGCTCATTTGATTAGCGGCTCGTGGAGGCTCGCTTGGATCAATCCGTTGCGGTCCGCGGGTCGGCCGCGTTCGTGCGAGCCCGCCGGGGCTCGGCCGGCTTCGCGCCGCGCGTGACGTCATCGTGGGACGCACGCGCGGCGACAGGTGGGCGCAATGCGCCGCACCTATCATATGATTATGACGTTTCCTATTGGATTTGGTGCCGGGACATTTGGCTGGAAATTGGTTGCGGCAAGTTTGCACACAACGATCTCTGAGTGGGGGTTGGGGTCTTGTCTGTGCAATTAATGCAGCATACGTTTTCAATGACGAGACTTTTATATCAGTTATCGGTATAAAAGTAAAAACTTTTTGTTTATATCTTCAATCATTCATTGTGATATTAAAGTTTATTTAAGTTCACCAACAGCTTGCGTAGATACGAGTAGTGAGCAATGTTTTTGAGCGTCAGATAAGTCGCATTGTTATTCAACGCACGGACTCTATAAGCTGTGTCAATAACGAAATATTTTTAACTGAAACGAATGGAATCCACACGAAATTGGCAATCTTATAGGAAATATGGCAGTGATGTAAATACTTGCGCAAATTTTATTACTACGAGACACAAACACGCTTTATGGCTTATTTGTTTTTCAAAATAGCTTTTTTAAAAGAGCCTTTAGTGGCTAGTAAAGAAATAAATTTCTTTACAAACTAAAAATAAGTTTTTGTATAAGCAATTAGGGTAAAACGTAGTATAGATAAAATTTTATACAGTCTTTTATTATATTATAAGACTTTCTTTCACTGCAGATGTATTTCTTTTATATATCAGCAAAAAGCGTATGGACTTCCGCGCTTAAATAAATTAGATGCTGCATTGTTTCTATAATTTATTACTTAACGTTTATCTCTTCAAGTACCTAAAATAAATAATAAAATTTGTAGAAAATTTAGTTTACGAGACTTATGCAATGGGTGGTAGTCAAATACATAGTCATATATCTCACCAATACACGCGGTTACCGAAGGATATATAGCTTAGTAGACAACACAACATAATTACAATATGCTATTGTCACAGAACCTCCAAAATCTCCATCATAGTTCGATCCATAATGACCCTTACATAATTCCAGTTTAAAACAAACAATAATTAAACTTATACATATTAAACCGCTCATTTAAAACAACACAATTTGGTCAACAACACTTCAACAACTCATAAAAAGTCAGTGTATGTAGGTGCAGATTATAACTGGACTGATAAAACTAACTTTCATTAGACAACATCCGGGCCCAAAGGGAGGATTAAAACTTTTAATCGGAGTTTTAATTTTAAATTAAAGCTGTCAAGCCTGTCTTCTCATAATGGGTTAAAAATTAAATATGAAACATCACATCAATTTCGCATTATTTAATGCTAAAATATAATAAAAATTAAGCATTAAAAAACGGTATTGCAACATCGTTCGACATTGAACTACCTGTAAAGGAAGTCGTGTTGGTTGAAAGACATAGTAATGTCTTCAATAGATGTTGCTGACGTCGCCTGAAGAGGTAAAATGTGAAAGAGAAATTCGACATCACAGGCAGTGGCCTCGGTAGCTTAGTTGGTAAAGCGTCTGGTGTACTTAACCAGAGGGACGCAGGTTCAAACCCTGCCTGAGGCCGATTTTTTCTTTTAATAGAAAATTAGCGGAATTAGTAAGTTAGCGGATTGACGGTGAATACGTATACGGGATTAGCCTTTTTAGGGTTCCGTAGCCAAATGGCAAAAAACGGAACCCTTATAGATTCGTCATGTTTGTCTGTCTGTCCGTCCGTATGTCACAGAATTTTTACTCTGGAACTATAAGAGCTATGCTGTTGAAACTTGGTAAGTAGATGTATTCTGTGAACCGCATTAAGATTTTTAAACAAAAATAGAAAAAAAACTAATAAATTTGGGGGTTATATATATATTACATACTTAGAACAGAAATCCAAAAAAAAATTTTTTTCATCAAACCCTCAATGATATTGAGATTTCTAATAATTTTTTTTTCTAAACTGAATAGTGTGCGCGAGGGACACTTCCAAAGTGGTAAAATGTTTGTCCCCCCCCTGTAACTTCTAAAATAAGAGAATGATAAAACTAATAATATATATGATGTACATTACCATGTAAACTTTCAACGAAAATTGGTTTGAAAGAGATCTAGTAAGTAGTTTTTTTAATACGTCATAAATCGTAATGGTACGGAACCCACCGTGCGCGAGTCCGACTCGCACTTGGCCGGTTTTTTATAGTACGGAAAATCCTCTTGGATTTTCGCCACATAAGGAGGCGGATCGTCCTGAGTAAAAACCGTACTTGCTTTCTCTTGCCCTATAGTTATAGGCGAGTGATTGGTGACTTTCGCCATAATCATGACAGCCTGTGGTCCAGCTAGGCCCGTTCAAAAGGCACCTTGCCTCGCATCCTGCTCGGAGATAGCGCCTACTTGGGCCATTATACGAGATTGGCCTATCGAAGTAGGATAAAACTGTAGCTAGATTCTGTGCCTTACAAATGTATCCAGCTATACAGGGTGCTGATGTGGTCATCAGCAACAGATAAAGGGGTGATTCTGCCGGTTCTACTCACCAACTTTCTAATGCTAAAAACTTCAATACATATGTTATATTAGATTTTGGTACTTAATCTAAGACCTGAGGTCGTACCATAACGTGATACCGCCAAATTGCAATGTGTCTCAAAGCAGACGTTCTTAATCTAAAGATTAGGTGTCATATTTAAAGCACTAATTTCATTTTGTACGTACATACATACGTTCTAAATCTAAAGCAAGTTCTTAAATTATAAGTCCAAGTTCTAAATTTAAAGTCAATTTACTGCCCTGTCTACGTGACGGACCGCACAATGCATTTGCTCGTATTGATACAAACTCAAACTGACAGCGAAACTGGCGTGGCCAAGCTATTTATTAAGGGATATTTGTTTTTTCTTTTATCATACGATCTATTTCTGTTTATAATGTTTATGGTTTATTTCCATCGCATTTGTTTAATATATAGACAAGAGATACATTCATAGGGTTTGTTTAATGATCTCAATTGAAATCAACGTTCATATTTTTTTGACGTTATGAAAATATTTATTTATTTATTTATTTATTTATTTTTAGGAAAGCTTACAGACTAAAAACACTTATAGCTAAAGAACAATATATTTACTTAAATTGCTAATAACAAGCTTCCACATTTTTAAAACTTAGTACCTATATGTAATGATTGCAAAGAAGAACTTAAAGGTTAAGAGAAGGAAAATGAAAAAGAAGAAAGAGAAGATCTCGAGAACTCAATTTAGGAAGTGATGCGGTCATTTTCAAAGTATTTTTTATTGAGTAGTTTTCTGATGTGTGGGCACTAGTTGTAAATAGGTCTATAACGATAGGGAGGTTGTTGAAACTAACTGCACTACGAAGAATGAAGGCGTTTTTTTAACATACCAAAACACATTATACACCTTAAAGGTTAGGCAAAGGTGTACATTAATCGTAAAAAAAAAACAAATCAAATCAAACTCATCCACTAACGTATTCTTTAACTCTCGGAGGAAATAAATGTAGCTTAGTGTTACTGCTGTTAGCTATTTGAACCACTTACAGTATTACCATTTAAAATTCATTGGTTAAAATACAGCCCAAGCTCGGAAACGTTAATACTCGTCTAACTACAGTGCAATGCAAATTTTATTCCTATATTACCTGGGAGATTTAGTTTACACTTAATTTTTTCAACACGTTCAGTTTTACATCATAAACAGTTGTTTTTGGTATGTATTAGATACATTACACACGATTTTTAAGAACTATTGAGTATGTCTTATGACTCCATTTGGTTTCGAACTCGAGGCCTCTAAATTCTTACAGACAACCATTGGATGGATAATAGCACTTTCGATCTTAACATTTCTAATCGAACCTAGGACCTCTAGCGCAACAATCGCTCTTGGGACCACTAGAATAATGAGGCAGTCAAATTATCCTATTAACATTTCCACACGTAATCATCAAAATAAGCTACTTAAAGCAAAAAAGCGTGATGTATTAAGCGCTTTATTAACGGTAGGCGATGAAGGCAAGCGTTCGCGAATTTGTTTTTTGTTTGCTCCAGTTTTAGATGGCACCGTGATTAAACACAGCCTGTTGCTCGATTTAAATGTGTACCGTTTGATTTATCACGCGAACGATTCGGCGATAATGTTTCTCTGTTTGCGATTCGAAGATTTCGAGAAGAATGCTTTAAAATTTCTGTAAGAACAAATTCTAGCGATATTCTCGTGAATAAAATATGATCATCCAACAAATTAAAGTATCGATGTAAATTCTACAAGACATAAGATACCATCACGCCTGTATTCCCCTAAACGTGAGGCAGAGGTGTACTTAATGTACACTCACAGTTCGCTGGAATCTTAGTACCGCGTAATAGGAGGCGGGCCTATTACCATTCACCGGGCACCTATCCAAACCCCGAGCTGCTACAAAAAAAATCTTAGAGAAAACCAATAACACTTTGTTCGACCAGGGAATAGAACCCAAGACCTCTAGCGTATCAGTCGCGCTTAGGGCCACTAGACTAATTAGGCAGCTTTATATTATGTTACGTATATATAATAAGAGTATAATCTTAGCCACAAAATTTATTTTTTTTGGTTTTTATGAATCTAAAAACAGAACAATCATTTAATAAGGAAGCAAAATGTCTAACAATATTATGAAACATACTTCAGCAGCTTATTACACATAAAACCAATAAAATCAAGCCCATCAAAAAAATATCCCTTACCAAGAGCATCTAATAAAAACAACACATTATTATGGAAGCGTAAATAAATATTAAACGTAATCTATTCCAAGTGATTTCTCTAACGATTGCCCGTCCTGAGCGCCCGTAGACGTGCTACGAATGCTACGCGCGGCTACGTGCTACGGTCGTAGCTACGAGTGTGCTGTTTACTGCTACGTTTTATTCCAAGGACTATTTCCTTGCGCTACCAAGCGAAGTAATGCGCTTAAGAATACCTGTTAGTGAGTCGAAGGTATTGGGAGTTTGATATTGAGAAATGCAATAACTGCAGCAATATTAGTATTGTGTAAGCTTTTTCGAATATTGTTTCGTAGCAAATATTTTCAGAATGTCTTACTTAGTTGTGTTGGTGAAGTGTTACTGATGCGATTATATTTATGTGAAGATTGTTGTAAATATATTATAACGTTGGTTAACCAAATATGTTACAGATTGAAAAATTCAAGAACGCTTGAAGGGTGCCTTTTTATGCAATTTAAGATTAGAAATTCAATATTTAAAGCCAACATACAGTTTAATGTTACAATAAGCTTTTAATAAAAAAAAACAAAACAAATGAAAAACAGTTGAAAATTACATGCAAACCGAAACTTACAAAAGCCACACAACATTAAATAATCCTCATATCTCGGTCTGATAATATAATTATGAAACAATTGCGGTCTCAAAGCGCAGTTGCATTTGAGCGGCACTTTTGCGCTCAACATTCCCGTACGCTCGGGTTGAGCATATCGCTTTTATGCTCAAACGGTCGAGTGGCATCCCGCTGTGCTCGACTGTCCGACAGCGGTCATTGTGATGGGATTATGAATGTCATAATGATATTTGCGTGCCGTTTATGGTCAGATTGCGAGCAGTGATGTCTGTAATGTGGTGTAAATATGAGTTTGAAAATTAAATTGTTGATTTCAGTTGTGGTTTTTCTTTGGTTTGGTAGTTTTATTGCAATTGATCATTAAAAGGAACATGGATTCCACAAACAATTTCCTTGACTGGAAACTTATAAGATTTAAGATGTACGAAATTAAAATACTTAAAATAGGCGTAGAATAGAATAGAATAATCTTTATTGCACACCAAAAACTATAATACATACAATTGTACAATGGGCGGTCTTATTGCTCAAAGTGGCTCTTACAGACAACCTTTGGATGGACTTAAGAGAAAGGTACCTTGAAGAAGGCAGCAGAGAGTGAAGGGAGGCTGTGATGATGATTATGATGAAGATGACAATAGATGAAGGTTTTAATTTTGGCAACAGACATCACCATGCCCTAAATCCATGTAATGAATTATTTATTAATCTAGTTTGATCTATAACAATGATAGCGTAGTTTGGTTGAGTTGAGTTTGTAATTATAAAAGTTCTGGTAACTTTATCTCATATATTACTTTCGGACCCTTTTCAGACTATAAACACTAATTTTCGGGCCCCAGCACAATTAACGCAAATCACAACACGCTATTTCAAAACTAGCTCCTTACATTAAAATTACGCAATTTACGACCAGTTTCAGTACCCAAAAGTTTACAAAAGCGACCGTTATTAGGCGTCTAGACGCAAGACCAAAACTATATAATGGTTATTTCTATATGAGATTGCCTCGCGGCTCTCGGTGGGGCTCTAATGAACAGGCTTTAATGAAAGCCGTCGAGGGCTCCATAATTATGAGACGACTTGCACACCTGACGCGGAGATAGCCGCTAAATATAGGAAAGTAGACAGAATTGTGAATATTCAGTGAAGAGAAATTTGAATTGAGAAACGAGTGACGTCGCAAACTCAAATTTGTGCGAATCATTCCTGTGACGTAAAAATGGACATTGTTATCCAGACATATATTTTGTATGGCAACAAATAAATTTTAATTTCTGGAAACCTATAACTGGATTTTGTAGCAGTTTTTAGTTTTTAATCATAACTATATTTCATCAATATAAATCAGTAACGCACGTACTTAAATCATTAATTTAAAATTTCCAAAAAAACTGGTGTTGATGTAACATATGACCTTTGTTTTTATAATAGTACACTTAAATTTCTCATAATTTTAATAGAAAATACGCAGATGCAATGTTGTCACATCTACTATGCGTGTAACAAATTCTCCAATAAGAAATCTTAATCCAAATATTTTTTCGGGTTAACTTTTTACCTTTACAAAAACTCCCACAACGTACAACCTATCTCGAGACATAAACATCTTAAATGCTTCCTAAACTCCATACAAATACCCTTACCCGATGGTTAACTGCCGTGTGCCACCCATTACCCTATAGGGCAAGTTAGATGAGCTGTAAGTGTCCGGCCGTCGAGTGTTGTCGCAACTATCTTTGAGTTTTAGTGCAAATTAGATAATACTTATGTATTACACGCATCATCTCAGTCTCTGTTTAGAGGGGTCTTCCATACATATGATTGTAGATTTGAAAATGTATTATGCACTAGCTTTCCGCCCACGGCTTTGCCCGCGTGGTTTTTCGGTATAGTTTTCTCTTGAATCACTGAATCTATTACTGGAAACTGCATTAAAATCCCTTGAGTACTTTAAAAAATCTAAGCGAACAGACAGCGGAAGCGACTTCATTTTATACTATGTAAAGATTCCAAAGTATTTCTCAAGGTAAGTTAAATAATAATAATTCGAAATTAAACGAGACGTGGAATTCGGTAATCAAATAGGTACATAGAATTACTAGTCAATGTACAATTTACGTAGGTTTTGATTATATACTTATGCTTAATTAACACAAGTTAATTTAGCTATTCCAACTATTAAAAATTAATTGAAAGTTTAAGTCGAAGTCGTCCATTACGGTGCCGAGCAAGTTAAATGAGCAAGTGACCAGCTGCAAGTGTCGCAACTATTGTAAACTTTGTGTCCGCACGCTGAGCTTGTTCTAGTATATACCTATAGCTTGTATATAATGTAATGATGTATACCATCATGCCTGTATTCCACGAAGGGTTAGTCAGAAGTACTGATGTAAACACACAGTTCGACGTTATATATTAAGTTCATTTAAAAGATTGTGAGCCTATTGCGATTTAGCGGGCACAGATCTGAGCTCCGACCTGCCTCTGAGAATTTAAGAACAACACAATAGATATATTTTTAAAGTTTCAAAAGCTTGGTATGTTTTTTGCACAACTTCGGGGTTCCCTATAAGGTCTAATAATACAATAAGTACACGAAAATCACTTGTTATTGGTTATTGTTGATGCTTCACTTACATAACTGGGAAATCTAGACTAAAAAATAATAAATAAATAAATAAAATAATAGTCCTGTAAAAACAGTCAACTTGTTGAACGTTTCAAAATAAAGAGTACACTTTAAAAATCTCAAACCACAAACGAAAATAAGGCATTTTAAAATCTGCATCGTATACCCAGATTCTCCACAAGCCATAGATATGAACTGGCGACGTTTCAGTCGTAAAACTGAGTTTAAAGCCACCGCGCTTGGCAAGTATGCAGGTTATAAAACACAGGTTTCAGTTGCAATTAACGGCATGAGACGGCGGGCACGTCTCGTTCAAACTTGTTCATTGGCTGCAGTTACAAGTTGATGTTTTTATATTTCGGTTTATAGCTAAAACTTCGTCTACGCGTATGTCTTCTTGTGATGTGATTGTACACATCAGACGCAAGCATTTTTACAAACACAGCCTACAAGGCCAGCGCCAATGTGTTTTGAGTTATGTCTCGATTTGGTATAAAAGTTATATTCCACCAAAAACATTTCATGTTAAGTTATACCAACTTATTATCATTAACAAGACTCACGAGCTCATAACCCTACTTCGACAACATCATCATATCAGCATATTGCCGTCGACTGCTGAACTTAAGCCTTTACCAAAGAGCGCCAACAATCCCATTTATATCTTGGTCAAAAAGTATGTCTTGTACGCCTGTCTATTCCAAAATATTAGGCAGAGATGTACGACCACAGATTATCGATATATTTTTGGTCTCAACTAATCGAGAAAAAATTCAATCTCTTGAGCTGCTACTAATAATTTTCTAATCGATAATCTTGATGAAAATTGCTCGATCTGGTAATCTTAGCATCCGAGTGTAGTTTGCGGATACCAGGCCAATGAAGCAGTCATGTCATCAATTAGTCAGACGCGAGCGTCGGCCAAATTTAGATTTAGCTGGAGCCTAGAGTTATTTCGTACTTCCAGCATATATGAAAAGACCGAGTTATGATAAACTATATTCATACCATCACGCCTGTATTCCCCGAAGGGTGAGGTAGAGGTGTACTAATGTACAACCACATTTCACCGGTGAGTTTAGGTCCCATATAATAGGGCGCGAGCCTATTGCCATTAACCGGGCATAAATTCAAACCCAATAACTCTTTGCTCGACCTGGGATCGAACCCAGGACCTCTAGCGTAGCAGTCGCGCTTAGGACCACTAGACTAATGAGGCAGTCGATATAAAAGTCAGTCAAACTATATTAAATACTGAGTAAATGTATGTTTCTCTCTGCTTTGGTCCTTTTAAATTAATTGGTCCTTTGTATATAAATCTGATAAAATGTTTCGATAAAATGCAGAACAACAAAAGAAAAAATATTAATAGTTGTTTACGAATGGTAAACCACTAAGATATTGTGTAAATATATCATGTTAGCAATAATCAGCCTCCGTTAAATGTGTTTATGTGTGATTTATTGTGAGCTATTTATTTTTGTGATGATATATTTCACTTAATTTTGATCACAACAGCGAACAACTAAAGCTGGCGACTGACCTGTAAGAGCCGGCGCGGCGTCTGAGCAGTTTGACAACGAATGTAACAAGTACAACGAACGTGTTACACGTTTATGTTCGCTGTATTGAGCGATACAAGTCGGAATCAAATAATGTTTATGAAATACTTGTTTTTTGAATGCTTGGTTATGTCAACCAGTGGCGTTTTGTGGGTTCGATTTCTACCCGAGTCAACTATTTGTATTTTATAGTTGTTTTTTTTTTGTCTGGGTGTTTCCTTTGTGTCTTTTAATTGTGTTTGTATAGTTACATCAACACATGGCTTGTTCACTAGAGCGGGAGCTGTCTTCTGTTTCTTTACTAAAGAAAAGATGTTTTACTATTTTATATATGATTTGGTAGTACTTAAGTCTTGAAAATAGACGACTTTTTAGAATTATTTATTCTAGCTCAAGACGCTTAACGAGTTTTCAAACCAATCTTTGTACATAATTGAAAAGCGTCGATATGCAAATTGTCTAGAGACGAATATTCTGTAATAAATAATCCCAATTGTTGAAAATTGAAGAGTTGAGAAGTCTGCAGGGAATGAAATATGAAATTAAAGAAAATAAAAGTTGACGGTTCTCCTCCAAGGTTCTGCGAGTTACGGATTCACAAGTTTACTCCCCGAAATGGATTTAGAAGACCCCGGGGGGCTTTAAAGTGTTGGAGATAACTTGGCAGTAGAAAAATATGCCTTCTACCCTCACCTGTAGTTTCATGCAGTTAACTTGTATGTCAGACTTTTATTAAGCAGTAAACTTGTAACTTAAGTGGTAGTGTGTCAAATTTATCACTATTTACTTTATTACATTTATTCATGTACATATGTACGGTACAGTTATAGTCTAGTGATATAACCATTAGATTGTCCAGTCAAAGGTCTCGAGTTTGAATTCGAATGAGGAGTATGACGACTCTCAACTACTACTACTATCTATACTATTATCTATAGGACTATCAGTATGGACCACTGCCTTCCAAGGTCGTGGGCAGTGGCAAATGTCACGAGTCCCATGGCCGTGACTATAGGGCAAAGGAAGGCACGTGGTGTTTTATGGCATCGTAGCGAAATCTAGCGCTACATAGCAACTACGTCGAGCAAATCCTGAATCGCGCTAGCGAAGTTTACCGCGCGACTCGCATATATACAACCGCCCGTCATCAACCGTTGGGCCGTAGCCCGCCAGGCAAAAGCACCTGCCTGGTCGGAGGATCCTCCCTTTGGTTGGAGGGGCAATACATCTCGCCTTGCTACAGTGGTGACCCCGACGTGATACAGCTCGCTACAGCATTACGAGTCCGACCTACTCTGCCACCATGGATCCACATGGGAACGTGGCAGACAATCCATTAAGATTATCCGTAGTAAATATATAATGTTATCACGACTCAGTGATTTATAGACTACCTATTGCGATCTATACTTTATTATTTAATATTATAAAGCTGAAGAGTTTGTTTGCTTGAACGTACTTATCTTAGGAACTGGTCCGATTTGAAAAAAACTTTCAGTATTAGATAGCCCATGTATCGAGGAAGGCTATAGGCTATATATCATCGCGCTAAGACCAATAGGAGCGAAGCATAAATGAAGAATGTTGCAAAAACGGGAAAAAATATTCAGTATTGCAGAAAAGCCGAGAAACCACGCGGGCGAAGCCGTGGGCGGAAAGCTTTTATGATAGAACAGTTTATAAATCCTTATTTTCGGTATACCCTTTACAACTTAGTACTTCATTGTAAGCACTTTTTCACGTAACAATAGTAAATTGTCCCTACTAGATTTAGCCTTACCTTGTTACCTGCAGTGGGTACTAAACAGCTTGACAAATAGCCGGCCAGACCGGTATGTAGCCAGTTACTTACCTGAAAAGAACATTGATATATTAGACGCACGTATTAAGAAAAAGAAATGGTTTGAGTTAAAAATATTTTCGGACTCATACCATCACACCTGTTTTCGACGAAGGGTTAGGCACAGGTATTAATGTACAACCGCAGTTCGCCGGTACATTTAGGTCACATGTAATAGAGGGCAAGCTTATTGTCATTTAACGGACAGATATCCATAACTCCAAACTGTTACTGAGAATTTCATACAAAACCCCAATAACACTTTGCTCGACTTGGGAATCGAAACTAAAGACCTCTAGTGTAGCAGTCGCGCGTAGGACCACTAGATTAATAAGGCATTTGTTACCTTCATTTATACAGAAATCCTATTACTCGTAAATTCGTTAAGAAACCTAATACAGAGCATGGCAAACATCTTTGCCAAAGATGGAAAGAGATGGATAGAAAAATGGAGTTTGATAATTCATACTATGCAGCACTAGCTATTCCTTTCATTTATTGTTCCAGATATGCCTCCATTTACTTGGATTGCCTCGTTAGTTATTGGATTATGTAACCAATGCAGTAATTGCTATTCGTACAACCTAATATTCCATATTCGAATTCTAGCAGCCAGTGAAGCCACAACACGCCATACGCCCAATTTCGTACTGACGGCGTTCGATGCGGCAATTTAACTAATTTTGAATGGTTCGCCTTTTGGCAGCAGAGCTGAATGAGCAGCGCGCTTTAGACACGCGACACTTGATTGTATGAATACTACTTACCAAAACGTCACATCCGAGATAACACACATGGCCGTACGCTGTCGGTCCCAAGCGCGACTGCTACGCTAGAGGTCCTGGGTTTGCTTCCCAGGTCGAGCAGTGTTATTGAGTTTTTCTAAGAAATTCTCAGTAGCAGCTTGGCGTACGGATTTGTGCCCGATTAATGGCAATAGGATCGCCCCCTATTACATGGGACCATACCGGCGAAATGCGGATGTACATTAGTCTGCCTAACTCTTCGGGGAACACAGACGGTAAGATATGGTGGTGATATAAACGACACGTCCGAGGTGGGAAGAACACTGCTGTATAAATGTTTGTAGTCACAAATGGCCGTAAACTGTCGAGGGTCAGATGGATAAACTTTATTCTTTGAATATACTACATAAGATTTGTGTGTATCATCATCATCATCATCATCATCATCATCAGCCTATACTAGTCCACTGCTGGACGTAGGCCTCCCCTAGTGTGCGCCATTTCACCCTGTCCTCCGCTTTTCGCATCCAGCTTCTGCCAGCAACCTTTCGCAAATCATCACTCCATCTTGCCGGTGTATAAGGAAGACTAATTAGTTACTGAATTGACGGCTTCGCTTCGGTGCCCGGTCCTTCACAAATTAGCGCGGTTAACGATGTTTTTTTACTGATGATAATAATCGATATCAACATCACTAGAATCACAAACATAACTAGTGGAGTAGTTGACTTAATTCATAATATTCTATTAATAACATTTTAAATGAGAAAGTAACTCTTCTGTCTGTTACGATTTTACGTCTAAACAGTTAAACAAATTTTTGTTAAACTTTGTAGACCTGGGATAAGGATAGAAAATTTTAGACCGGAAAAAAACTACCTTTTGCTTCAAAAGGCAACAATCAGTACAATAATAATGTGAATAACGTTATGTGGGCCAAATAAAATAGAGCAGTAAGGCGACGTCATGTATGATGAAACCTATTGAGGTAATAACAGTATCGTTACACAAGTATAATGTTACCGACACATTCACTCATTGAAATTGTTGTAACATTTATATCAATTGGATAGGCATACTATTTGAATCTACAGAAGAAACATTTTAAGACCAATAAGTACAATAAATACGAACAAAAAACCATCTGGAGCCCACGACTTCGTCGCCATAATAAAAATAAACTATCCTTGTTTAGACTTCATCTTCAAAAGTTTATTTAATCCCAAATGAACTCACTTTTTTAACAATTACGGTGTGGATATTAGCTATCCGTTAAATATTAACTAAGGCCTATGTCTATATCTGTTTACAGAAATAATTATAGTTAGTGATAGTTAAAGACAGTATGTCGTAGTCTGTAGTTAAGTTAAAGAACTTTAGGAAACTAAATAGGTACGTAATTCAGAACGATCGACATAAAATTTTACACATATTTCCAAATAAAACGAATCCACATATTCAATATTTCAACATCAAATTAATAGTCCGAGATAATGAATATGGGTATCACAAAAAACTGAAAGCCCGAACCGAACCCACATTTACTGAATATAATTACTTCAGCCAACATGCGTTCGAAAAACAACGCAATTCATACATTGAAGCGAACTATGATTAAAAGTGGGTTATGACATCGACACAGGTGGATATTGGGTTCGATTTTATTTTAATAGATTGTTATAGAGGGATGCCGCTCTATAGGTCAAATAGAGCTGTCCCTTTCTTACTACTTAAACATAATCGCGTTAACACGTGTTAAAATATTTTTATGAACTACAAATAATTACTTAATTACAAATTATTTACCACGCGCTTAAATGGTGAAGGAAAACATCGTGATGAAACCTGCATGCCTGAAAGATTGTCTTGACGGCGTGTGAAGTCTGCCAACCCGCAGTAGGCTAGCCTGGTGGACTATAGCCTAATCCCTCTCGTACTGTGAGGAGACCCGTGCCCAGCAGTGGGACAATGTAATGGGTTGATGAGACAAGACAAATAATTATTGTGGGCCTGGATGTATGTGTGTGAACGTAATTAAATACTTAAGATTACGTTCAGAAGGATGAAATCGTAGATTTCTAGGTTGTACGCATACGTCACAGCACAAGTCTTGCCACAGTAGGCCTGCAGAACAAAAGAACTATACCCTGTCGTACAATAGTAAGCGATGACCTTAATAGTGTTGTTTTGATACGAACCCAAAAGACGTAACTTTCAATTTGGCCAACAGTAATTTTGTTGATGAAATTTTAACGGCACGGCACCAGGAACGCAATGTGTTGTAATAAAGGGCGAATACATTTATTAAGAGGAAAGCTACCAGAGCGGCGTATATTCTCTCGTTTCAATGTACTTGATGTGTTTTTTATTACAGTTTGAGTCGATGAAATGAGAGATGGTGAGTTGAGAAAAAAGATCGAGTGGGATATTGGAAGAAGAGTAGTAGCTAATTGTAACATGTAATCTATGTAGCTTGAAGTCCTGTGTCCCGTTGTGTCGCTATTTTTCCCAATATCGTGAAAAATTGCAGATGCGTTGCTGAGCCTTTTTAAGGAAACTGGAGAGGAAGGAGAAAAGGAGAAGGAAGGGGACTGAGGGAGAAATTGGGCCTGCGGCGCTCCACACTCACCGTACGAAACGCAACAGTATGCATACTGCTACTTGTCGTCGATATTCTGTGGGAGGGTAGTACTTCCCCGGTCGTGCGACCCATTCATGCTGGCATGTAGACATGTAAGCAGGCACTACTAGTACTACTACTACTAAAATTCTACACTCTTAAAGTAATATTACCAAATTTCCAATTCATAGGCTGTATAGTTCAAATTTTTTGACAAATTATTGAGCGGTAGTTTGATTCTCATTTGTAGAGAAATTTTAATAAATAGCATTCTAAAATGCTAACATAGTTGGAATCCTCAATAGAACGTATGTAGGATTCAATAAAGACCTCATAAGATTCCGCATCGCTTCAGGAGCCGACAGTCGATAGAGGATTGCGGTAAATAACACGCTCTCTTGTTAACGCTCCCATGCGTATCTACTAGCGAGACAGACGGACCGAACAGAAAACAACCATATGGCTTAGAAACAAAACCCCATTCGTTATCAGCTCACAAAACGTATTGCACATCCTCCTTTATAGATAACTCCACGTCTCTATTACAAGGCAATAGGGACCAGATTCAAACGTGATGACATTTCGGATTTGATGAATGCTCGGCTCCGAGGCGAAATAATTTCTTCTATTCATCCGGTAAAATATAACGGCCGACTCTCTGACTAATGAATTCATTTCAATAGAGCCTCTTCAATCGGGACTGAAGCCATCGATAAAGATGACGAATAGTGAAATGGGCGGTTTAATTCTGACGGCAGATTAGCGTTTGAGTTTAAGCTTAGAAATAATGGATTAAATTAATTATTTAAAAACCTACAGTTAATATTGTTATGGTTGGTAAACGCTACTGTATGGAATACGGCCTACTTAGAAGTGTGTTTGAAGCAATTTAAAATTGACTTATTGAGGATCTAAAACTAGAAAAATCATTACAAGGGAAGGTATATTTACTATGCAATAACACGCATTTACAAATTTCCAACGTTTATAATTATAAAAGACCGGAGTATCACTGCCATAAAAAGCGTATGCTATCTATTAATTGTCAGGTTGCCAAGCAACGCCTATATTCTGCACCAAACGTCCAATATAATGTGTAGCATCATAATATGTCGCAAGTGTCGAGCGATATTTTACCACTTTCGAGGACCATTATCTACGAAAACAGAGCCAAGAAAATTTTGGAACATTCCCGCCCGCTTCACGATAAATATCACCGCAGAGGTAATTATTAAACCAACTGGATACCAGCAAGTCCTAATTGCAGCTGATAAATCTGTATAGTGCACAAGAAAATCTACTCAAGTTTTGGGTGTTAAATGGTGAAAATGGGTTTAAGTGTGATTAACAACAGAGTAGCTCTGCACAGACGAGTTCTGCACTTTGCAATAAATTACAAGAAAACGGAAAAAGTGCAGCAATAAATTTATCTGTCTTGGGAGCGACTTGGTAAATAAAGTAGGAAATAATTAAGAGCCGTCTGTTCGACATCTCATGCAGTTGGAATCCTTGTGGTTATTTCCAAAGTTAAGAGGCGGGGAAGTTAAACAAATGTAGTTCCGGCGACCTTTGCGGTAGTGGTCGTAAGCGAGTCCGATACGACATGTCCAAGTCTTAGTTTCGCGATTTACATCCGAAAATTTGGGCACGAATAAACAGCGCACCATAAATGTGAATGCGTTATTTATCTTCTAAATTATAGATTTTATTTACGATATGATCGAGATAGTACATCTACATTTACATACGGTACGAGACTCTGTTGCGTCTATTGGAGTTAAAACCTATAAAAATGACATTGTAGTACTATAATAAAGAGAACAAAAGTATGTCGGAGAGAATCTGAGCTCGGACGTAACTTACGATCTTCAATATAAGTTAATACTGCCTCGCGAAAGGTGCGCATAAAGAATAATGGTTTTTGAATATCTAACTAGGTATTTCCAAAGCACGTAAGGTACATTTTCCGATGCTCCCCTCGAACATAACATTTTTCTTTTCGACGGGAAAATGTACGCTTTCAGTTGATTTACGAATTGTTTGTGAATGCGGCAACACGGATGAAATACAGACTTCTTTAATCTAATGTTATCTTGGTACTGTGACTGTTGATTGGATGACTCCTTTGTACTCGTGTTAGTTAACGAAAGACTTACATGATTACGATAATAAATTGCTGTTGGATCTAATAACCTACATCTGATTGTTTTGACTGATGTTGGCATATAGTATCAATGTAGATTTTCATTGTGACTGCACACTCAATACCTTAAACATTGGTTATTACATTATATTGGTACATTTTTACTCCTGTGGGTTAGTAATTGTATGTAAAATACATTGGATATATTAATAAACAATGTATATCCTAGGTATAATTTACCTATGTTTTGCACAATGTCAAATTGTATAATTTATCTATGTTTTGCACAATGTCAAATTATTTAAAGGTAATAGAAACAAGAAAGAGACAAAAACTTGATTAACTGCATCCTGCTTATACCATATAAATAATAATGCGATTTGGCAGAGTATTCGGATGCACACTTTTTTGCCGGTATCTTTTAAGATACGCGTATATTAGAAAGCGATCTTATTATCATTAACCCGGCACAAATCCAACCTCCGAGCTGCTACTAAATTTTTTATAGAAAAACCGAATAACTTACATATTTCAAGTAACAAATATATGAACTAAAGCAGTAACAGAGTGTAGCGTTCAAAATATTCTAGCGAAAGTTTTCATAAATATTCTAAAAGTCGTATCTTCTCACTTAATCCATTTATATCGAAAAAAAATATCCACATAAATTTTGAATGCCACGTCCATACCAGAATCTTTCTGACATGTGCCTGTGCCGTCGTTAGACTACCAACTAGCTCGGGCTAAATGTAGGTGAATACGGAATTCACCAAAGTACCCACCTAGTGGGGGATGCGACCACTCGTGAGCCGTGCGTGTTGAGAATATTCTAGAACTACTCCTTTATATTTAGTTGCAGTATTGAATTATGGCGGAAACTGGATGCGATAAGGTGAGGATAGGGTGAAATGGCGCACATTAGGTGAGGCCTACGTCCAGCAGTAGACTGCTATAGGCTGATAATAATGATGAAGATGATGATGATTAAGTTATAGGTTGTAGAAAGTTGTGCAATGGGTGGGTTTCGAACCGGCAACCACATAATCGCAAGTCGGACGTCCTAGCCATTAAGCTAACGCCGCTTCAAAATTTCCCAAAGCAAACTACTTATATAGGTTTAGTAAAGTCATTAGTACCTACTTTATTTTCAAATCTTTAAACTAGTCTTACTACATTTAAACTAGTCTTTGCACATACATCTTTGTCCAATTTATATAGTTACTACGCAATACATTGGAAGTTTTACATCATCAATCGATACGCCGTAAACAGTGTTCAAAAAATTTATGTCCAGCTTTAAAACATTGAAATAGTGTTGCAATGCGATCTTTATCAGGTCGGCTGTCCACCTCGTCCATTCTATGCGTTTTCCGGTGCGAAACTTAACTCAAGAATCTTTTTGCCCTAGCGACCATCAGTTCTACGAGATATGTGCCCCGCGTACGTATTAGTACATGGCGGGTTTTCATCCTGGAACCTTTTACTGTACTATAAGATTATTTTTACTGTACTATTATTTTTATAACATAACATACTATCACGCCACCCAACGGGAAATCCCAATAACACTTTGCTGGACCTGGGGATCGAACCCAGAACCTCTGGCGTAGCAGTCGTGCTTAGGACCACTAGACTAATAAGTCAGTAATTATTTTTATGGTCACCATTAACCCCCTTTTCTTAATAAGTTTCAATTATCGGGCCAGTAGCCAATTGTGATAAATACTGTATTACATGCCTATTTGGGTTAAGTGTTCTAACTAAAGTAATTAGAATTAATTCCCCAATTATAAGGCTTTGAACATACTGTGGAAATTTTCGCTTTTAGCACTTAGGTTAGAAGTCCGCTCGAGGTCTTAAATCTAATTTCACATTTAACGCCCGCCTGTTGGTTAACTTTTTGTAAAATTTACAAAATATTGTAGTCAGTATCTAAATCTACTTCATACATGTGGCATCGGTTTTAATTTGATTGTCGTGTAGAATAATTTATTCATATGTAATATTATAGCTAGCAACACTATTCATGAAAAAATGATAATGTTTTTATTTTTCTTTTGATGAAGTAGGTGTTTTATAAGAAGTAAGGTTGGTAGGATTCCGATTTATTTATTTTCTAAATAAAAGAAGCTGTCTGATCGTATTTCATCCTGAAACTTCAATTTAATCCTACATTAATTTAATATCGAACATTCAATAGAGCAAATATCAATTACAATGAATTAAAAACACACCCTCACACCACCTCCATTAAAAACTTCCAATAAACCGCTATGAGAATGGACGCCATTTTACCGACATTCTTTTTTTAGTCGATCGGAATTCTGGTACGGATCCAAATAGGTCGGATCAGTCCTTTGTCGGGGGGTGTACGTCCATTGCGAGGATCGCGATCGCGATGCACTGGGTGATTTATGTCTACGAAGCCTTATATGCATGTAAAATGATTACACAAGACTGTAAAGTTACGAAAAGAATAATGTGGAAGAGAAATTCAACATGACAAGCAGTGGTCTCGGTAGCTTAGTTGGTAAAGCGTCTGGTGTACTTAACCAGAGGGCCGCAGGTTCAAATCCTGCCTGGAATTTTCTTCACTTTTCACTAGGAAATTTTCTTTCAATAGAAAATTTATATCTCTATGAAAAGAAGTTTAGTTTGGGGAAATAGGGACAAGTTGCATTTAAAAAAAGGTCGCTAGCAAAGTAGGTCACATATTACTAGAACAGAGTACAATAATGAGGCAGTCAGATAAGTAGTGTCAAAAAAAGAGATCACAAATAAACAGCTTCTTATTTCTGTACATTTCCCTGCAGCAATACCAGATAGTTAGCTCGTATTATTAATATTCGTGTGCAAGTGTCAAGTTATAAAGGCACAATTGGTGCGAGAACTTGGTAGCTGCTCGTAAAACGTTCTTGTTTTTGTTGGCTCGCAGCCTGAACGAAAGAAACTAGTTGCAATATTGTTAGCAGTTGTGTGCATGGTTTAATAAAGAAGCCGACTGCTATTTCTTTGTCGTTCTTTGCAGAGAGAGGATGTGTTACTGGCCAACTTGATTATTTTGAAGGCAGCCTTTTCAGAAATATTTATAACAAAGCTCTAGCACTGTCAGCTAAGCTCTAGGTAGCAGAGATTTAAGAAGCGTGAAACTGCACAAAAGTTCCTTAGACACTTTCCAAGATCTTACAGATGAAAGAATAGAAAAATAAGTTCAGTCTCGACCCTATAGAGGGTATCGCGGTTTCTTTAAAAAATAACGTAGGTAAGCAAGAAGTTTAAATTTTGGGTAAAACGAGATCATTACGGTTATAAATCTTTTTTGTAGTATGTGAGTCCTCATGGATCGTCTACCACCTGGGGAGGTGCCTGGGTATGTCGACACGTACTGACCAAAAAACCCTTTCCTTACCCTATACTATGTACATACTGTATATATAGTGTATTGTCATGTCTTCGATATAGAGCCATAATATAATTAACAGCTCAGTAGCTAACATTATATAAACAAACATATCATTACGCAAACCAACATGTCCCCAGCAGAAAGTTATGTAAATTGTAAGGGAGCGATATAAAGTTGTAGCTTTTACATTCGACCGATAGTTTGGACTAACTTTGCAGGCGGCGTTTTATACCAGCGCATATAACAATGCTGTGTGGCTGTTTGTTGCAGTCAAACTCAATTATTTATTATAGTTTCTTTCTAAAACTCATTCTGCTTTTTGCGGTTATACACGCAAAGGGGTTTAACGTCTGCAGAATGGGCAGAAGCGACAAAAAAGATAGAGAGAAAACCATATTTATTTCATTCATTAACAATTTCAAAAGTCATCTTAATAACATCATCCTCCCAGCCTTTAGGAAAGGAAAAGTCTCTGTAGCAGCTCGGAGTCTAGATTTGTGCCCGGTTAATGGCAATAGGCTCGCCCTCTATTACATGGGACTTTAACATACCAGCAAAGCGTTGGCGTACATTGGTACACCTCTGCCTAACCTTCGGGTAATACAGGCATGATAGTATATTATGTTATGTCTGTCCAGCACAGCAATGAAAGAGGGAGGAAGCAATGTATGTCTACAATTACCTACATGAAATAATATATGTCATACTGAAATAATACATATCCGTTTCAAAACAAATGAAATGGCGGACACCGGCAAGTTAGACTATAATTAGCGAGGTTTTTCCGTTATCCAATTTACGGAACTGCTTCAATCTGGTTGCCACTAGCCCTGTACTAAAACAGTGATGACGCAACGCCCCTCTAAAATCATTGACACATGTACACTCGTTAATTCCCATCGTTAAATTTAATGCGACGAATAACGGACGCGTCGCGAGTATCGTCCGTTACGACTTTATTTACGATATAACGTTGTTATTGTTAAAACGCGATTTATATTTCAGTTAACGATGCCTCACTTGATATTGTTATGCAAAAGTTAATGACTGCAGCGCTGGAGAATACAAAAGATTCATTTTTAATAAACTCATAAAACCTTCATTTCAGGCGATTGTCTGCTATGTTACAGAATACACGTTCAGGAATTCACCGGATCTGTACACTGGTACATTCACGAACATAAATATGTATACACTTAGCAAAACGCGAGATTCTTTTTTCGCAAAAGTATTGATCAAAATTGCATAGTGTTACAAACAGTATTTTCTAACCTATACTAGTACTATATTGGTATTATCAGAAATTGTAATCTTCATTTTAGGAAAAAAACACTTGCGACTTTTAGTAAATGTATTCTTTAGTTTAAGATTGTACATAGGACTAAATCAATTTCTATTTGGATAAAGTATGGATACAGTTGAACACAACTATCTATAAAAACAGTGACTGACAGACAACGCACGATCTAGAAGCATATTTTTTTTCCTAACTTGGGTAAGAACTAAAACGGGCATTTGGAAATCCCCACGGGTTTGGGAAAACATAGATATCATTGCGAGTATACCACCAGTTTCGAAATAAATTGCCTGAAAAATGTGAAAGTATATTATTTCTATTCTATTCTAAAATCTTTGAAATATTGAAATAAATCTACTTTTTACGGATTTTATCGCGTTATATTGATATTTTTCAGTCTATATTGAGGACGATCAGCACCTCAGTCCACCCGTGACCATGGATGCTGTAAAGGATCCGAAACGTCGAGAATTTAAAAATAACAATATAACGCGATAAAATCCAGTATCTTTGAAATAGCTGATTATTGTGAAACGAAAAGCTAGAAATTTTAAATAATTTTCTAGAGATGACATGGTCATTAGGGAGGTAGCGAACAAGTATTTATATATTTTATGCTGCGATGTGCGTTGTGAGACAATTTGACGTTTCTGAAGTTTTGTCACTCAACAACTTCTTACTCCGCTATCACGTGTTAATGATTATAAATGATATTTTCACACCTATTGACAGGTTGCGGACGTGGGACATAGTTCAGGGTAAAAATTTAAGGTAAGACTCAAATTTTGCTTTTACAAGTCATCTGTTGACCTTGCAATATTTTAATGACGCTTATTTGGAGAGCAAATTTCATGGATAGGACTATTATGTTGATACAAGGAGTAATTGAAATGAGGGAAATTTGTAAATAATCTCTAAATAGTTGCCTCATTAGTCAAGTTGTTCTATGCGCGACTGCTACAGGATCTACTATGAGCTGATATGAGCTGAACTGCTACTATGAGTAGTAGTGCCTGCTGGCATGTCCACATGCCAGCATGAATGGGTCGCACGACCGGGGAAGTACTACCCTCCCACAGAATATCGACGTCAAGTACCAGTATGCATACTGTTGCGTTTCGTACGGTGAGTGTGGAGCGCCGGAGGCCCAATTTCTCCCGCAAATGTCCATGGGCGGCGATGACTACTTACCATCAGGTAGCTCGCCTGCTCGTTTGCCGAGTTATGCCATAAAAATAAAAAAAAAGGATCGAGCAGTGTTATTGGATGTTTCTATAAAATTCTCGGGGGACGCCTATGTTCAGCAGTGGACGGCAATAGGCTGACATGATAAAATTCTCAGTAGCAGCTCGTAGTTTAGATTTGTGACCAGTTCATGGCAATATATGCATGGCCTGCCATCTACTATATGAGACCTAAACACCTTCGCTTAACCATTCGAGAAATACAGGCGTTAAGGTACATCTAAAAAAAAAACATTTTGGTCACAAATTTTATATAACACTAAGTAAACAAAAGTACGAAAACCGAGGCAGAAAACTTGGACAGCGTAATTAGGAATATCTGGGTGGTGGCCAAACGCGCAAGTTTTCTACCCGATGATAGGTTTAAAACAAGTTGGGTACAAGTTGTGGTACAGCTGACCCATATTGTAGTAATGTTCTCACGGAATTGGCCGCGTGCAATAACATGGAGTTTTCACGAGTGTGCAAATGATTATGGTAGGTCGATATTTTGTACGTTGTACTTTAGCATATTACATAATATTTAATATTCTGAAGTCACTATTTTATAGTGACTTTGTGCTATCAGAGGCATATTATACATTTAGCTATTTACCTACGGTTTTACACGCATTCTAACTAAATTTTTGTCAAGTTCAAGATCAAGTAAAAAAAAATCATAAAGCTAGGGCGTCGGACTTGCGATCACGTGATTGCCGGTTCGAACCCCACCCATTGCACTACCGACGTGAACCCACTCGTAACACATGCATTTAGCTTAGTACGAGGGGGTTAACAAGATTACTAGTAATGTGCTAGAAACCTTTAAAAAATACCGAAATATGTTTTCCGGTTAAGGCGTGAAAAGCGAACAGTTCACAGTTACTTTCGCATTTATGATCAGTTGCGCGTTTTAGAAGGCGTTAGTAGAAATAACAAACCAAACAGACGAAAACAGTGACTTTTCTTTACACTATGTAGTTATATGTAGATATGTTATGTAGTAATGTATCTTGCAAAATAAATGATGATTGATTGATTGATTGTAGTTATGAGTGTTATAATAATAATAAAAAAAAGTATATGGATAATATAAAACAAATATTTTTAGTGGTACAAACATTTTGTAACTTTCATGCAAAAGCAAACTTTTTAATTTCAACATAGGTCCATCAACAAACTTTTGTTACGTTATAAAAAGTTCGTGTATTGCGCTTAATTTTCACCTGTTTATCATTTCACTAATTAATAATTATAACGTGATTGTACTATAATTTATCAATTACTAGCTTTTACTGGGGGAGGGAGTTTTACTGGCATCACAATTTCTTTTTTTTTTTTCAAAACTATTCAAATCTGTCAACCCATTTTCGAGTTTTTACGAGACTAACACATGGCAATTGATTTTATTAATATAGTGTTAGGAGATTGATGAAGGTTTAAGAAATACCTGCCTATTCTAAAAGGGACATACGTCGGTTTTGTGTAAAAGACAAGCCGATACGTCAACTCACTCACTTTTGACGGACAGGTGTCATGGACGTAATGTCAGACAATGGTCCGCTAGAATGCTAGATTATTAGATAGAGAATTTTTCTTTTTTTGCCCTGGTGTAATCCTGACTCTGTAAATTGTTACTTTGTCCCCTAGGCCAAAAGAAGAAGAAGTTAAAAACCACGCCCTGTCATACATAATTTCAAAAATCTTAACACAATTTTGAAGACCTAGTTCACCCTCAACACAAAGGGAAATTCGAATAATGAAAACGTCATTACTAATACAAAACATCCAAGACTCTTTCTTCACCCTTTCGCTATTTTGGAATAAAAAGTAATAAAGAAAAAAAAAGGAGGTAAGTACCTAAGGAATGGTCGGCCCGGAAGGGTGCAATCACACGGCAGCCTAAATTACATGGCAATACCATCATGATTCGACCGCCGCAAATTGTTAAATAACGCCCTCTACCGGGACCAATTCATATTTATTTTACGACTTTCGTACAAGAATATCGTTATGTTGAGCATTTAGTAATTTGCTATTTTAGTTAGGTTTGGTTAAAGTAAGACGGTAAATTAGTGCTCATGAATAACAAAACAACAGATATTTTTTTTAAACGTCGCACGTTATGGTTGTACTCTATATTGTTAGTTTTTTTTTATGGGATAGAGCCAAACGAGCAGACGGATCGCCTGATGGTAAGCGATTGCCACCGCTCATGGACACTAAAAACAGTCACAAATGCGTTTGCAGATATAAATTCTTACATATAATGTAACCACCCAGACCCGGTCTGTGGCAATAAATGCCTGTAAGCCGTACTAATATACCCGTAGAGTGAGTGCCCAGAAACACTCTACACTGACCGTTAGTGCCATTTTGATGTTCTTAATTTTTAGGTGTTATACCGTTTAGAAATTATACGACGGTATGTACGGCTGCATGCACATCAGGTTACCACAAAATGACAAATTTTCATTTTTAAAATCATTTGGAAAAATTTTACAGTTTTGTATAACCTGAGGGCTTAGACAAGTGGCATGAACGCTAATCCAATAGAATAGAATAGAATTCTCAATGTATGGGAGTGACACTAGCTTACGACATTAATTGACATGTCATGTCGTAAGCTAGTGTCACTCCCATACATTGAGAATTCTATTCTATTCTATTGGATTAGCGTTCATGCCACTTGTCTAGGGGCCCTGGTGTGCAACTGTAAATATTTATACGAGTCATAAGACTCATGAGTTATCGGAACATGTTACACGTATTAATAACGTTGCAATTACTACGATTCAGCATAGTTAATTGGGCGGAATATTTTATGAACACAAAATCTGTTAAAACAGTCCCAAATGAATTTCAAATTGAGATCCCTCATGCTGAAAATCAAACTTAATTTCATGCAGACGATTAATTCCCGATATTGGCCCAAAAACTTGATCTAAGCCACAAAAACTACACGCTAGTAAATCAGAACTCGTTCAAATGGTCAGCTGTTTCATGATTGCGTTGCCGCAGTTGGCACCACTGGGCCGTGCATGTAGTTGCACGGGATTTATCGTCACACCCTGACCCCAAAAATATACGGTTAGTATGGTCACCCTATGAATCGTTAACGAGAGTGCTTTATGGTTAGCTCAGGGTTAAAATGTTAGGTACGTTACATTATATGAGTGGTAGTGTATTGGGCTTTTAAAGAGATTGAAATTGCACATTTCATTTTATAGTAAGCTTTGTATGTTAAGCAAAATAAATAGTGGATAAAATTTACATTTACTTCATAGTATGTTTATAGATTGTCTTTTAATTTCAATTAAGTATTCGAAAAAGCTTCCATATTATCGTACCATTATGAATTACTTTATACTGAAATTAAGAATTAGAAAAACGTTTGCAGACAATTATAGGATATTTAAATATTTTCATTTACTTCAATCGAGCATTGGAAAGATTTTACATATACTTTGTTAGTTATGTGAGTTTTTGTATATTATTTAAAAGTATAGACTGAGTCAGCTTCTCCAAGTTCACAAATTGTCCACCATTTTTCTTCAGTTAATGAATGGAAAATACTATACCACTTATACTGCAGCCTAGAAATATCTACGTCATCCATTGTTACGTCACTCCAGTGTTGATATTTTCAGATGCACTTAACCTACGAGTATCTTCAGAGAATCATTGCAAAGCAGGTCGCGTATTTATTATTGCGATATTAAATTAACGAGCTCATCTTTACAGACAGAAGTAAGAGATACAAATAGATGTATGTCACTGTGACGATTACCAGGGCAGATGTGAGAAGCGTTTCGCGACATAATTTTGTGGTCGCAGCCTGTGTTGTCCCACTGCAAGGCAAAGGCTTCCCTCTTCCTTTTTCACATATCTCTGTTTTCCGCTAATGAGGGCTAGTTTTGTAGGAGTCGAGCTCGTCCCTCCATCTGCTTCTTAATCTGCCGTTCGTTAGTCTGGCTAAAATTTGTCGCGAACCCAGGACCTAATGCATAGCAGTCGCGCTTATGATCACTAGATCAATGTGTCAGTCGGTCCCTTACAGACAACCTTTACGTTTTATAAGAAAACAGTTATAGGGTCAACCACCACAGTCCGAATAGAGCATATCATAAATACAATGCTTCACTGGTCATTCCAAAAAACTTAACCTACTTTTCCTAAGTCCGAATATACAATACCGGCCAAATAAATGTCTCCACCAATTGTGAACGCATAAAGGCTTTTTACGACAAGAGTGCGGCTGCCCAATTCATCCGAGGTCCCCGTAGGATTTTCATTATAGTATTTTGGATCGTAAAATTTTAATCGCGGAAAATTCGGGACACTGGCGGCGGTAGGGACCGATATTAATTTTATTTTGTGTGTTGTTCGAATGTTTTACACTGTAAATTGTTTTAACAAGGCTTATAAAAATCTGTGTTTTCTATATAATATTCATGCATTTGTTGAACAAAACAAAAAGGTGTAGTTACTTTTTATTTGAAATCGTCAGCCCTTTTGAAGCCCTTGTCCGTGTAATTCAATTTTATTTTTATCAGCATTATTTGGGGCTAACGAGCTTGGAATATGGGCTAACGACAAACGTCATTTAGTTCTGCTTGCCTTAAGTATTTGAAAGCTGGAGTGCTAAAGTGAGCTGAACATTTACTAGTAACCATTACCCTTTCTTTTTCGTAGTCGGGTAAAAAGGATTTTCCAAATCGATCTAGACTTCGAGACATCGGGGATCATACCATACATAAAAAATCCGTGAAACGTTAAACCTCCTCTAGGTATTTGGAATGAAATGGAAAATGCGTTACATTTCCTCAAGGTATAAAATCCTGTATTGTCTAGTAAAATTAATTTCGTGGTCGCAAGTGCTGCTGCTGAACATGAGGTCGTAGGTTGGATTTTCAAATTAAAGTCTTAGTAGCTTAATCTACAGCAATAGGCTTACCTAAACATACTGGTGAGTGTGTACGAGTCTTGTGCCCTAACTTTCGGGTAATACAGGCGTGACGTCATGTTTATTTATATAGATAAATCCCTACATTGGGCACATGCAAACGGCACACGAAAAACAAATATGAAAGAGAACACGAACCGTCCAATTATTTAGTGTTGCCTTTTTGGTCATCAGACACCAATTACCAATAAATTGGCACACACGACCGAGCCAAAAAATACATGTTTATATCAAGAGTATAGTTTGGAAATGAAGCAATATTATTAACTACTGTGGTTGTACTAGTGGTATTTCACTCTTGACTACCTTACTCAAATATTGGCAACCTTGTTAGGAATTAAGGGTTTTTTAGTACCTATTTATTTACATAAGCACACATCTTATAAGTTTCGTAGCAAACATCAAGGGGTAGACTCACCCCTTTAGCAGGCGTAGGTGAAATTGGCACCCTGTATAATTTATTATTATTGTATGTTAGTCCAAAGTTAATCCTAACTCTACAAATTGTTACTACGCCCAGATCTGTACTAATCGTTTAAAAAAAATACTCGATATCTTTATTTGTAACAATAACGTTTTACTTTTTCAGTGAAATTGAACGTGAAATCAAATGGGGCTTCATTAGAAAGTCGCTTCAACGCGGAGGCATCTACCCATTCATTGTCACCTGCTTCCGTTGACTACGGCCCGGGGGAAATTCTATGGCTGCGACTATAGAGACGGACAGAATTCAAGAAAATAATGATGAATATGATGGTGAATAATATTTTTGTTTTCATTGAAACTCATTTATCGGAAATAGTGTTTAATTATTTTTTCTTAATCTCTGGATTTTAAAAGGAATAGCAATCATTCGATACGATATATATGGTTGCAATACTATTTTAGACTTTATGATGTATTTTACAATTCTGGTGATATCTTACCATCAAATTTGTAGATACAGGATAACATTTTCTCAAAAGACTGACCTAAAATCATCTACATTTTACACGATCGCTACTTATATTGTAGATGATTGTTTGTATATTTTTAACTTAGCTACAAACAGAGCACTTATTACATATAACATTAAATACATAATGTGAGTCAAATACAAAACATCTGTCTATTTCACTTACGAGTTTCTCTAACAAACTTATAGGAGGAACACGATACGTGCATACGTAAACAGTCTAAGAAGCACAAAGTTTCATTCATTAGTGTTCATTTCCTCTTTTCTGAACAGGATTCCCCTAAGAACGAAGTACAGCTATGAACCTTTCAGAACTTTATTACCTCGAGAATTCTACTTGGAGGGAAAAATTATGTTTATAATACATTATGTTTGTTTACTTAGAAGTACATACATGCATACCATCACGACTGTATTCCCCGGACGGTTAGGTAGAGGTGCACTTATGTACACCCACATTTCGCCGGCATGTTTAGGTCCCATGTAATAGGGGGCAAGCCTTAGAAATAGGTGGAGCTTATTTACGAGTGTATACGCCATTCTACAAGATTCTACGATATGCCAAGCATAGCCTGCTGAGTACGAGGACTAGGGTTTGATTTCCAAATTCCACAGACTTTAGTTTATTTGTTCCCGGTTAATGGCAAAAGTAACTGACCAACTGTGTACATAAGTACACTGCTTTACCCTACTGGTAAGAAACAGTATGTCATCATTAACACAATTATATCACCCCTAAGGGGTCCGTCGCTGAACAAAGTCCTCCCTATAGAGTTCCACAACGAGATTATTTGTAGAATCAAATAATCCTCAGTGTGTTAAAAAAAACTTTGTCCCAGGCGGCTATAATTGCAATCCATAAACAGGTAATATATCATGATGAGTGATACAACTAATTAACTTAATTGTCAGCCAAGATAATCAACCGTTATTGACACGCGGTAATCTAATATTATTGTCAATAATAATCAATTGACCCACTAATGGTGTACTTACGAGCAAGATAGAGGAGTTTTGACATAATTAGGCACAATTATAGAACCTTAACCGGTGATATAACGTGTTTTATTTGGGTACCCAATTTATATGGTTTCTTAGTATTCCCATTTAAGCGGTCAATTTCGTGGTTTTTGTGTATTTATGGCTTAAAAAGTTTATACAGACAGACAGATATTTAGTTCCATTTTTTTTTATGGGATAACTCGGCAAACGAGCAGGCGAGCTACCTGATGGTAAGTAGTCATCGCCGCCCATGGACATCTGCAAAACCAGAGGAGTTGCAGATGCGTTGCCGAGCCTATTTAGGGAAAGGGAGGGGAAGGAGAAAAGGAGAAGGAAGGGGATTGGGGGAGGAATTGGGCCTCCGGCCCTCTCGCTCACCGAACGAAGCGCAGTAACGAAACGCTACTACTCGGACGTCGGTCTTCTGCGAGAGTGTGGTATTTTCCCGGTCAAGCCGGCCCATTCATGCTGCGAACAGCGTGGCCCTACCACAACAAAAACATTATACTATAAACAACATGACTCCCTTTCCACCGCACAGATGGAAATTCAATCAATATCAAACTGTCAATATATACCTTAGACAATGCTATTTCAGTCTACGACTTACTTGTCAACTGATACAAAGATGTCTACCACGTCGAGCAAAATGAGTGACATCCAGACACTCTAGACAGGTCTAAAATTATAGCCCAATCCATGAAATAGAATAGTGGATAGACTTCAGAATGATAGCAACTTTTATTAACAGTCTATCAAAGGAAAAGTTAAGTTCTGAAAAGAATATTGATAGCAGACCTGAATGCTAGTCGCAAAAGTAAATATGATACGATGTGGTAAAGAGATAGGACTGCTGTCAAATTGACAAAATATCACTTACAGTAATGTCCTTCGACTTTCCAATTAAGTATGTAATAAGAATGTCATTTGAAATAGCAGGTTCGGTATGTTTTTCCTATAACAAAAGGCATAGGTATATACGTATAAGCTTTAGTTACATATTTTGCAACTTCTTCAAGATATAATTTTATGACTAACATTTATAGTTTTAGGAAATCCAAACCGACTTTAAGCAATTTGAAATGTATCTTGAGAACCGATGGTCAAATACCAACCTAACCTAAGGAGATGTTTTAGAAGTGTGTGGAATTTGAGCTACTGACATTTACACTATGTTTAACATTACACACCATTACGCCTGTACTTCCCGAAGGGTTAGGCGTACTGATACAAAAAACCCATGTAATAGACGAAGAGCTTATTATAACCATTAATCGGACACAACTCTGAGCTACTGAGAATTTGTACAGAAAATGCAAACAACACTGCTCGACCTGGGGATCGAACACTCGCGTAGCTAGCGCACTTTGGACAGACCAAACGTTCTATTCAAATAAACAAAGGGATCTGTAGACCAAACATTATATTCTAATAAACACAGATACCTTATAAAAGCTACAGTACACGACCTGAATGACCTCAATACCTTTTGAAAATTTAATTAAAGTCTACCCTTCCAGTCGTAACTTTGTGATGTTCATTAAATTTGAATATGAACCCTAGATTTAGGCGTTAGTAGCACTAGGCGTATTTATAGTACTGCAAGGCTCAAGCTACGATGCGGTTTGTCGTTCCCGCCTCTGAAACAGCCTCATAATTTAGCAACTTTAATTGTCCGCAGTATTATGGTTGTGTCAGTGAAAGGATGTTCATTTACAGTGTACTAGATTTGAGAGTTTGTTGACACATACCATCGCGCCTGTATTCCCTAAATGATTAAGCAGAGGTGCACTCAATGGACACCTAAAATTTCAAGCTCCATGTAATCATAGCGAGCGTTTTTTTTTTTTTTTTCGTGTGAAAATCCTCATGGATGTCCTCCGCCCCTCAGAGGAAAGGCGGAGGGTTATGTCGGACTAATCATGGCGAGCCTATTAGGCATTAGCCGGGCACGTATCCAAATTCCGAGCTGCTGTTGAGTTATTTAATTGACTTTGCAGTCCAATGGTCATTTCACTAGGATATCACTGCACTGGTAGTACATATCTATGTTGATCACAAAAAGTATTTTGTTTTTTACGATGTAGCCAAATTCAAATTTCCCGAAATTGAGAAATGCACTTTTGAGCGCAACGAAAAGTTACATATAGAAATACAATACCGTTCAATTGCAACAAAACTCGTTCGGATGTGTTTAGCACACATATTGTTTGAATAACGTTTTATTTTTGTAAATTCGTGCCTGGTCGCCGTAAAAATGGCCGGGAATTATGCTATTCCAATTGGTTTTTTATACTAGGGGACTAAAATACTAACACATTTTTCCCACCAGATAGTAGCGATTCAGTGAACGCCACTTCAGTCAGAATATCTGTCTACGCAGCTAAGAATACATGAACGAAAATCTGGAAGATTTCATCAAGCGAAAAGCGCTTGGCGATGTAAAAATTATAACATAGGTTAGTTTAAGCGAGTATGAAATCACAATAAATTGATTTAGTAACGCGGGGAATTACTTGATGAATGAATAACTATGTCTTGTTGTAAGAACTATCTATTACATTACTGCTTTTAGCTGGCTTACTTCCGCCCACCGCTCTCCGCTTACTGAAGCTAAATCCTTCCAATTTCCACGCTTGTCTCTAGAGTACAATGTAGTTATGCATACAAAAAAAACCCAGCATGTAACACTGTAATTTTATTCATGAATAACTTAACAACGGAAATGTATTCATTCTTATGGGGGTAACTATCAAAACGTGTATTACAGGTGTAGCACTACTATACACTCACGCCTTTTTCCATAGGGGTAGGCAGAAAGTACAGAACGGTTCATTAGCTATGATTCTTACGTACTTCTTTTGTTTCGTCTATCATCAGGGAGATCCTAAATCATCTCAGCATATATCCTAAAGTCATGTTACTATATCGTCTTTTAACTGCTACTGTTATTTAACTTTGCTAAGCCATTGCGAATTTGTGATCATTGAACAATAGACAGTAAACCGTTAGTAATTATGCAGCAATGTTTACTGAAATGAACTCATTTCTTTTGCCTATCCTAAGTATATGGTCAGTGTCCACTATTTAGGACAATGATTGTGATTTTTTTTACGATATAATGCATGGAGGATCGGACTATGCACATAGTTTTCAATATATCAACAAACAAATTAAAATACATCAAAGCAGACAACAGTTTAAATTTAATTTTAAAATGGCTTTGAAAATAAACCGTGGCGTCAGGAATATCACAGTTAGGTACACCATTTTTTCAATTACGCATTTTAATATAAATAGAGAGCGCTGGGAAAAATGCGCGGCGAACATTTTTCAGAGAATTTACTTTTTTAATAAAAACTTTTTTTCTCTATTTCATATTTTGGCACAGTACCTAATAAATGAAAAATTTATGACCTGACGCCTACTTTTCAGCTAATAGATATTAGAATGGCTGAAAGGGTAGAGAGCAGTTCTAGATAGCTTCACTGAAAAGAGTTAAAATTCTGAATACAAGAAAATGAAGAATAGGTTTTCATTGAGAAGAAAATCGCATTTAATTTGGTTGATCCATTTAGACTAGTATATAGATAGGCTGACGTAACGACAAAGATCTTATGGGTTTAAGAGGTAGAAGCCAGTTCTGTCCCCAGCAGCCAGTGGACTAAAGAGATAGATAATGGAAAAAGGATACCGCAGGTGAATGGATGTTTTGGAGGACGATATGGTGACGAAGGATGGAAATGATTAAATGAATGGAAAGAATGTAGTAATTGGAGCAGGTGCAGGAAGAAGGGGAGTCAAAAAAGCAATAAGTATTATGTGAACACAGAAATTCCACTCGATTACACAACGGATATTTTTCAATGCGCTTGGTAGCAGCATTGTGTTTTCACGGAGCGAATAGATTTTGAAATGAAAAGTTTCAATTCATTGAACGCAAACAGTGAGTGTGGGAATGTACGCTATTTCCTTTGGGTAGCTCGCTTTAAACGAAACACAAGCCAAGGGCCAAGCAATATTTGAACATTTTGAACTGACTTCAATTAAACCTTAGTGAAAAGGCCTTATTCCAGCAGTGAACTTATGTGATCCCCAAATAGATTTGAGTCTGGGTGACCTTATTGGTGAGGTCCTTTAAAAAGCTCGGGTGCGTAGTCCCCGCAACAGGCGCGTTTGTATGAAAAGATGTATCAATGTGGACGAAGCAAAAGAGTACTGAAATATATGAACTGAAATGAATGAAGTAATTGATGATTACGGAACAAAACGACATCAAGGCTTGAAACTTAAGAGCGAATAATGTAGTAATGAAATGTGCACTGCCCAAGACCGGGATGGTTGGCGCTCTTTGGGGGAGGCCTATGTTCAGCAGTGGACGGCGATAGGCAGCAGCCGTCTACTGCTATTTTTCTGATACTGATATTTCATCATCATCATCATATCAATGACGATGATGATGATGATGATGATGATGATGAAATATGCACACGCAAGTGCATTTTAATAATAACCACTCTATCGTAAAAGCGACAGACAAAAAGAAAGCACACAAAAACAGCGGAACGTTTGTAACTAAATATTCTAAAGAAAACATGGAATCCTCTTTGAATTTACCCACACAAAGGGATTACTTATGATTACCTACGTTGTATGAACACCACAAGAAACTAAAGGCTACTTACCGTTCAAACATATATCAGTGTTCACAGAATTTATTCAGTAGTAACCTAGTATTAACAAAAATCGACATGTGACATCTACCAACCCCCATTGATAACGGGCCACTCTCTCTCACCGAGAGGAGGCCTGTGTCCCAGTAGTGGGAATATTATGGGCCGAATCAAATCAAATCAAATCAAATAATTTATTTGTCGAATATGGAACATCAAAGATCTTAAGGCTTTTTTAAGGTTCATCATATTCTGCCATGTACGGCGTACAAATATATTTCTAGTGCAACAAAGACACAATTAAACTAATACAAATTACTATTACACTATAAACTACCTACATGTTTTTATAAAATATTTATGATTATGCAATACAAATACAAACCAAGTTGGCATTAAAATGCATGTTTATGATGTTTTTATTACAAAACATAGGTTTTATTCGCTGTTCGGCGCCGCTCATTCGCGGAGCTTAGAATATTCAATTCGCTTGAATTATGGAAGTGAGAACGGCCGCTTTTACACAATGATGACTACTAACATACCGTTTATCTGCTCAGCTTTTGTTATGTCGGTTCGTTGACATAAGCTTAGAGTATAAATGAGATAAGCTAAAGCATCGCTAGTATTTATTGGCACGGTTTTGGAAATAACATATTTTCCAGGTGAAGGACTTTAAGCCGCTTTAAGAAATATACTGTGATATCCCAATATTCGCTTTGTACCCAACGCAGTAGTCTTTTTTAGCTTAGCTGCATCATATTGACGCATGTAATAATCTATTATTTTTATTACTACCTTATTAGTCTGGTGATTCTATTTGCGACTGCTGCACTACAGGTCCCGGGTTTAATTCCCAGGTCGAGCAGTGTGGTTCATTAGAAATTCTCAGTTGTAGCTTGGAGTTCGGATCTGTGCCCGTTACATGCAATATGCTCGCCCCCAATTACATGGACCCTAAACTACTATAAAATCGAACCCAGGACCTCTAACGTAGCCGCTAACGTTTATGACTACTAGACTAATGAGTCGATTGTATAGAGCAGAGTTTATTTATACAATCATTTATACAATCCTTTTTTTTATATTGGGTGCGCTCTATACTTTATTCATACACTCTCTGCAAAACCTATTGTGAGTACCGTTTGTCCCGGTTTACCAATGCAAATCCCTGGAATACGATATATCAGTTTGTGACGCAAACGCACACTAAGTAACGATTTATCTTGATTCTTCTATGAATAGAACTGACATAGATATTGAATGTAAGAAAATAAATGGCTCACCGAATATAAAGACCAAATCACACGGAAAAAATCCGGTCCTTGCGCCCTGCAGTTAACTTGATGATCATCGACTGAAATGATTTGATGATAAATATATTCGAGTTGATTAATTGATAAAATTGGGATCTTTATCACAGTCCGATTACCATATATTTAATCCGTCTCACTTTCGTAATAAATACATATCAGACGCTGAAAAGGAGTAGATACCACATGATTTATTATATCCATAGAAAGTGCAGTGTATTTTCAAAGCCAATGTCGTGACTTGAACGGTCGGTTAGTTTAAAAACAATATAATTTCTCGCGGGAGCGACGGCTGTCATAACTTCGAAATTATTTGAATCCGTGTGTTTAATCACGCATGTAACATATTCCAATACAGAGATTTAAATCAGTTTTAATTCATTTTCCACTTTATTCTAAGCTTCACACATTTACAGAATTCGAAAAACTCGCATTAGCTGTAATGCTGCTCCGTCTGCCTGTTTATACTAGTATGAAGGCAATAATAAATGGCCGTGGACGCCTGTGAAAAATGCACGAGGCGTCTCATGCCGACGCCGACGTAATGCGCTCGAACTCAACAAACTAAAACTTTTACACTTTGGTCCTACGGTACAGAGTTTATCTTAGAAAGTAGATTTATGGGATTTTACAAAGGAAAAGATCACATTATTCAAAAATTGTATACTCGGTTTATGGTAGGTAATTCTATTAGAAATAATCAAGTTTAATAGTGACGTACGGCGTCAGTTTATAAAGAAGCTAGATACGTCCAACAAAAAAAATTAAAAAATCTTATGAATGTTGTTTCAGGGAAGACATTTACAAAAATTGAAATTTCTCTTAAAAAATTTTTTGTTTAACGAAAAGGCTCGTCATTAAGGCGGGCCACAATAAAATCAAATTAATACATACAGTTACACAACTTGTACACAGATGAGTCTATAAATAGACTCATCTGTGTCTATCTACGCTTATTCCCCTTCGCTGTTCACAGACATTATACGTTAATGTCTGTGAACAGACCTTCGACGTTAATTCGTGTTTCATGTAACGTATGTATCCACGTATCCAGATTGATTAGGCCATGTTCAGGTGGGTATAAGGTGCGTTTGTGTGTAGTAATTACGATTAAGATGTGAACAGAAGATCCAGTGCATGTAAAGCTCAATAACGCTCTTAAGTTACATTAACGATACCAAGTGCTGAGAGCAGGCTCAAGACGCACATAAAACTGCTCCGGGGAAGACCCTATGCTAAGGATGCGATCCTGGAGATGTTATACAGCTAATGTTTACTTCAGACAAATTACAAACATATATTGGATATATATATATATATATATATAGATACAAAAATTTGTTTATTGATCCCCGAAATAATAATAAAAAAATGAGTAAGAATGATCTTTAAAACTACTATCTATTTAATGATTCATATTGGGTTCATCCAACTGCCCGATTATGCAATCGAACATTGGATATAATCAACCTTCTGTATAAAAACATCTTGTGATAAAATGTCATAGACTAAAATAGACTGTGATCGATCCTCCAGTGCGACGTTGATCTTTGGCGAAGTATTTTTGAATAAGGAAGCGTGTAGCGTGCGCAATTGGAACAGGTAATTTTATATCGAGGGTGATTTCTTCCATATCATAGTGCACTGTAATAATAATAAGATTGCGTATATTTAGTTAAAGCAAAATACTATACTTACACCAGTATTTTACTCTTAGGTGGTGATGCTATAGAAAAAAATAGAGCTTATCTATATATATATAAAAATCAATGCCACTTTTCGTTGTAATTTATTTGAGTTATAACTCAAGAACGAATTAGTAGATGGTTTATGTAAGTTTGCACAAAATAGGTCGAGCTGTTCTTCATTTATCACATTTTTTGTAACAAATAAATTCAATAAATGGCGGATCATTTTGTTAATGGCGATTTTGCTGTCAAATTGAAACGAACACGCGGGCAACGCCGTGGGCGGAAAGCTAGTTTATGTATAGATTTAAACTTGAAAATTTCATCCCTATTTTAGGCAAATTTTAAATCACCACCGCAATAACCTCAAGAGGACGTTTAATAATAAAAATTGATCGTCGTTAAAAGTTTCAGTTAAATGACCCTCTAAATGTAATTTACGCTTTTAAGGATCAGAAGTCGAACCCTCTGCAGGATTAATGTTTTCTTCCCGTTGCAGATCATAATAATTATCTAATTACCATCATTCAGCCTTTCCCGTTAGGAGCCATTCGGTTTCAGCATTATATGGTAGGATAACGCGAATATACAGCCCTTTAAGAACTTTTAAAATTGCCTTATGTATTCCGGTATTATCACGACTTTTTTTATGACTTAAAAAATTTTAGGTTTATAATAGGCTCAATTATATTCCTGGATATTCTCTATGTCTCACGTGTAAATAATTGAGTATGTACGCCCGTAAATTAGTTGTGCAGTTGATATTTTCATACTACCGTTAAATTAATGACTAGAAATCTCAGCCCTGCCCTCTTGTGCGTGGTCTCTGCGTATTTTATCTGTGACTTGGCTGTTTATTTCGTTTTACTTTTTAGTCGAGTAAGTTCATATAGTCCATGGCAACATGTCTATGATAAAGTGGGATTTTTTTAATTGTAAGACGACTTCTTCTATCTCAACGTTGTTTATCAAGCAGCTATTGACAAATTGAATAAATGCGTAAGGGGATATTATTAATTTGTACAACCGTCCCTTGGGTTACACATATTGATGGACGAATGTTTGTATATACGTAGGTTTATTCGTGAGTATATAATACCTCAAGCTCGTGACGTCATCAATGAACACGCGCAGTACTTACCTGAAATTAAAGAAAAACAAATTATTATGTATATTGATTTAAATATTATGTAACAAAATGAAAATAAACTAACTACGTAGAACGTTGCTTACTCCCTTCTCCTCGGGCAATTAATGGGCGGATTCGGGCAAATAATGAAGACGTTTATAATAAAAACATAGTATAGTACTCAAATTAAACGTAATTAAAAGTTACTACAGCTACATTTTTCAGATTATTGCCTCACAAAATTGTCAATAATGTATTTGGAAAACATATGTCAAATACTTATTTTTTATTATTTTAAAGAAAAATTCTAGTGAAAGAAAAATTCGATTTCAGGCAGATCTTTCACTAGAAATTTTCTTTAATTAGAAAATTCATTTCTTTGTGAAAATTTCGCAATATTTAATGCTAAAAAATAAGCATAATATGGTAAGGCAACATCGTTCGACATTGAACTACCTGTAAAGGCAGTCGTGTTGGTTGAAAGACATAGTAATGTCTTCAATAGATGGTGCCGACGTCGCCTCAAGACGTAGAAGGTGGAAGAGAAATTCGACATCACAGGCAGTGGTCTCGGTATCTTAGTTGGTAAAGCGTCTGGTGTACTTAACCAGAGGGACGCAGGTTCAAACCCTGCCTGAGATCGAATTTTTCTTTCACTAGAAATTTTCTTTAATTAGAAAATTCATTTCTTTGTGAAAATATGTCAAATATAAAAAGTAAACATAAATATAGGCCTTATATACCGTGAGTCAACATCAAACTCCTTAAACGATATGGAAGCAACGTGACTGGTTTGCATAATAATAAGTAAAGCGAAAGAAATATGCATTGTATTCTATAATTGTAAAAAACTTTCCTAACCGTTAAAAAATAAATATGTGTAAGAACACTATATAATGTTTACAAAATAATGACTTTCAAATGAGAATGCGCAAAGAAAATATTAAAATGATAGGACCATCCGAAGCTGAAGACTCTTCGAACTTTCGAATAAGCGTATCGTAGGACCAAATCTTCCGGCAATTGGTGTACCAAACAGCACTTTATTAGGTTTAATGTAGGTATTTCATGGTATTTTTATATCAATATTATTATAAATAAAAACAATTGCAAAAAATGCATTATTGAGTTCTGTGTTTACAAATTAAACGCACTTTTGCCAAGCGTATAACAAAGTCTGTATACGTATAATGAAGGACCAATTTCATGCAATATTTTTAACTAACAAGCCGCTCACGAAATGCCCCACAAAATAATAAGATATCACAAAAGCCCAGTTGCGTAAAGTCAGATCAATAGAACGGTTTGATTCGCTTTCGCCCATTGTTTAAGTAGCATTAGAACAATGACGTTGATCACCGTGACTGGCGACTTTTACTTACGGTTAATTAGTGCGGCATTGACGGGTTACTGATGGTATAAAATGTAAACGAAATGTTGGAATATTAATGTGAGTTTGCGTGAAGAATGTGTTGATTTTGCACAAGTGTTTTACCTGCATAATAACTTAACTCACATAATCTTAATCATAACTCACATAGGAATCTTTTATTTTCCATCATCGCGAGCCTTTGTATGCTACGTTTGTAATCCTTAAACCTTACAGGTTAACCAAGTATTTTTTAAACTAGCTCAAGCTCTTTTGATGAGGTAGATTCGCCTGCATTTCAATTTAAAAAGTGAACTGAATCAAAGAATTAAATAAAAAAAAATATACATATATACGTACATACACTCATGCCTTTTTCCCATAGGGGTAGGCAGAACAGAACGCCATCTGCTACGATTCTTGCATGCTTCTTTTACTTCGTCCACATTCATAAAAAAAATTTATAAACCAACCAAATTAGAATTGGTATACTATCTATATGTAACATTGTATTATCTATATGTAATACAATCGAAATAGAAAAATCCACATTCGACACGGATTACTTGGTTTGTATATCTGTATTTAACGATGTGTCTTTTAATACAAATATTTTTTTACAACCTTTAAGGCATGAAACACAATATCAGAACTTTCACTGCTAAATACTCTTGTCTGTTCATTCAAGACAACACCAAATAACATTTTGATTGCTCGCCTAATATGGATGCAGTAGTTTCTGCACCGAAGCGAACGAACAATGGACCGAAAGTCCAGCTACTGGGCCACTCCTAAGATTACTATGGAAACGTCCCTTAATGGAGGCATGAAAGCCTTCTCCTGAGATGAGAAAGCGTCCATGGAAATTACGAAGATATTGTCGCTATTGTAAAGGGTAATAGTGGGTTGAATTGAATACGTTCTACTTGTAGTATGACGAATATGATTGATGATATGCGTTCAAGTATTATTAATTGTTAAGGAAATGGGAAGTTTATGACGCTATTATTTCTCTGGAGAAAAGTATCGTACAAATTTAACTCTCAAAGTACACTATACTGGAACGATTAGAAGGACACTCATCTCATAAATTAAAGTTACAAACTCTGAATAAAGAGTAATGGTGCATGCTGAATAATAATTTGAATGAATTGAAATACAATTTTCAAAGCATCTAAAATAACCTTAACTTTTACTATAATTAAGAATGTACTTCCGAACTTTACCTTATAACACAACCATTTCACGAATCATTAGGCAACTTGTGCAAAAATCTACCCATAGTTATGGTAGAGTGCATTATTACCGGTATGATTAATTTATTTGCAAATAGCATAGGGACGGGCCTTTCAGATTATATCAATATGCTATGTGTGTGTGTCTGAAGCGGTTGATTAACTGTAACCGTACTAGACAGAGACTGATGATATTGACTTACGGTACATTATTTAATATTGGTAGTAATTTTAGGATAAACAATTAAACATCTTTATATGTATTTTTCAATTAATCTTGGAACATAGAGCGCGATGTAAAAGAGGTACACAACAATATGATTTTCCAGTCTTTTTATCAGTTTATCTGAAAGTTTTTTTTTTTATCTGCGAAAGTAAACACGTAAATTGGACTGAAATCATATTATATTATAGCTTTAGTTCAATCTACGCAGCAACTTAAATTAATTTAAGGGCCCCCGCTAAGAATATGTACCAAAAGACCAAATCCTCTTCAGAGAAACAGTGATAACATTTTCGGATAGCAGTTACATATATGACTCATATATGTAGGTAAAACTCCTTCGGCACTCGAGTAAGAATGCGAAATCTTTGCCTTAAGTATTTCAATAAACAGTCTTTAAAGTGAAATTATATTACAGCTGATACGCGCCAGAATGTATAATGTAGCTCGTTTAACCCTTTTTACCCTAACTTTTCTCACATACGCCGTAATATTTCCAATAATGTTTGTTATAACAATAAATCACAGAGCGCTATTAGCTATAAATTAAATCGCGGGAAGATCGCAAAGGTATACGTTCTTCGTTCTTCTTCGGAATGATAGCTTCTATAGTATGTTCATGTTCAGGGTTAATTTATTTGAACTGAACTTCGGTGACAGGAATAATCAGTATCAGCAGACGTGATAATTCTAAAAGCTATCTAGATTTCTTAGCATAGCACGGTTAGAAATTAAACCCAGACAAAAATCTCCCATTACTAAGCAGGTTTTTTTAACGCCACATTTTTATTGTTTATTTGTGCAGCGTTATATTTTATTATTCATGATATGACTAGCTGTGCCCTGCGATTTGATCCACCGATTTTGAGCATGATATTAAATGTGAATACCCTAAGTTATCCTTTATAAGATACTAGTGAAGTATCGTCATAATCGGTACAGCCGTTTCGGAGATTAGCTTGTTTGTTTTTGCTATAGTTACCGTATATAGTTTCATATTTATTTAGTAAAACGCCATCTATCGCCCACTACCGAACATGACACGTATAATATAACAGTCAAGAAAAACACAAGTTTACGGACGAATTGAATAAAATCCGTTAGTTTTCAACCTGTGCAAATCACAAGGCTCAGCGAAGCGGTAAACGTTGCTATATCGAAAAAGAATGCGGAAAATTGCCGATAGAAAAACTACCGTCAAGAGAAACGGCGCATTCATCTATTAAAATATAAAAACAAACAACTTAAGTATTAGTTAATTAAGTTGTTCCGCCCGTTTACGATAATTCTCATAATAAAAATGTCGCAGCGACCGGTCCATGCAGGATGCTGGCCATTCAATTGAAAATGCCCCATCCCGGTCTAATGGATAAACGTTAATCCGTAGTAATTCGCATCAAGTTTATTACACTTTAGTTTGTTAAGATATGCAGAAAGTTAGCTGTGAATGCAGAAACCAGATTTAATGCTAAAAGCTATTTTTTATAACATGGCTGTATTCCTCGAAGGGTTCGGCAGAAGTGTAGGTATTGTAGAGTTTGTATCAAGAAGTTTTTGATATTATATTATTAGATAATATTTGAACAAAAAAGTAAGTAGTGTTTGAAATATGTGTAGAAAATAATTTTATTATAAATGTCAGTAGATTAAGAATTCTTCCTTGAACCAATACAGAACTCGTAATTTTCCTCATTGAGTTTGTGATTTATAGAACCCCAGATATTAGTGAACCCTGGTACAGCTCCAACAGTATTTACTAATGTACCTACTCACATTTTTCCGGGATGTTTACTAGTCTCATATAATAGGAGGTGAGCCATCAACTCAAACCCAAGACCTCTAGATTAGCAGTCGCGTTTACGAATACTCGGCTATACAAAGAGTACACAAAGACCGAATTATGATAATCCGAACAACAGTTCAGTTTTGTCCGTTGGCGTTGTAGGCTACTTTCAGTGAATGCGACAGAGTTGGAATTTTAGCGTCATCTGCAACGCTGTGACAAATTAAACTACTCAATATATTGATGAAAAATCAAACAGATAAAATCAACAAGAAAAGTCTTCAATAAAGATTTCAGTATACCAGGAATCAGACTTCTTCAAAAATTATAATAAAACATTGATGGCACCTCAAGACTTACAATGTAGAACAGAAATTCGATATCACTGGCTCGGTGTACTTAACTAGAGGGACGCAGGGTTGAATCCTGCCAGCCGGAGATTAAATTTTCTATCGATAAAAATGAATCGCCGTTAGTCGTTCGGAAGTTGTGCACATTAGTATGTACGCGCACAACTTCCGAACGACTGACTGCACCAAATTGGATAATTCTTTTTGTTGTGTTCGTTATTTCAAATCAACGTTTGTTTATAAGAACAATTTCAAAAAATCGGACAGATTTTTTAATCTCTTAATTATTTCGCCGGGTCGGCTAGTTTAGTATAGAAAACTCAATGGTTAAAAAAAAACGCGAAAACAATTATAAAAGCTACTGTGATACCGTTACCCTTCCAAAAAAAAAACAAAATGGGCGTCATCTGTTTTAAAAAATTCTGTCTGTCGGGCAAACCGATTTTCCTCCCAAATTTGTTCAGGCTTCACAATTAAAACCTCTAGCGAATCAAAAACGGTGTAAAAATAAATTTCTCATTACGTATGCTAATTTAAATTCTATTACAATGCTAATTTATTCTAGGTCAACATTATGACCGCTGTCAAAAGATCCGGAATAATTTGCGGAGGAAAGACAATGGCATCGGAAACAAAGTATTTTAATAACATTTTACCCAAATAGTAACTTTTGAACAAAATATATTCTGAAAATTATACTATGTATATTGTATGTTAAATATTATGTTTTATTACTTTTAAGGAACCTTAATAAGACCAACCAAGTTACAACTAAACTAAGGTTTGCTTGAAATACTTATTGGTCCTTTTATACGCATGTGCACCAAAATTAAGTCAAATGTCAGCAGCAAACCGTTTTGAAAATAAATGATCCATATTAGTTGCGCTTCAAACTACATTCGCTTCCGTATTATCTTCATACAAATATGCAAGCAGTCCAAGTCAACACAACATAATAATTTCCATTTTCCACTTTTTAGTTTCACTTTCGTCGAAACTTGCGTTCATTATTGTGACACACCCGAATGACATAGTCAATTTGGCTGATGGACCGAATCGGTGGCAGAAGGCGTGTCCACAAAGGAACTCTTACACTTTTGAGCGGTCACGCATGTCCGAACAGTGAAAACATGAGCAGAGTAAAAGAACACAGTAGTTTAGATACGTATGTATCGTTTACGCTTGCATAAGCAAGTATTAGAGGCGAGTAGCGACAAATGTGGAGCATAGTCGCTCAACCGTGTCTTGTTAAATCCGTTGTGGATTTATTGGACTAAACGCCGATTAAAACTCACTGTTTCCTTAAGAATGGTCACTACCGGTTTCTAAAAGGTTATTTATAACGGTGGTGAATAAATCTGCAGGTCAATCAGGTGCACTGTTGTAATTGGCTGGCTAAAATTACGAAAATTCTATCATATCTCTGGCAAATTAACTTGTCAAAATCTTTTACAAGGTTTTAGAACAAAAGTACCTATTAGGTCTATCATAGCAAAAGAAACGAGTGTAAGTACATCATTAGAGGTCTCGTCCAATGAAGGAAAGCTGCACTTGGCAATAGCCCATGCCAGATCATAGATCTCATACTCTAAAAGGAGTTTTGAGCAATAAAACTTGAATTGAATTAATGTTTTTGAGGTATAGTTTCAGTACTTATCCAGAGTTACAGTTGATTGAGGAATTTTGAAACTTTAAGTTTTATTAAAATTGAACTACTACGTTTACTTGTACTTTGGCTCATGCAAATGATTTATACAACATTGCTTATGTAGTTTTTGTTGCTATAATCGTTGTGCGACACGACACGGATTATATCGTTACGTATAAATGGCTTTAGCGAGCCATTACGCCGATATTTTGTGGCCATTTTGCTGTTATAGTCAATAACGCTCGCTAAAATCGAATTATCCTCGATATTTATAGCAAAACACGCATGGAAACATGAGCTGGAGGTAATTTGTGGGCCTTTTGAAGGTAAATCGTATCAATTCAGACGTAAGTACAAAAGGAGACTGAATAGTGTAGTGTATATTTGTGACCAACCAAATAGTTCAGGTTTGGTATTCTATTTTTGGTTTGTGTTTGGAATTAACTGAACTGACAAAATAATAACATACTCATGCAGATTTTACTAGACCTTTTCTCATTTTGGTATGATACGTTTTGTATTTTATCATTTTTGTACGATACAATACGTACGGTATATATCTTGTACCATTATGATATATACTTTAGACGAGATCCAACCTACAACAGTCTTACTTATATAACCAGGTCATAACATAACCATCACGCCTGTATTCCCCGAAGAGTTAGGCAGAGGTGTTTAATAATGTACACTCACGCTTCGCCGGATTGTTTAGGTCCCATGTAATGGGGGGCGAGCCTATTGCCATTAACCGGGCACCAATCCAGACCCCCGAGCTGCTACAGATAATTTCATAGAAAATCTCAATAACACTGTTCGACCTGGGGATCAAACCCAGAACCTCTAGCGTAGCAGTCGCGCTTGAGACCCCCAGACTAACGAGGCAGTCAGTCTTACCTAGAAGGTAATATGAAACAGTTTTAAATTATAGAAGCACACATCCCACGCCAAACAAAAAACGCTGAACGATAAATACTGCTTTCAAGGCCCTGTTCATGCGAGGAACTTAAACAAACATTTTACGAGTACGCCCAAATGGTAAGAGCTCACTTAATTCTTACGTTTATTTACTATGTTAGAGTTTCTAATACGGATGCCGCAGTATTATTTCATGTCTGAATTTAACAGTGGCTTGCATGAACTTAGTGACTGTTAGCGCTTCCGGCTTTGTGAAATATGAATGTGGCTATAATAGGTTCTGTGTGGTTTTGACTATGAATAGAGGTCTGATCTCTAAGGAAGTAATGCTAAAGAATTAAGCTTGCGCCAATTTACTCTGTATTTAACCAAAAATAGAGCTCCAAACAATTTTTTTATGTTTTATTGTATACCAATTTTTATAAGACAATAAGCCTGGACTCGCATATAGATTTTTTATGATAAAATTATCAGACACAATCAAAAACAATAATGACAACCCGCGAGGCCAAAAAGCGTCCCATCTCAGCATAATGCTGTGACATTACAAAATGCCACGGCACAATCATAAGTGGTTCCAAAAAGTCAAAGGTGCTTGCCTGGATTTGAATTCGAGACTTGGCGATTTAACGGTCATATCACTGCTTACTTAGCCACAAAATACATGACATATTTTAGGGTTAAGTTAAAATTGCACTTTCATTTCTCTTGTATTACAGTCTTGTATTACACAGGTAAAATAGACGCTACAGAACGCTAAAAAATTCCATGTCCAGCTCGACTAACGAGTTTTTAACTTTTACGATTACAACATTATATTACACTTTAGCTAGCACAGCCGTTCGAAGTTATATTGTAATCTGGAATACGCAGGCTGATAAGAAAAAGAATTGGAAAAACCTCGGGTTATTTAAATTCGGGGAATAAATTAAGCCATGTAATTTAGGGATAAGAATTTTATGTTCCCGTGGGTGACGTAAGTTAGAAGATTCGGTTGCGTCTTTTAATGTTTTTACACCGTTAGGACTATAAAGGGGCCACTCATCTATTTTTAAGAAAGCATGAACTATATAAATACATGTATTTAGTACAGAATACGTACGAGTATGTGTTCGAAATTCCTTTTCTTTTGTTTTTCTCTAGCCTTTGCTTCGCCCCACTGCTGAGCAAAAGCCTCCCCCAATCCTTTCCAAGTACTCTTATTTTTTACAAAAAATAATAATTATATAGCTTTAAATCTTGAAATATTTTTAAAGCAAAAGGCTCACCATTTTTCATTCACAACATTGGAAAACCTTCACAAAAGAAAAAGACAGCTCCCATAATGAAGCTTCACCCATCATTCTTTAGAGAGCATCGCTTGTACAATTTTAATCTGCAGCTAAATTTTCCGGACTATTAAAAGCTAAATGCTGAAAGGAATTCCACAGATGCGAGAAATTCGAGGATAACTTGGAGCGACAACTAGCCATAATATTTCGAATAGCTAGTCTATGCTCCCGCAGAATAAATGTGGTAACTATTTGGAAGATATGGCTTTAGATAGCTTGTTTAACAGATGTTTCACTACAAATTTGTAAACTGCACATGAAAACGTAGAACATTTTAGCTTTTAAGTCTGGTGAAGGCAAATAAAAAAATTCAGCACTTTGAGTGATGCGACATCGTTTACTTTTGGAACATAGTTCCTTAACGTGGCTTGCGGTAGGAGATGCCTTTTTATACTCTCTTTCAAATATTAACACATCGCAGAAATCAGTACTATGATGTTTGACTGGTAATAACTTATTAATTATAATTATATAGTCAGTAATACATCGGTAATAGGTAATTGTAACATACGCGCCAAAGTAGCCTGAAAATCAACAATTTATAATCATGTATATTTAAGAAAAAAAAACGAAATTAAGAAATTACCATTGCAGCAACAAAACGGCTAACAATAAAGAAAAATACAACACCAATTAACCAATTTAAAGATACAAAAACCAAGTTTTAAACCGTTAAAACAAAACGGCGCTGTATGTGCCAACGTTAAACTGCTTATAGCGCCGTCGAACGTTAGTTTACAACTAATAGTGACATCACTTCGTAGAACTTTGCTGAAAATTACCAAACTACCCGCTCTCGTTGTAGTTAAGATAGCGGTATTTGTACTTAACGGCACTTTTTTTCTTTTAAATACAGAATTGTTGTTGAAACTTTTTGCAGGTAACTTACGATTATTGTGGGACTTGGTGAGTATTCTACAACGTTCCTAAACGACATAAGTGATCAGAGTTATCATAATGTATGAAAATTGTATTCTAGAATGTTCCTGAACGATAGAGTTGTCATTGGAACACACTATCAACTGTAAATTAGGTAGGTACTGGTTCTTGTTATCAACCATCTATTTATTTATTTATTTATCCGTGTGAATCCATCCATTTATCTATGTATAGACGGACCGTGGCAAACGCATCTTAACCATCCAGTACAATTGATTATTTAGCCATGAAACCCTTCATAGTAAATTACCAATAAGCGGATCAAAATATTCAGTTTTACTAAACTTCTGCTGACTAAAACTGCAAGGTTAGACATTTTAAAACACGTTAATGAAGTATAATCAAACACTAAGGTCATGTGAGCGGATTTGAGGGCATACACTGATACCTACATGCACGAGGCAGTGCGTTCCACTTGGCCGATGGTACCTCGCGTTAGGAGGTCACGGAATCATCCATTATATCCCAATAACTAGCGGCAGTAGCCTAATTTCTAGGGCTGTGGACTTGCGATCACATGATTTTCGGTTCTAATCCCACTTATTCACTACCGAAGGAACCTACTCGTAAACAAGCATATATAGCTTACCACGAGGAGTTAATAAGAATACTAGCAATGTGCGACCCACATTGTTAGGAAACTTTATTAAAAAGAAAAAAAAAATAGACCAGTCAATAATTTTAATAAAGATGCAGGGATTCAAGATGGCAAAATGACATTCCTTAGGGAAATAACATGATTATAATAAGTGTAAAATATTGGCGTAGTCACATACAAAACAATGATCAAATATATTTATTAAATCAAATATATGCAAAAACCTTCTGGACGACTTGAAGCCATTCTCCTACAAGCCCCTTTTTTATGGTATATACATAAAGAGAAAATACCCCTCTGATCCATCAATGCACAAGCTACACACAATGAGAGCAGACACTAAACAAAGATTTTCGAAATTCCTAAGAGAAGAATTGAAATCGTGAGATAACCTCTAGTACTGATAGCATTATATAGTGTGATGTTCTTAGCTTTACCCTAACTGTAGGTATATCAGGTATGTTTTTTGTCTTGTTCACCAGTTATTATCTTAATTAGTTTATATTACATAATGCATGTATGTTTAAATGTTTTATAAAGGCGACATTAATTGTCATTTGTGGTATTGTTTATGTGATAATAAAGAATTTCTAAAATCAAAAATCAATCTAGTACTGATTTGCAAGAACTATAAACTAAATCGACTCCATGGTATTTATATTATTTTATTATATTAGGCATTTGGTCGGTCGCCGAAATCAATCTTATGTAACTTATATTGCTGCATAAATTAAATAAATAGGCTGACCAAGCAGTCCAGTAGGTAAATCTTAATACAAAATATACAGCTGGTAACACTCACTGCTAAGGAAAGGCCTCTTCTCTATTCAACCACTATTGCCTATTTGTACCCACTGATTGCCCACGGCCCTCACAATATCATCCGACCATCAGACTGGTATCGACATGTCTGACAATGTTTCAAAAACTAGGCATCTCCCTAAAAAGAACTTTTTATAAAATAAAGTGACTGCAGTAGGGACCATATAATAGAAATCAAATAACAACTTTATCCTAGAGACAACCACACATGCTAACGACATATCGTCACGTCATAAAATGAAAGGCACTCGCCGGAAAATTGCATAAATGTCGCTAGCCACTGAGATTTTAATAATAGTTAGCTTATTCTACAAAACCGGAACAAAAATCTTTTGAAATTGAATGCTGGTTCTCTCCAACTTTTTATTCACGCACTGAAGGAATTTCCCGTACATGTTATATTCATTTTAAAGCCAGATGCTGGAATTTTAGATGAGTTTTATTTTTAAGTCATTCCTGATTTTAATAATCTAGCTCTCTAAATAATTCCTGGTAAAAAAAAAGATACATAGCATTCTGGTCCTTAGTCTTCACGTATTATGGCAAGCCCTTTTAGAATAAATTCAATTGATATAGTCAATCCAATCTCTGAGGACACTGATTCAATCAAATTGATGTACGGCAATCACTTTGTGGGGTAAACAAACCAAGTAAATACACCCCAAATCTAGTGTTACCAGTGTAGGTAAGTAACAAACATTACTTAGAACTCAACAAACAGTACGTGCTTTGAAGGGATTTAAAAATAGCAATATGTAAATAAAACATTAACGTTTCGAATAATTCATTTTTTGGAATAAACTCTTCATACATTGGGGTTATTTTTTATTAATTCAGAGAGCATGAAAATCAATCTAATGTTGTGTTGTCGCGTCTTCATCGTGTTGGGATAATCGCTCCTCATAATTAAAAAAATACATATTTTCTTTCTAAGCAAACCAGTAAAAAAATATAAAGTTTGTATGTGTGTAACAATTGTTTTCTTTCCTACGAGTATATTGATATTGTAGGTATAAACTGAAAGTCGTGACTAATTATCTCAATCATCTTCTTGGTAGTTCGGCGTATTATGAGATTCGTCATCTACAAGCATCATAACAACTGATGTCCTTCAATTAAGGCATTCGTGGAAGCCAATACAATAAAAATATTAATGTTCTAGCTGTTACGGTTACACTAGCATCCCAGAGGACTTTTTAAAACAAAAGGCCTACGTCATCCCATTTTTTTTTTCATGATATATGGGGCTGGCTATCATGAATATCGCCAGTTCACCTGATGTTAAGCGGTACTGCGATCAACGATGGAGCGCGCTTGCCTAAGAGAAACTGATTCACTTGTGATTTAAAGCCACTCAGATTATAACCATCGGGGAAGACCCACTCGGGAAGCTCATTCCCACATGATGAAAACGCGCTAGTAACTGGCGTAGGTTGCGATTACCGGTTCATAAAATATATATAAAAGTTCGCATAACCCGCACCAAATGATGTCCAACTGCATGAAGTACATCCCATTCAATTCAATTCAACACCTTTATATACCACTTTGCAATTAAGTTCCATACCAGAAAAACCTTTAATCTCCTTATCCGGTTCTCGCAGACTCGCAGTACCTTTAACCGCGGCTCCGTGCGATATTGATGAGGCACTCTCGCCTCGTATCTCGTTGACTCTATTAGCAAACGAACCACGCAGCGGATTGAGATATCGAACCCTGATTGCTGGCTGGAGGCGGCGACGTTCCAATTGGATAATCACATGTGTTTTAAGATTGAATTTGCTGGTAATCGGTATAGTAGATTATTGTTGATTCAGTGTTACTTGTGAATAATTTTAGTTTGTGTTGTTTGTGGACTTCACGAGTTAGATTAGTCTGAAGTATCCAAAAGAAAAAACTTTTCTGAAATGTTCTGCTAATAGCCTGATCATGAAAGGTCAAGCTGAGGATAATCATAGAAATCTCTTGCGAATGATGGCGTGTGCACGGAAATAAAAATAAAAGCAACCATGCATTTATATGAACCAACAAGACAAAGACGATCATTAGAGCTCCAAACCGTTATAAAACAAAGTTGAATAACTGGGGATAACTCTAGATAACAAATTAAATTGGAAGGCGCATGTTGACAAAGTTAGCAAAAAAATCAATAGGTTTGCTTACGCACTATGGCGACTTAAAAAAATGACAAATAAACAAACCGCGTTAAAAGCATATCACGGTTTTGTTGTCTCAAGTCTTAGATATGGTATTGTGCTTTGGGGAAATTCCGTAAAAAATAATAGGGCATTTATAGCACAAAAGCAATGCATAAGAGCTATCTGTAACAAGCCCCATGGATAACCTGTAAACTTTCTCTGTTAACCGTCCCGTGTCTAAACATATTCGAGATTTGTGTATTTGTTAAAACGAATCCTGTTTTGTTTACATTATTAAAAGACACCTGTAAATTTAACACGCGTTATCCTGATAGGTTAGTTTTGCCACCATTAAGGACTGAATTGTGTAGTCGTAACAGCCATGCCATGTCTGTTCGTATATGTAATCAACTGCCTCAGGGCGTTAGAAATCTGCCTTTAAATAAATTTAAAAAACAACTTTTTAGGTGGTTATGTGAACGTTGTTTCTACTCCACAGAGGGATATCTTAAATATAAGTATTAAGCTCACCGTAATTACTAAAGTATTGACGTAAAAAGAGTTAAAAATCAAAGTAACAATGTCGGCAGAATTTTATAGAACCGCCATTAGTTCCAATCGGGAACCGCTACGACGCAACGCGACGACAAAGATAAAATTGTAACGTGTAACAAGATTTTACGACGGTCATCTCAATCAGAGCGGGAGCAATTTGCTACAATTGAAAACAAATAAATGACCGACACCATCTCAATTTGCTGTGTTTCCGACCTTAATGTTATTTCATAAAGCTCGCCTCTTCCTTAACGTTTTTGTATTGCGTTCTATAGTTTTCTATATGTTAACTTTACCTGGTTCGGTCATTTTCCTTTTTAGATGAATCAGTCTAGAAACCTACGACTTGTGATATACCGGCGAAAGTTTGTTTAATATAATAATTGTATCTTACCATTTCTAGATATGACCCTCCGCAACAAATGGCCGAAGCGACGAGCTCCCATACATATCCTCTGCTCCCGAACCACTTCATCCGTGCAGTCACTATCACTCGCAGTATCATCATCCGTGTCATCCTCTGACACGAGAGATTCACGCTTGACAGCTTTAGAATTATTATCACTAAAACTTAATGTCGGTTCACTGGCACCTAAACTCTTTGGCTCCACGTTCCAGCCATCCTGTTTTTGTACGTCGTTGAACAGATCGTCTAAATTAGTTTCTAATAAACCTTTGGCACTACATATCACTTTACTTTTGGCATCATTATGGGTGACGATCGCATCGACACTGTTTGAAAGACATTTGTCTCGCCTCGCACTTTTCGCATCGCTAGCATCGTCCATCTCGTGACTAATATTTATATTATCACGAGTTTTCGTTCGTTGTTTTATTCTTAACGAATTTTGTGACACTATTTTTGACTTTTCCATTTGTCCTGCACTTTTTTCTGCGGACAATGAATTCAATTCCCCTGGCACTATCTGATTTTGGGGATGGCTCGCACGAAATATATTCGATAGCACTAACATTTTCACTGTTTTTAATGCACCGACACTGGTCAAATATTCCATCACTGCATTCCTTTTTCATTTCACTGTTTCCAATGTGTCGCACTAAATGAAAAATAAAGTGGTTTTGTGTTTGTTCGTGCCGCATTCGAGAACTGCCTGTTGCAACACAACAATGTGGGTACATGTATGCAAATGCATTCTTTATGGAAAACTAGACATTATTCAAGCGTATAGAATATTCTGGAGCGGTCCGGGTTTGTGTGATATTTCGCTTGGAGCGACGTTGGAGGACACGATACGACTGAATAAATAAAATATCAGGAGAGAAACAATCCAGCGCTTTCGTGAAGGTTTTACAGAGGTTTAATGCAAACGAGAAATGATTTTCATAAGTCATTTAAGGTTGATATTGTTATTAAGGCAAGTTAAGTAGAAATAGCTTAGTTTATCTATGGCTGTGGGATACTAGAAGATTGGTTGCAGTTACATATGTCAGCTAGAGATAAAGCTACGACTAAAGGCAACGACGGCGAAGCTGTAACCTTTCTGGCCACGTAAAAGCTATGAACGCGTGCGGCTTTAGTTTTGTACTAAATCAAATTTACTTTGGACATTGTATACCTTAACATGAAACTGACTTTTATGTTGTTTTCAACAACATCTACACTAGAAATTACAACCTCCTTCCATTATGGTTTAAAAAAGTTTTGAATTATTCTAGAAGGCATTTCAGTATTTCGAAATCTAAAACTAATATCTACAATCAATTTCAAATATTATTCTGGCATGTATATTAGAACCTTGACGTAAGTATTCAAATGCGATGAGATGGCACCAATTTGTGCCAATAAATGAAATCGACATTGAAACAATCAAAAGATAATTATCTATAGACAATTTGGATTGTCTAGCCAGTGTAGAAACATACTAACGAGTATTGTTTTCGTAATACATCATTGACAGTTAATCAATTCTAACAATAAGTTACGGGTTCATTATTTTGAAAGTGTTATTAATCTTCCTAACATTATAAAAATACACTAAGCTGCTTCCTGCGATGGCGTTGATTCATGGAACGAACCATCTCTATTAGGGTATTTTTTAATCTTCAGAACTTCGTACTAACGTCGCTTTGTAAGAAATCTCTGCTTTTAGTTGGATTGTGTCCCGTTTTTTATATTCTGTTCCTTCTGCAAATTGTGTGTCAATCGAAAATCGTTTGTCACTATTATAATCATCATCTGTAACCCGTAGGATTCCCTTGGGATATTATGTCTAGCTATATTTTGGCATAGCGATTCAATATATCACACAATGCGAATATTCGCTTTATCGCGATGTATATGGCGATATCTTTGCAAAGACGTCGCTATGCCAAACAACAATGAACACAACTCCTACAAAAGTGTTTACCCTTAAAAGACAATAATTCCTAACGTTTCCACGTCGAATATCAAGTGAGTTAACCCCTAGTAGTGTCAGGCGGCTTGTCGAGTAGAGGTGTACCAGCACCTCCATTATGCAGTGGCTTACGTCCATCGCCCGGCTTTTTGCCCTAATCTTGTTTAACGGACGTGTTTCGCATGCGAAAATTTTAAACAACTATTTTTCTCATGTCCCTGGATTAAGGCGATGACAGTTTTGTTTTTGTTCAGAAATGAAACACCTAAGCCGATTGATTGTTGTTTTTGGGATATTTGAGAAGTTAGCGACTTAGTGAATGGGATATTTTGCGGAACACTGGACTTGATTTTGACTTATAAAAACATGACAACAATTGGTCGATATAAAGAACCTAGAGTTAAGGTAAAAATTATAAGAAAGATTAATTGCACGACCTAATATTTTTTTTCCTTGTAGGAACCTACTCAACATTTATGTTTACATAGAAATAAATAAAAGAGATGTTTATCTGCATAATTTATGGAACAAAATCAACTTGATTATACTTTTAGTGACCACAATAAAGTTCCTCTGACGTTCAATGACGTCATCTACAAACATGGCGGTCTTCAAATTTGACTTTCAAATTCACACAGACAATAATAAGCACGAATTACATGTTCACACAGTTCTAAATACGATGATAATCGTTTGGGCAATCAAAAAGTATTTAAAAAATTCAAGGCTTCGGACAAGGTGAGGTAGTTACATCATAAGCCCTTAGGCGGTCGATACACCTACTAACGAAATAGTCACGCACAACTCGAGTAGCACAATTATATCACACATAATTACCATAGTTGCGAAATATTAGATCAATAATATTATTATCGACACAAGGCCATGTTGCAACAATCGATCGTTTATAAACATATGCGCATTATTCATCGACAACTTCACGTTTAATTATAATAAATATCACCTGAAACGACATATAATTACACAAACCAGCAAAAATAATTTTGTAAAGGTCAGAGACGAAGAGTCAAGTGTTTACACAATAATTTCATCCTCTTTTTATTAATTAAATGAACAAAGAAGATATTTAATTTCTTTATAAATTGTATTTTTTAACAACACGATTTTGTTACTTTTGTATTTATGGCAGGGTTGAATTTGATATGACTGAGAACTTAGACGTAATGATGACAGGGAAATGGAATTGATACACTTAGTTCCTTTAGACGAAATTAGATCTGATTCCGTCATCTAAATTAGCGTCGAGTTGCCAGACAGTCGCCAAGTGTGTCGACGACCTTAACTGAGTAGTACCAACATAGATATTATGCATTAGTCAATATCCTGGATATGCCGACTTCCCGAGGGGCCAGTGGGTCTCCCCGAATCACTATTATAGTTTATTATCTTCTACGAAGCATATCCGACAATCGATCGATTCGGAGTTACAAAGGCATTTCTGTTGCATGATTTAGAAAATATGACGCAACGTTTTCCGATTTATGTTTAGTTGGCTTACAAAATTGAATAGAACATTCTATATTCAAATTGCTATTCATCTCAAAAGATTCTAAGTCAAATTAAAAATATTGAAGTGTGTATGAATGTTGTTGAATTTCCGCATTCAATTATATCAAGAGAAGCGTTTGTAGTGAGTGGAATTACATTCACGTTAAAATAGCAACAATATAAAATCGGACTACAATAACCCTTCACAAAACCATATTTCCCGAATTGATTTTCGAACAAAAAATTCAAAGCGTTTATTTTTTCGCAATAAATTCACTCGTCGAATGCAAAGGTATGTGTCAAATCTGCCTAGTGTTGGGGTGTTTACACACAGGTGCTCATAAATCGTCACACAGTTTTGATCTCGAGTTTTGGTTGGCAATGTATGCGTTGTTTTGGCGAATCACTTTTTTTAACTTATGAATGAATATGTACGGTTTCATGTTATCTTAAGCTGGTAGTGCGTAGTTATAAACATGTTAAGGTCAGTTTACGTATTTTTTTTGTATTTTTACATCGTTGTTTTATGGCTATTTTCGTTTTTTAAATAAAGTTGCCATGTTAGTATTACGCGATTTATAAAAATAAACATTATGCGTCATATCATCTTAAACTAGCAATAAATTGCACAAATTTAAGAATCACTTACAAAACGTTATTGTGACATAATTTTCTTTAAAAAATAAAATTCCACAAGTTACGAGTTCTATAAAAAGAAATGTGTAATGTCGGTCACAGTGGCCCGGTGTTCTGTGTCAATATCAAGAATCCATATTAGTACAGAGAATTAATTGAAAACATCAATGCATCAATTGCTTATCGTTCCGCAGAACTTATATAAAGGGGAATTTGCGCGCTACTTGGGGACTGATTTTACATACATACATACACTCACGCCTTTTTCGCTCAGGGGTAGGCAGAAACTATAGATCACAACTTGCTACGACTTTTGCATACCTCTTTCCCTTCTTCCTCATTCATACATCTTTTGATACACACGCGCCGGTTTCGAGTACTATGCACCTGACCTTTTTGGTACCTGGCCGATAAGATCGGTGTACTTATGTCCTTCTAAGACGATCTCTCCTGACGCTACCGCTGACATTCGCCTTATAAACTCCATTTTAAATTTTTTCCTTCATCCATTCTCTCAACATGCCCAAACCATCTTAGCATATTCCAATCAATTCGTGTCACTACATCATCTTTCAGTCCGCAACGTTGTCTTATCACACTATTTCTTAGTTTATCACTCCCAATTACACCGCACACACTGATGCATTTCCACAGCACTTACTCTCCATTTATGGTTGAACTAGGTACATGTACTTACAAGAACAATCGATTCATTTGTTTAATTGTATAACTTGTTCCAAATCGAAAGGAAGCTGTTTCGCTTTACTTACGAACTTGTCAGCTGACCACTAAATTATATTATTAGTAGGTATCCGGTCACAGATAAAAGATCAAGATCAAATTGAATTTGTTACTTTTTTTTTATTCACACCATAATTGGTCACTTTCGGTCTTGCTCCAAACCTCTTTTAATTAATTATACTTTTAAATAAAGACGTGTTTTGCTATTTTCATATTAATAATGTGAGGCGGCATTAGAAATCATATAGCTCACTTATACTAATGTATCTTACCTATTGACTGTTTTAGAATATTCTTCATCCAATTATTATGAAAGTTTGGAAGATACTAAAACTTATTAGCCATCACACAAAATGTTTCAGAAATTAATCTTTGAATCGAAACAAGCAGACGGCATATTTTCCGTATCAAAAACATCAACAAAACACTCACCAAATTTCATGATAACAATTAAGGGAACACCTTCGAAGCAATTAGGTAATAATTTTATTGTATCTTTACAAAGACAAGAAATCCACTACACAAATATTAAATCAACAGTGGCGTACCAACACAGTAATTACGTTAATTACAAGTTCACGTTTCTCAATAAACAATTTACGCAACAATTCACAGCTGAAGCGTTCCGATTCGTGTTTACAATTGTTTACGAACACTTCCGATTGTTTCAACCGCTAACGTAAACAATTTGATTTTAGAACATTTTAGCGCGCTCATTGTCGCGGTGTTGTGATATTTGCCAATTCTACTAATTTACGATATTAATGGATCTGTTCTGTTTTAGTAAAGGATCGATTAAGTATGTATATAAATTGGCAATTTCAACACAAATAGAGATAGATCTATAGTTTTAAATGGAATAGGAAAAGCTATAAATAATGTTCTGCTAGCAGAGTCAGCCTTCTAAAGTGATGTATTGAGAAGGATGGGAACAATAATCAACAACTATTATTATTGTTGCTTAGTCTATTTTCGAAATTGATTCTTTTTACAAAATCGTTAATTGTAGTTGTTATAGTTTATTAGTAAATTTTGGGCATATCTTAGCCTATATGGTGGTAGTTGACCACACAACATGGTTTCAGATATTTCAATAAAAGAAATACCCTACATTTAGATTGGTTTTTTAATTACTATATTTAAACGTGTTTTGGCGAGGTCATCCGCGTAACATATTGAGTTGTAAAAGTAAAAACATATTTTTACAGAAACAAATATATTTGACCATTTGCTACTTGCATTCTAGAAAATCCTAGATTCTGCTGAATAAAGCGTTGCTAATAGGATTAATTAAAGTTAACGAGAATGCAATTTAAAACTGCAATTAATACAAACGAAAACAGTTGCAAGAATTTTCGTAAAAGCAATCAGTTGTATTATCTAATTAGTTCAAGATAAGCTTATTTAAATATTGCAACTGGTTACCAAGATACCTCTAAGCTTTGCATTCTCGTTAACTCAAGATTACGTTACAATCATGTTTAGAGTTCTACATAAATATAACACTAGGAGTCGAAGGAGGTAATTAGACCTTGGAGATTAACATAAACTACATTTTGAGTCAAAAAGTTCTAAAAGATGCGGTTAAAACAATGGGAAGGTAGCTAATTGCCGCGGTTCCAATCACGTCCAAAAGGATTTACTTAATATAACTCGGCTTCTAGGTTGCAAATCTACATTAAACATGCACCAGATTTTAACTTAGACCTCCAGCACTACAACTGTGTAACTTCATCCAATTACATGCAGTAGTTTTTGCGTGATGCGTGTACAAACAGACAGACACAAAATCTAAAAACGCCCATCCTAAGAACCCCACTTTAATTCTTCTTCAATATCTATAATGTCCTGACTGTCTCTTTAGTCTAGTGGTCCTAGCACGACTGCTACGCTAGAGGTCCTGGATTCGATCCCCAGGTCGAGCAAAGTGTTGTTGGGTTTTCTATGAAATTCTCAGTAGCAGCTCGGAGTCTGGATTTGTGCCCGGTTAATGGCAATAGGCTCGCCCCCTATTACATGGGACCTAAACATGCCGGCGAAATGTGGGTGTACATTAGTACACCTCTGCCTAACTCTTCGGGGAATACAGGTGTCCAGATATCAGACCGTTACAATTTTTTATATGTATGTATAGATTATGATTATGACATAGGTACCCATAGGCAAAGGTTGAAATGAAGATAGTTACCTACTGTGCTCTCATTTAATTGATGTTTGGAAGTTCCACAATATCGCGGCGGATGACGCATCGCAAGAATGTTCGTTGTGCATTATACTAGATTCATGCAAGACAGGGTCACATTCAGTGTATGTGTGTATCAGAGCTCCGTACGGGTCTAAACAAGATCTTCTGTAGCAACCTTCATAATACTCATCTTTACTAACATCTATAACAAAGCGTATTTTTTTTTAAGTCTTTGAGTTTAAAAGTCGAATTTGAAAAACTATTTTTTCGTTTAATAGTTCAACTCATATTTAACATCACGCTAATCTTTAGGAGACTGGCTGATGATAATGTTCAGACGTCTATTTATGGCATACTGCCCGTAGATTTGCTCGGACATCAAAGGACTTTTTAAGGTACCTACTATACTAGGTAGCTATATGTCCTTTACAAAATTCAACTTATCTCTTCCCTATCTTAATAAATACCCAAATTAATCGAAATGGCATGTAAAAAAAAGACAGACTTTTTTTTCACCATATTTATAATATGTAAGGGAGTAAGGAGTCTGTGGATTTGTTAAATGTAACACATTTTCCCTTTAATGGTTGTTGCGTAACAATTTTAAGATGCATACAATGTCATCTGTTTACACCATCACATTGAGATTAAATCGTGCCGATAAAATTGTGGAGCTGTAGATAGACAGTCCTCTTTGTTGAGGAGGGACGAGTGAACTCACCGTAGGCCACGTGTAATAATGCTAGATACTAGAGCGTAGATTTGTCACGTCCTAACAATATGTAAATAATAGCATTGCCCATGGCTTCGCTCACGTGGGTGTAGGACTGTAGGTGGCGTTGTCTGTCGGGTCGTTTTATTCCCTAAAATATGGATGAATCGAACTACGCTGCTACACACCTCACGCCGGAAACTGGCCAGCTGGACATGGTTTTTCGATGTAAAAGGACTTTTTATTCTCTTGATTAATTAATTATTGATTGATTAACCTCCAATGACCTTATTGCTATAATGTACCAATGAATGAAACCTTTTCAGAAATGCAAGCATTTATGAAACGTTATGCGAAATGCTTATTCGAAATAAAAAAAAAACACTTGAACTTTGAACTTGAAAGGCAATTATTGATCCTTATTGGTCTTATCTTTCACGGGATAGGTCCTGCATAATTCTCACATTAATATAACAAAATTGTTAACAAATGTAAAACATCTATGGAGTTTCTTGCCGGCTTTACTTCATAAGATCCACTAATTGGAACCGTGAAACTAGTTATTGACATTTCGAAAGTAGGTACCTCCCTGTAATAACGGTCTAATTGAAATAAAACATTACTTTGTAGAAGCAATATTAGAATAAGAAATGGAATCCCGGAGAGGAAAAAAACACAAACAAAACTAACTTACTTTCAGAGTTTCACCATACTCCTAGCCTTTTTGCCAGTCTTACTATATGCGGTTGAACATGTGTGTTTTACATTAAGCCACTGCCTCGGTATATATCAATGTCTGGTTTTAAGGAGAAACTGGTTGTCAGGATTTTTGGGCTATTACAACCACTACCAATTGTCAATAGGTATTCGTATGAAGTCGGACTAAATGCTCTGCTCTGCGTGGGTCTCAGAGGCACGCAGGTGTAGGTAAACATGATCGCTACTAATATAAAATAAATATAATTTTAAATATTCAAGAATACTGGTCTGCTAACTATGGTAATAATACGGATATACAAGGGATCTTTAACCTACCATACCGTAATCCCCAAAGGATTAAGTAGTGGTAGGTACTAATTTACACTCACAACAGTTCGCTGTTATGTTTTAGGATATCAGGGAGCGAGCCTATTGCCACCGTGCAAAAATCCAAACTCCGGGCATTAAGAACACTTTACTTGACCCGATAATTGAACCCAGGACCGCATGATCAGCGTGCTAGAATTCAATGGGTCTGCTCTCGAATACATTCAATTAAGCTAGAAGTAAAAGTGCTCTAGTACTACAATATTTTCCATAAATATAATCTAGTGGCAAGACGTCTAGAAACGCCTTTGTAACTTGGGAATCAATAGTTCCTAATATTAACACATTTTCCCTTTAATGGTTGTTGCGTAACAATTTTAAGATGCATACAATGTCATCTGTTTACACCATCACATTGAGATTAAATCGTGCCGATAAAATTGTGGAGCTGTAGATAGACAGTCCTCTTTGTTGAGGAGGGACGAGTGAACTCACCGTAGGCCACGTGTAATAATGCTAGATACTAGAGCGTAGATTTGTCACGTCCTAACAATATGTAAATAATAGCATTGCCCATGGCTTCGCTCACGTGGGTGTAGGACTGTAGGTGGCGTTGTCTGTCGGGTCGTTTTATTCCCTAAAATATGGATGAATCGAACTACGCTGCTACACACCTCACGCCGGAAACTGGCCAGCTGGACATGGTTTTTCGATGTAAAAGGACTTTTTATTCTCTTGATTAATTAATTATTGATTGATTAACCTCCAATGACCTTATTGCTATAATGTACCAATGAATGAAACCTTTTCAGAAATGCAAGCATTTATGAAACGTTATGCGAAATGCTTATTCGAAATAAAAAAAAAACACTTGAACTTTGAACTTGAAAGGCAATTATTGATCCTTATTGGTCTTATCTTTCACGGGATAGGTCCTGCATAATTCTCACATTAATATAACAAAATTGTTAACAAATGTAAAACATCTATGGAGTTTCTTGCCGGCTTTACTTCATAAGATCCACTAATTGGAACCGTGAAACTAGTTATTGACATTTCGAAAGTAGGTACCTCCCTGTAATAACGGTCTAATTGAAATAAAACATTACTTTGTAGAAGCAATATTAGAATAAGAAATGGAATCCCGGAGAGGAAAAAAACACAAACAAAACTAACTTACTTTCAGAGTTTCACCATACTCCTAGCCTTTTTGCCAGTCTTACTATATGCGGTTGAACATGTGTGTTTTACATTAAGCCACTGCCTCGGTATATATCAATGTCTGGTTTTAAGGAGAAACTGGTTGTCAGGATTTTTGGGCTATTACAACCACTACCAATTGTCAATAGGTATTCGTATGAAGTCGGACTAAATGCTCTGCTCTGCGTGGGTCTCAGAGGCACGCAGGTGTAGGTAAACATGATCGCTACTAATATAAAATAAATATAATTTTAAATATTCAAGAATACTGGTCTGCTAACTATGGTAATAATACGGATATACAAGGGATCTTTAACCTACCATACCGTAATCCCCAAAGGATTAAGTAGTGGTAGGTACTAATTTACACTCACAACAGTTCGCTGTTATGTTTTAGGATATCAGGGAGCGAGCCTATTGCCACCGTGCAAAAATCCAAACTCCGGGCATTAAGAACACTTTACTTGACCCGATAATTGAACCCAGGACCGCATGATCAGCGTGCTAGAATTCAATGGGTCTGCTCTCGAATACATTCAATTAAGCTAGAAGTAAAAGTGCTCTAGTACTACAATATTTTCCATAAATATAATCTAGTGGCAAGACGTCTAGAAACGCCTTTGTAACTTGGGAATCAATAGTTCCTAATATTAAATAGTCGTTGTTATTTAAAGAGAAGCAGCCATATTGAGTCTAAATCAGCAACGGTCCCCTTCAATTGAGACCAATTATGGTCGCAAGTTAGGCCTAGAATGTACAAGCCGACCCCGCGACAAATTCAATAGCTTTTGTTCTTGTCTACTTATGTGCAAATCGCAATTGATTCTTGGAAACAAACAAATATGTGGACAAGAATTATTTAAAATGAATAAAACTAGTCGTTGCCCGCGATTTTTTGACAAAAGCTAGCACTCAGACAACTAACAAACTTGCAGACCGAATTAGTGTCGCGTTAGAAATATCAGTAGGTATGGTCCGATTTTTTCAATTTGAATTATGGGATGACTAAGTATGTACAGTAAATTATCTGTTACAAAATGATCCGACGATAAAATGCTGTTAGTTTCACTAAAAATGATTCCAAGAAGCGTAATCAATTTAAAATAATAATGATTCCACGCTTCAAGAGCTCTGTAAAATCGCTCGACTTATTTATCACGTTCCCCGTAGCCTAGCAACGGTTCAAAGAAAATCGCGCATGACTTTCGCGCGTTTATTTAACGGGAACTGGAGGAATCGCGGTCACGACCGCCCGGTGCGTCTGCGCCCTAATAAATACTGGTCCAGCGTCGCGTTAAATGGTCGCATTAACTGCAAGTGTTATGATGTGGGACTGTGACGTCATCAATATTCCCGACTGCTTTTATGATTACGCTTCAATTTACTGAACGCTTCACACGCGCCCCGACAGAATTTAGACTTATTAACAGTAGCAGCATGAATACTGTTGCGTTTCGTTCGGTGAGTGTGGAGTGCCTAAGGTCCAGTTCTTCCATCAGTCCCCTTCCATTCTCCTTTCTCTAACGCTAGGACAATGCTAAGAGAACAGGGAGATAATCGTTTTAATACTACTACTAGACCGATTTGAAAAATTCTTTCAACAATAGAAAGCTACATTATTCCAGAGTGACATAGGCTATAAGTATATTATCCCGTAAATTAAACAAGAAACAGCACACATGTACTACTACATCCTGTTAATATTCCCTAAATTATTATAACTGTACCATAAAATAAAAATACCATAATCAAACCAACGTCATTAAATCTGGACACTAGGTATGTGATTAATACAACTTTAGTTATGAAAAAAATTGCTGATTATGATTGGTCTCAATTATTGTTTATTAATTGTCCTTTGGCTTTATATGATAAATTACAGTATACATTTAAGGAGATATACAAACATAGTAAGGTTGTAATGACAAGAACTAAAAAGCGGGTTACTCAACCATGGGTAGGAAAACATTTAAAAAATATGTTGCTGCGTAGGGATGAATTATTTAGGGATTGGAAATGTACACCTAATGATAATACGAAGAGATTAGTATACACAAGATTTAGAAATAAAGTAAATAAACATATTTTTAGAGAAAAAAATAAACATAGACGGGAGGAAATAAGAAAATGTAATGGGGATCCGAGAAAAATTTGGAAAAAAATTAATAGTTGGATAGGTAAAAGGAAACCGAATATAGATGATATAGTCAAACGATATTTTGGTAATAATGACTCAATCTATAATATATGTAGTAAATTCGCAGATACATTTACTAAAGAAATTACTAATATTAAACATCATTGTAATATAAAATTATTAAATAGACCTCAATATGTAAATTATAGTTATGTCACATTTCGTTATAAGCCAGTATCTAGTAATACTGTTTGTAAAATTATAGAACAGCTGAGCACTGACAAAGCGCCGGGCATTGATGGCATTCGAGTTATCGATTTAAAGTTAAATAAATCACAATTATCGCCGGTTTTGGCACACTTTGTCAACTTGTGTGTGTCCAAAGGTGAATATCCTAGTATGCTTAAGAAAGCTCTAATTAGACCGTTATTTAAACAAGGGGTACATTCAGATTACGCTAACTACAGGCCGATTGCCATACTATCTGTCGTTAATAAAATAGTCGAAAAAGTAGTTGTAGGACAAGTTAGTGATTTCTTAGAGCAAAACCACTTATTATCAGATACGCAGCACGGTTTTAGGCGTGGGCGCAGCACCGCGACAGCAATATCACAATTTACAGAAGACATTAACAGTTGTTTAGATCAGGGTCAGCAGGTTCTGGCACTTTTTATTGATTATAAAAAGGCTTTTGACACCTTGGACCACGAGCTGCTACTCCAAGCCATGGATGAATGTGGCATCAGAGGCCCTACAAAACGGTGGTTTCAAAGCTACCTTAACGACAGAACCCTACAAATTTGTATTGCTGGTGAGGTTGGGCCAGAAGCTAATGTAACTCTAGGCGTACCGACCGGGTCGGTATATGGCCCGGTCGGTTATATCATGCACGTTAATAGCGTAAGCAATGTGGTTAGGAAGTGTCGGGTCTACATGTACGCAGACGACATGTGTTTGTTGTACTCTTCTAAAAATATTCAGGAGGCCAGGGCTGTGTTGCAAGCAGACTTTGATAATGTAACGAAGTGGGCTCACGACAACGGTATTATCTTAAATGTAGCTAAAACTAAGGTAATGCATTTACACTCGCCTTATAACATTGTAGCTAAGAGTATTACTATTTCGGAAATAAGTATAGTGGGGCATACTTACGGATGCCTGCATGCAGGTAGAATAAATTGTGTCTGTCGGAGTCTAGAATATGTTAATAAGTTCAGGTACCTCGGTCTGTGGGTGGACTGTAATATGAACTGGAGGTCGCAGGTTGACTGTGTGTGTACAAGACTTAGGGCGGTACTCAACAAGTTCTATACTCTGAAGGCGCCGTTAAGTAGGAAAACGCTGCGTGTGATTTATTTTGCCCTCGCTGAGTCATTGTTGAGCTATGGATTGGGTACATATGGCAGAACGTTCAAAACCTATCTAGACAGTATTAAATCTCTTCAAATTCGTTTTATGAAATACCTTGTTGATGCGAAAACAAAATTTGAATGTAAGGAGAACTATGAAAAACTTTTTGCCATTTGTAAGGTACTTCCCGTGCATGAAAAGGTCAACTACTTGGTGTTGTTGGAGCAGTTCTATAGTGACCAATACAAAGTGCATGTGCATAACACTTACAATACCAGAAGCGTCAGGGAACGTAAATTAGTCCGACCACAAATAAAAAACTACTATGGCAAAAGAACCAACAAGTATTTGACCCCCACATTATTTAATAAATACACCTTGTTCAAACAAAAATATAGTGTAAAATTATGTAAACCTACGATAAAAAATAAAATTAAACATGTGCTACTTACCGAGTTCCTCAAAAAGTTTAATTTACCTATAATATGATTAATTTCAATTTCTATGTTGCACCAAATGTGTTCACGCAACTTTGTTTTTTTATTATTTAACTTAAAGTATTAATTTTATGGAACTAACCAAATAATTGTATAACAAGCGCTTATCCCCGCCGACAAACTGCTATGTAGTTTGGCGGGTTTAAAAAAATTGTAATTAGGGTTGTGCTCCGAATAAATGATTTATTTATTTATTATTTATTATTATTTATTATTAAATAAAACTTATTGTAATTGTAACTCATTCATTTGAGATTATAATACTGTTTCAGTTTTGTGCAAAAAAACACTTTTATGAAGAATGAAAAGTTCATTGTGCTGCGGATAATATTTAAAGCATCAAGTTCCGAAGTGCCGGTAAAACAAGAGTTCAAAATAATTTTATATAATGGTGTGAATATTCACATGGGTGACATTAAGAAGATTGTTGTTGTTACATACATTTCTAATACACTAGCCTTAGTAGTTATCATTTATATCTTGTAAGTTAAATAGGTATATTTCATGTTCGCCTGATTCGGCGATTAAAGTTCCGGTAATTTTTTCTCCACAACTTTTTTATAAAAAGAAAAATCACCAGTAAATGTTTTAGATGTATCTTTAGAATTGGACCTTAGATTTCTTTTTGGGTTGAATATTGTTTATATACGAACGAACATAGGGGTATGTAAGAATCGATATCATTTAAGTATAACTAATTATTTTTAAAAGAAAAATACCATTTGATACATAATAAAGCGTTACTAACAAAACGCGTAACTAATAATGAGTTACAATTTGCTGTTTTGTAACGTTTGTGAAGTTGATATTTTTTTAAGAATAAAAGTAAAGGTATATTCACTTTAAAAATAAGAACGGATGTCCGCAAGACCAATAATTATTTTAATTAACTTTTTATACTTGATTTACGCAGCTAATAATGCTGAGCACCTTGGGACAGCTACTTACCCACATAAATAAGTAACATCCACCCACAATACGGACTTTCTCTCGATCAGACCCAAGTCTAGATTCTGAACGCTTAAGTTTTCATCTCTCTCTGTCATTGATGAATTAACATTAGCGAGAAAGTGACACATAATCGCACGCATGGTAAGTGAGGCAGAACAACAACCGTTGCGTGGTCTACACAGTAAGTAAAGTGTGTTTCGTCCTTGGAATTGTCGTTAAGTGTTTGTTGTGTTGAATCAGGTTGGGAGGTCAATGCCCGTCACGGCCGAGTGCTTATAGCGATGCTGTCATTGAGATAATGTTGGACGATGGTTTTTATATGTCTGCCTTAGACTTTGATAGACAAATTGATATACTTGCGAATGTAATTTTATAATACTTCCTAGGTACATCACTATCTACGTTGTTAATGAAATTATGAACGGTGAAGTTTAAGTTGAAGTATGTAATGATATCTTTGTTTTAATAAATATTATTAATATTATGTTTATAAGTTATTTAATTACCATTCATATTCCAAGGTTACATTCGAACAAGGACAAGGCAAAGCATCAAATGAAAGCAAGTCAACATCAGTCAAAATACATATTAAATTATTTAATTTAGCATCAATCTGATTTTGCATACATACTATTATTAAAACGTAATATTATTAAATCAGTGCTTTAATTAATTAATTAAAACACGTGACTATTAATACGATGAGTGAACAATTAAAACTGATCTGAATAAATTGAATCCGACACGTTTAAACCAAAGGTTTTGACACCTTTAGTAAATGAACAGCGCTTTTATTTTAATTACATTTTGTATGGATAACTGCAATATGAATAAATTGCATACTAATAATAAGTTTTCTCTGTGTGAATTGTCTATTACAATAAAACTTCGTGCTTCAAAAAAATAATTTGTTATCTTCTATTATTCTAGACATCTTCGCCGCTACTTCATGATATCGATTTTAATACAATCCATCCATCTTTTGTCAAGGTCAATTTTACATAGCGTACTTTTATCCAAGAATAATTATTTGTAGAGTTACGGCTTGGCTCTACGCTCTATTATGTTAGAGGAAGGAAAAATACGCTATATTTTCAACCATATCAACTTTAACACAAATGAAGGAATGAAGTCAATAGACTTAAATGACATATGCATTACCTTTTAACCAACAATTATGTTTTTAGAGTTAGAGGCTATCTCTTCACGAGATCTGATGACAATGACATATTTAGCTCGTGAGTTGTGACAACCGTTTACTATATCCGCAAATTTTCTAATACATTACTAGTATTCTTGTTAACCCCATCGTACTAAGCTAAATGCTTGTATTACGACGAGTGGTTCTCCGTCGGTAGTGCAATGGGTGGGTTTCGAACCGGCAAACACATGATCGCAAGTCGGACGCCCTAGCCATTAGGCTACCGCCGCTTAATGTTTGACACGGATATAATTGGTTTACTGTAACACTGTTACACAGTGGTCTCACACGGTTTATTGGTTATTTTCGGCCTTGAGTGAAAGTGTGCTTACGGTTGCGAAACGAAATAGCGTAGGTAGGAAATTGATACTTATAGGTAACTTGATTTAATAATATTCGATCGATTTACTCTTTACTACAGGAGCATAGCAATATTTTTGTCCTAAATTACACTAATATAATAATAACAATCTTATTTTGCTTAAAATAATAAAACTAGGTCCCTAATACAAACTATAAATTAGGTAATAATGTGCCTGATCTAGGTTTTCCTATGTTTCAGGCGATACTTATATTTTTAAAAGGAAGGAATCGTTTGTTTATAATCAAAAAACTCTGAAACTACTCAACTGATTTTGATAATTTTTTCACCCTTAGACAAATCGTGGTGATCAAAAATTGCAAGAACATACATGGTCGTAATCGCGACTGCTACGTACGCTAGACATTCTGGGTTCGATTCCCAGGACGAGCAGTGTAATTGGGTATTTCCATGAAATTCGCAGTAGCAGCTTGGAGTATTCAAAAAATTACAATTTAAATGGGCCTAACTATTCCGGCGAACTGCGGGTGTATATTACCTAAGTACTTACACCTCTGCCTAACCCTACGGGGAATACAGGCATTATAGTATGTATATTTGTAGGTCGTTCTACGTTTGCGGAAAGGAAAAATGTTTTTACATATTTATCAACATCCATAGCAACAAGCAGATCCGTTATAAAACATAAAGTGTACACTCAGTAGGTACATTCATTTACAGGAAAAATAATCCTTATCTCGACCAACTACCGTTAAAACATATAAATTCGCATAATATGATTACAATGTCGCCATAACATTAAACTCGTTCAGCAACTAGGCACTATAACTTATGCTCTACTGCAGGCCTTAACAATACCATTACGGAATTTTCACCTTTATTAACAACAACGTAATGTTTACTATCGCACAAACAATACACACTGATTGTAGTATTTGTATCATATATATGTAAATACAGCATAGTTAGTGACTCACGCCGAAATATTCCGAGTAGAGAGATCAAGGCTTCGGAAGGGAGGATATTGGCCTATCAATATGTTAAATCATTGTGTACGTATCAAAGAGTAAACCTTACACTTATATAAATAAAGTTCTATATTGTTCAACTTAAGACGTCCTTTGTGGATAGTCTGCATACTTTTTATGACAGAAAGCTCTTATGCTAACACCGATACTGATACGCTATCTATCGCATTATGTACAACATTCTCAAAGTAAATCAATTTGCTAAGCTTCTAATATGGACGTGGAATGTGCTTAAGAAATAAAACTACTTTTTAAGTATGCTTTTAGTGCTTGAACACACTGAGTTGTGACTAATTTAAGAAATACAAGTAACTATATTTCGTTCGTCTAGATATATGTATTTAGGTAAACATTAGACCTTAAAAAGGATTTGTATGAGCGACAAAAAAAGTTTGATTTCGGTCTATTAAAGTCAGTGAGTTTGCAATAAACACACAATTTTTACGTAAAAAGGGCGTGTTCATCTATTTTACGTGGAAAAGCTCTCACACTAAGTGTTGTGCAGTTCAAAAACATATATTGAAGTGGTATTTAATCCTTTGTGTTTTGGACTAATGAGAACAACACTGCAGACATGTTTTATTCGATTCAAACTCCGCGGACTGCCTCAGCGTGTCGTCATAATTTTTTGTACTTTTAGCACTCACGGTAAGGTCGACTTATATTAATCTTGTGGATCGCACAAAGAATCTAGCTTTATTCAAGTCGCGTACAATCGTATCTGTTTTCTCCGCAGCGGTAAGCCAGATAACATGATAGAGAAATCCTTTGTTTGTCGCTCTCTGTAACCGAGATAATACAATTACACAAATCGAGACGGCAGATCACGATGGAATTTGATATCGATTCAATTTGCAAACGGGCGATTGTAATCGGAAACATATCGGCAAGTTGACGGGCACCAACCAACACGTGCACAATAGGAGCTGCTGTTATCGGCCCGTGTTTAACGACGCCCGGCCGGCACTACAACCACGGGTGAATTTCGAAATATCCCCACACACCTTGTGCAAACCCGGACCTGATGTGGGTCAGCCGCACGCGACGTTATCTCGGGCGCCACCGCCACACACGAATAAACAAAGAACAAGGTAACTCATGGAAAAACTGAGGCGAATGCCCCACACTTGTTGCAATATAAACACCATCTCAATTGTAGAAGTATTGCACTTCACACAGAAACTGCATCAAACGATAATCGACAGACGAAAAACAAACACAAAACCACCTCATCGGTCGAACTGTCAACATTAAAGCCGGACGATGGTATCCGCGGCGAGGTCATCGCTTCCATTCTAGCCGCAAGTTTCACGTAACTACTGGTACTAAACGCGTAAATACTACGGCCAGCGGCAGCGCAACGGAACAACGTTCGCTGCAATCGCGCGGAGATTTCGAAATGCGAAATTGTCACCGGTGCTGCGCGCGCGCATACGATAGTATCCGTCTGGGAGATCGCGCACAGATGGCGCGTTGCGTCGCCGCGCGAAAAACACGCGTACGCGCGCCGGTTTTCACAATGCCACTGTTTCCCGCAGCCACGGCGGCCACCGGGCGAGTCAATTAGCCGCTACGACCTCCGCACCACTCCGCGATCGAAACGACAACAGTCAGACAACCGCGGCGAACAATCGGCAACAATGAGATGAACTGATGCGAGATTTACATAACTTAACGCCATCCTCATAACATTAGCAGTGTGCAAGTTTTGTAGTCATAAGTACTTGCGTGCGGAGTATCGCAATTGGTTGCCAGTGATCATATCGAGTAGAGACCGGATCGTAATTTTTATGATGGCTTGGAATTGGTGCGACCGGCGAAGTGACGTCACGGGACTAGTGCTCGCGCACACGCGGACATTGTCCGACTTACATTAATAACTTGACATGTTTGAAGGATGTTGACATCTCTCCTCTGGACATTAAATGACTAAAGACGAAAGCGAAAAGTAGGACATTATAGAAACGTGTTTATCAATGAAGAACAGATTAAAATTTCTCCAAAGTGTGTATGCCAACGTTATTAACTATACCAGCTCGAATAACCTCTTTAAACCAGTTAGTATCTCACACTTCAATTCAACTTAATCATACATACAATTTAAAGCTACATCCCGAGATAGGGGGAGCTAAAGGGTCCACTGATTAATCACAATGACTAACGGACACAGAGCTCCACGTTGGTTTATAAAGTACCAGCTTAAGCCGACTCTCAGTGTATGGTGCGAGGTCATCTTATATTGGCTTGTATACCACGACGTGTAGTGTAGCTGGAATCTTCTTTTAATTTTAATAATGCCGATTTCAGGCCAGTTACGAAATCAACCTCCAATGTCACATCCTCCGTCCTCCTCACATCATGTCATCACAATAATGTAGCAACGAATAATGTAACACTTTTTATTTTAAAAGAGTGGAATGGAATTTCTTGGCGGATTAGTTTCCATAGGAACTAAAATCAATGACAACGTTGCATAAACGCGTGTATAAACTTATTTGAAATAAAAATCGAAATGAAATGAAAAATCATATTATAGATTCATCAAAACAAATCATTTTAGACCGTCAGGGACGGCCCGAGTTGAAACAGTAACTTGTCTATTGGACCAATTACACCCACTTCTTCCGGTATCAATGTTGTAAATACTTATAAACACCGCCATAAATCTATCCAAGCAATAAACTTTTTATTGTTTGATTAAATTATTCACCGAATTGAGGACAAACTTAGCAAGTTCTCTAAAATTTTTCAGTAATACAATAGTTTTAAAGTGATAATCTTGACTGAAATTAATTCAAAATTCTTATACATTTTGAAATCATGACACATCTTTGCTTAGGTACAGTGCAGTAAGTTGGCGGTTGATCATTAACCTTCGACGCAAATACGACAGGGTGTTATAAGTTTGACATGTCTGTGTGTGTGTGTGTGTGTCTGTGGCATAAAGAAAACCAAAATCAAAATCGGTTCCTCCCGAACGGAGGAACCGATTTTGGTTTTTCTGTTTGAAAGATTAATTAGTTAGTTAATTTTTAGCTATGTCTGATGAAAATCGTTACAGATATAATGCAGTTATCGGGGTTTTTTTAAAATTTGTAGTTTTTTTTAACTGTATTTCCTAAGTGATGAGGTTAAAAATCGGTCAACACTGGGTACACTGGTATGCAGGGATCAATAATTAAAGAGACTGTGACCCTCTTCAGATGCAACAATTGTTTTTCTATTGTGTCTGCTAATTGATCCTTCATGAGTAACATATTGAAAGAAAACAATAGATCATATATAATCGTACGACTGTCTCTGTTCATTGCCCATGCAAGTAATAGCCGTATTATTTCCAAACAATTAGTTTCGTCAAGAAGCAATCTATAAAGTAATTACTTTATAATCTATAAGATCGCCTCATTGGTTCAGGGATTGAAAGAAAGAAAGAAACAGTTTATTCAGCGCAGTAAATACATGCACATAATAAGCTATAATAACAAAAAAAAAATAGCGCATTAAGTACTATGCCCAAATTTGCACCGAAAGCGATCTGGTTCAGCATATGCCAGACAATTTTGCTTGACGCTGATTTTCAACCAGGTCCTAATCACGCACGGCCGTGAAACCAGTTCCTTAATTAATAAATTATGTTCTATGCAAAGAAAAAATAAAATAATGTATTAACAAATATTGGAATAATATGAAAAGGTCACATAAAAGTACAAATAAATGAATAAGTATACATATTGCTAGCGCGGCTGCTCAGCTTAAGGTTATGTGTTCGATTTCAGAGGTTTTCCTCACTAGAAAATTCTCAGTGCTTACGGAATTTGTATTTGTGATGATTAATGATAAAAGGCTCGCCTTCTATTTCATAGGCGGCACATAAAACATTCCAGTACACTGTGGGTGTACTTAAAAAAACAACCATACACTATCATTGCTTATCTATACTTACTTATATTATAAAGAGAAGATTTGTTTGTATTGTAATCCGAAACTACTGAACCGATTTTTATAATTCATTCACCATTAGCATAACTGCATTACTCCAGATTAACGTACATACGTAAGATAAGAATTTATTATAACGCGAAATAATTGAATCTCATGCAAGCGAATCCGCGGGCAACGGTTTTTTTTCGTGTGAAAATCCCCATGGATGTCCTCCGCCTCTCAAAAGGAAAAGCGGAGGATTATGCCGGACTCCTACCGACTAAAAACACACGGCCAACCATAGCACAATGCGGAGAGGGGCTCCGAGATCTCCAATGAGCGTACCGGTGACCCTCCTGTGCCTTGCTCTTGGCACGTGACAAAAATGAAGTAGTTTTATGCTGCGATCCCCCCGGGACGCGAACTTAGAGTTCCCCTAAGCGGCCGCAACCCAAAAAATATCCTCTGCGATTGGTATCTCACAGTAATTCGAGCAACGATAAAATATAAAACTAACAATAAAGAATCTCTTGTTATTATGCTTATTGCATCAACAAAGAATATGTTCACACTACGCGCTTATCGATCAACACGTGGTTAATCACTCTTATATTATATTAATTAGTACGCCGCGCCGGCGCCATGTCGCAAGACAAACTTCGCAAGAGGATTCCTAGCATACAATGTAACTATGAATTTCATAGCGGCACACGAAAGTTGCGCACCGCGAAATTACACTGGGATACATTAATTAGGGTGGAAGTTCGACGCCATCTTGCGACCCTGCGGTTCTCTCACCTGTGTAGAATAAACCCAATTTTGTTATCTTAAATACTGTCATAAAGACGACTGCCAACGAACCATTCTCATTTGAACTGTTTGGAGAATATGTTTTGTCAAACAAAAAGATTGAATATACGTGTTTAATTATAATTATAATGCAAGGACTCATCAGACACACCTCACATTGTTCGAAACATGAATTAACGATAAGAGGAGGTAGTAAGCGAATGGCCGTTAGGAACAACAGCAATCCCATCCGAGGGCGGACCACGTATTCAATTAACAGAATACGATTCTGAATATTGTCGTTCATAAAGCTCACAAAGTTAATTAAAATATCCCTAATTGCGCAGCGACTACAGGCGGTTGGAAGAACAAACCGTGCCCCACGTTGGGCGCCAAAATTTCCCTCAATGTTTGTATTTTATTAGAGCAAGTTTCTCCGCCCCTGTTTGCATACAAGTTTGGGCCGGTTCCGTTTTATTTACAGACTGTTTGGAGCGTACGCCAAGTTACACGGACGCCTCACTAAATCCTCGCGGGACGTGTGTACTTTCGACTCCTGGTTAGGGTACCTCTACGATATGAATGTATTAATTGCCAGCCGCGATTATGTGTGGAAACTTAGTTGTTCGCTGTATTAGTCACGGGATTACATCACGAATTGTTAGACAGAATTCATACAAAAGAGATATAATTAGAATTTAAAATTGTTTTACTAGATAAATTGACAGAAATAGAACGTATCTGAACATGAAGGGGACCATCGTTTCATCAGACCATTTACATCTCTATTCTATTCCGTACTCAAAAACGTACAGTCAAGAAATAGAAAACAATAACAGAAACCGAGACAAAGCTATCATATTTCTGAATCCGCCGAACGTGACTGGATACGTCTGATCGCTGCGGCAGACGGTAAAAAAATGAGAAATATCGCTGTCGACGCTATGCCAATCTGAATATGGAAATGGCCGCCACCCGGATTCGGCAATGCGGGTAGATAAGAATTTTATAGCAAAAGTACACCCGGCCGGGTAAACATTGTGCGAAATGCTGCGATAAGTGAACTCTACATCGACAATTCGAGCGATAAACCCGCACACAATGTTGTATCCGACAAACGAGACGCGTCCCCGCTTCGGACACACGACGATAAATTATTTACAAATAAATTATTCATTTATGTTAATAAGTGAAACGACGTCCAAACTTCGTGTTTTCTTCGAGTTTTCGTGAATGATATTCTTTTTTTAAGAACACAAACACAGTTGTCATTAAAATGCTAATTTATTAACGACAACGTCCATAATTTATTGTAAAACGAATGCCTGATGATGTAACTGAACAATAAACTTTAATAACATAATTATAAGTTGTAACATGTTTTGTTTATGACTCTACTGAAATATAATTTACTGCCAGCCTAGTAGTTATTATCCTATTATTTAATTAATGTAATTAGTTGAGCGTAAAGTTGAGTTATTTTAACGAAGGAAAACCGGATGTTTAAAAAACACCTACCGCGCAATTCAAGGAGATTTAGGAATGTCTAGAAATCTGTACATAATTGTACCTACACGTACGTAATTATATATAACATACCATCACGCCTTTACTCCCTGGAGGGATTAGGCAGAACTGCACTGTTTGCCATTAACACACTCCAAGCACCAGCACCTCGTACTTGACGGTCGCGCTTACAACCAATTGACCAATGAGGTAGTAGCCTTAGAAGGTACATACGTTATTATAATTGAGGAAATTAGTACTCCCGATTATCTTAAAACATAGTTGAAAGACAGAATGTCTTCAATCGATGTTGCTGACATCACCTTAAGACGTAGAATATGGAAAAGAAATTCGATATCACAGGCAGTGGTCTCGAAAGCTTAGTGGCTGAAGCGTCCGATGCACTTAACCGGAGGGACACAGGTTCGACTCCCGCCTGAGATCGTATTTTTCTTTCACTACAAAATTTAGGTGCTACGGGTTATGAGTTCATCCCCACACATAATAAATATTTACATGATCTACAGGTTGTCATTCGACATCTAAGTTTAAGTGCATGTGAAAATTTGTTTGTAAATGCAACCACGATACGCACGCAATTATAATTAAAAAAAAAAACGAATTACGTAACAAGCAATCGCATAATATCTAAAAGAAAAGCTTATCTCAAGTTGCGCCTGTTTAAAGAAAAGCTCCGAAAAATAGCAACTATAAAGTTTTCTTAGATATACGGCAATATCCAGGTAAAGCGATGAAAACGCATCACCCGGACTCTGGAACAAGTTTGGGGGTTTCCAATACCAAAATACCTAACAATGACCAGTAAACTATTGGCGTATTCTAAATATTGGCGGTTCTACCTAACCTATTCATTTAATAAGTAATGCCCTGACATAGACATAAATACATAGATATAAACAATGCTAGATTGGATAGGTTGAGTCTTAGTTAAGTAAATTTTAAGTTAACCTTTCTGAAAATAGGCCAAATTGTCGACACTTCAAAAAGCCAGGTTAACATCATCCTTAAACCGGGGACCACGCATGATGTTGGTATGGTGTAAGGTGTGCCAGAATGGAAAAAAAACAAGTTTCTGCCTACTCTACCGGGAGACAGGCATGAAAATATAAATGTAAAATATGGTGTATTAATACACTACAGAAACTAAACTACTAGCCACGGCAATGCAATAAAATTGCTTTTATAAAATGTTGGATAGCCTCGAGAAGCTTTATAGATATCAAAGCTTGGACATTTAATAACAATCCTGTGGGTCTGTTGGACGTAGACAGCGCCATCTATCACGGTAAGCGCGAACTACCATAGCTATGGAGCTGAGACGGACTCTGACAAAGTGTCTCCACTTAAACTAAAAGCTAGGTAATTAATCAAACGCTTTTTATTATAAAATTACGCTTTAGCGTCGAAGATTGCAGGCTTGATTCTGTGAAGATTATTTTATGGTTTTAGATATGTTATTGTCTCATGTCTGTGTAAAATATCACTAATACTATGACAGAATTTTGAAACAAACGGTGGGACATTAGATTGTCGCACGAGGTGGTTTTAAAGAAATCACATTATTAAATATGATGATTTGAATGATTACGACCTTGCGGACTCTATTTATATATACGGACCATAAATAGCTGATATAATAATATTTAACTTTTAGATAGATACCCAAAAAATATATCTCCCCATACAAAATGCATGACTACCTCGTGGAGTTTGTATGGAAGAAACTTATTTTTTTTTTTACTTTTAAAAGTTTCGGGAACTAAACTACTTTTTAGGTCTTAAAAAATAGGCTTTTTAAACTAGGTATAATCACTGTCACTTTTGCCTATGATGCGTTTTGACGTAAACTTCACGATACTTTTTCATATGACGTCACGAAATAAACTATGCTATCACTTACCGTGTACAGTCAGCTCGGAGTCCCTGTTCAGCTCGTAGAGACGCAGCGCCTCGTCCAGCTCCAGCTGAGTCGATATAGTACAGGGATCGCCTTCTTCGTCTACCCACTTCATAGTAAACACCTTAAATGAACGAAAATTGCATTACAATTGGATTCTAATACGCCCTTCAACGGCCTTAAACTTGCAGCTTGTCGTGGATGAACGTGGTTCTTGCACAGTGGCGTAGCTAGGTAACTAAAGGCTCTGGGGCAAAAAATCAACTAGGGCCCAACTAAACTATTTAAAATCGTTTGTTCCGTAATCGTCGTTTTCCGAATTCGACATACCCCAGATTTGTCGTTATCCAGACGTTCGTTCGTTGCAGGGAGAGTCCAAGGGGCCCCCTGAGCTTGGGGGCCCCGGGGCACTGCCCCGTCTAGCCCACCGGTAGCTACGCCACTGTTCTTGCACCTCACTCACAAATGATTAGGAGGAGAAGGGAATCCACTCTCCCTCTCCCGGTCAGTATCCCGGTGGAGGTGATCCCAATGGCATCCACAAACCAATTAACCACAATCGTCTTTTTTTATGTGTTGGTTATAACACATAAAAAAGATGATTGTGCTGGTTTCTAACACTTACGCGAATATTAGACATTGAAATAAAACTACTTTTTACGGATTTTATCGCGTTATATTGATTATTTTAAATTCCCGACGTTTCGGATCCTTTACAGCATCCATGGTCACGGGTGGACTGAGGTGTTGGTCGTCCTAATGTCAAAATTATCAACAGCTACCCTACATTTTCTTGATTATTATTTATGCCGGTCACGCAGAACGGTCAGACGAAACGTCGGGAATTTAAAATAATCAATATAACGCGATAAAATCCGTAAAAAGTAGTTTTATTTCAAGATGATTGTGGTTAATTTAATCAGAGACCCCTGGCCAGCCACTCTTTTAGAATGGGATAGCTTAGGCCATCCAAAGATAATACTAGACGCCCCACCCATTCAGCAAAAAGCACCTGCCGCAATGTGCCTTTATTAGTCCTAATGGATCGTCCGCCACCGATGTCATAGTCTTGCCTTCCCTTGCTTCATAGTCACAATCAATGGATTCTTGACATTCCCCACCACTACGATGGAGTCGCAGTGTGCCCTGCACTGGGCCAACTGTGGTTGTTGACCCTTCCAGCGAAAGTACCCATTTAGTTGTTGACCCCAAACCAACTTTATGAATTATACCAACCTGATCAGGTAAAAAGCGGCATATTGCCACCATCTCTTGCGTGAACTCCTCGAAATTGATATTGTGGTTGATGTACGTGATCATCACATCACCGTTGTAAACCGTCTTGACTCGCACATCATTCTGGTGGTTGTCCTGGTTCGCTAGTTGTGTCGGCATCATGACAGGGTCACTTCACCTTCTGTTTACCAAATTCCTGGAAAGGAGAGGAGTGATAGGTTGGTCAGAATTTTTATTTGCTTTATGCATTGTTACACAAGCACAACTGTGGTCCAGCATTCTACTCAAAGGTAGAAAAGAAGCTTTATGACCAATTCAAAATTGAGAGAAACAATAAAATATTTACTATATTATTACTTTTTTTAATTGAAAGAAGGCAAAATAACAATTGGGTGGCCATATGGTTTTTTATCAAATAAAATGAATGACCTAATTCCCACTATCAGTATAATGTCCAATGTCTGTCACCGTTACTAAACAAGACTATTCTAATTACTACCCTCTTAGCACTATGCAACAAGGAAATGTTTATGGAGTAAACATACTTAGTACTGAAAATTAACACCTTAGTTGCATCATGTAAATGAAATAAGTTAAGTAAACATGTTGTTGTTTTAATGTTTTATAGGTGAATGATACTAATGACCAACCCAATGTTGATTCAGCAAAGCGCTGAGAGTCCCAGGGCACAAGTACAAATTTTGTGTTGTGCCTGTAATACTAATTGAAAGGCATGCACCTAGTCTATTACAACTGCATTAATTTGTAAGTTGCCACCTGCTAATCAGTCTATAATGTTCCCACTGTGTGGACCCAGGCCTCCTTTCGGTGAGAGAGAGTGGGCCATAATCTAACGAGGTCCAGTGCAGGTTGGGAGATGTCATATGTCTTCAAATTTTTGGTTCTAGGACATGCCAGTTACCTCACAATGTTTTCTTCACCCATGTTTCACTAAATGCTGACCGCAACATAATTGGGAACAGGTTATAATGGTTAACCATTAATAACCATTAACCATTCATACCATGAGTTCCATAACAAAATGTTACACTGTTTGGAAACAAATATCTTAAACCTATACAATGCATCAACATGCATGCATTAACAGGGTAACTTTAACACTCTCATCAAAAAAGATATGATAAACATCAAATTTAAAATAGCCCCCTCTTTTCGTAATATGACATTAGAAAGTGATGGATTACATTATATTATAACTGGGTTAATTGTCACGCAAAAAGTTGTTACAGTGAATGTCTATTGTACTATTAAAATTGTTGTTACCTATCAATTTGGGTACATCTTAATTTTGATATTTGACCTAACTTCTGTACTACGCTAACATTAAAGATTAAACTAACGGTAAGAAAGAACATCAAGGAATGAGGTGGGGACAATAGACAAATATTTGTATCAGGTTCAGCAAAGGGATGATTATTTTCACAAGTAGAAGTAAACATAACACAGTCTGGGTACCATCTCAAACCAGTCTTCTTGTCAGCAGTCATTAAATTGTGGGTGCAGTCATTTAAATTTGAATACAATGACAAACTATTTCAAAAAGCCCTATTGTTTCATTCCCATAGGGTCCATCCATGTAATTTAATGTTTCTATGATAAAACTTTTCTTAAAACTTCTAGATATGTTGAGAATATGTGGTGCATGACAAAGAAACGCAGTAATAACTATCGTAGGGTTTCTAGAGGCCAGAACTTATTCATAACCTAGTGCAAATAGGATTACCTGATTCGCAATCCCTGCAGCAATATACACTATTGTAAATAAAGTTTACTGCGACTTTGATACACCAACTTCCCGTTAAGGCGCGTATAATAGAACCTTTATATTAATAACTGTGATAACATTCCCATAACGTGAATCATTTGAATAAGTATAATTAAGTACACAATCCAAACCTTTACGAGAATTGACACTTCACGAAACACTATTACTTCGGTGACGGCACGAAAAGGGATCACAATCCCATTGATAAAAGTTTTAATTTATATATTACACGGTAATTATCGAAATTATATGCAATAACAACAAAACTTTGACACACATAACATTATTCACAAACTGACATTAAACAGGAAATAGTTACACAGTTTTCATAGAAGTTGACGCTTTCTTTCTTCCTAATAGGATTTCAACAAGATTGAGTGAGTAAGATATACCGGCGTCTCATAATGTAGGCAACATTCCTGTTAAAAAGTTATTAGTGACGTGCCAGCTGTTTCCGGTCTTACTTCGTGTTCAACAATTTACCGGAAAATTAAAATATCACAACCTTATTTTAAATATTATTTAATATTTTACTAAAATTGCAAATAATTAACAATAATACAAATAAGTGTTAATAATTTCATCATAAAAATAATAGCGGTTGTTTAATGTATTCGTGAGATCATCGAGAATAACATTTATTTTTCGTTCAACAATGAATCCAATTCAAAATTTCGAATAAGATTTCCGGACATAAACCATTTCTGTCAAATTACGTCAAGTTATCAATTCGGGTTGGGATTGGGATAATTTTGTAGTATTTAGAATTCTAACAGTAAAAACAATTATAAATTAGTTTCATTTATTTATTTGTATTTTCTGCATTCTCATCTGATCATGGTAAATTAACTATTTGGTTACAAGATGTAAATTTTTGTACATAGCACTATTTGTTATGATGACTAATGCATCAAACTTCTAATTCTTTGATCTTTTATAATATTTGCAGACCGACCAACAAATGGATTGTGCGCTGGACCTCATGCGGAGGTTGCCTCCGCAACAGATTGAGAAAAACTTGACAGACTTAATAGATCTGGTGCCGAGTATGTGCGATGACCTGCTATCGTCCGTTGACCAGCCGCTAAAGATTGCTCAAGACCGCAGCACAGGGAAAGACTACTTATTGTGCGACTACAACCGCGACGGCGACTCATACAGATCACCGTGGTCAAATACATACGACCCTCCACTAGAAGATGGATCTATGCCATCAGAGAGGCTCAGGAAATTAGAAATTGATGCTAATCACGCCTTTGATCAGTACAGAGAAATGTATTTTGAAGGTGGTGTGAGCTCTGTGTATCTGTGGGATATGGACCATGGGTTTGCAGGTTTGTACAAAATAATACAGTATTTAGGTTATGAACAGGAAATAAAATTACTACTTATGGACAGAACTAGTACTTAAAACAGTATATGAATACAATATTTTTATTATTTTGGTGTAAATTATTGAAATATGGATTACTCATTTCTACTTGAGGATGTAACAAGTGATAAGGATTAACAGGAAGGGTTGACTAAATAGTATAGTATAGATTTGTCATTAAATATTATAGTCTTGTATCTGTTCTTGTCTGGATATAATCCTACTTTTTTACAAGCATAATCTTCCTGAAACTGAGATCTATAAAAATAAGTTTTTAGTTAAACCCCAAAATCACTATGTTCCTACTTTTAGTGTGAATTTCTTAATTATATGCTAACACAAATAGGTTAATATCATAGAACGTCACATTAAGTCCCAAATAACAAAAAAAAAATTGGTGACAGGACGATAACAATGTAGCTCAATAGAGCTCCTCTCATACTGTTGATAACATTCTATAGGGCATCCTTGTTGAACAATGATATGATGTTCATAATGAGAACAACTTATTTTATTCATGAATTACACAACTTATTTTTAATGATATACAATAATTGTAATTAAATATGTGAAAGTTTTTAAAAAACTGGGTGGAAAGACAAAAAAGAACCAGTTTCTAACTATATTTACTGTAGACTACCTGTTGCTTGTGGTTTCCTTGCATCCTAAAAGACTTTTTTAACCTTCATATCTGTGCAGACCTGCATTCCGGCATTCGAAAGGATTATGTCTGTGTTCTTTCTATATTCTGCCTATGTCCTTTCCTTTACGATGCAACCCAGATATTTGCAAAGCTTTTACTTCGGCTATTCAGCAGTTTAGGCATTGAACTGTAACAAACAGATAGACAAGATTACTTCTTTACTAATATTTATATTATAATAATAATTTATATTATAAGTTTAGATTGATCTTTATATTATTCCCACTCTTATAGAAATTTATCAAGCTCCATTTCAGTTACACTTTTACATACCTAAGTATATTGTTTCTTTTTTATACTTATAATGTTATTTATAAAGAATAACAAGTGAACCTACTATTTCCAGGTGTAATATTGATAAAGAAAGCTGGTGATGGTTCTCAAAAGATCAAAGGTTGTTGGGACTCCATCCATGTGGTGGAGGTAATTGAGAAGAGCTCTGGCCGTAACGCTCACTACAAACTTACATCTACTGCCATGCTGTGGCTGCAAACTAACAAAGAAAGCAGTGGAACCATGAACCTGGGAGGCAGTCTTACCAGACAGGTAATATATTTTTTTTCTTCCAAAATCACAGACTGTGTTAAACTATTACAGAGTTTTCAATATAAGGCATTATCATACTTATGTATAACCTACTTAGGTTGGTAGAAAACATTACCTATAATAAAATTTGTAAACAATGATATATAAACCCTGCCTCTTAATGTACTGAACCTGTATCTTTAGAGACAGTGTTCAGTTAAGAGATTATATAATTCGTTTTTTATAACTCATTTGCGGAGTCAAAAATTAACTTTATTGGTAGGTAACCTTATCAGTAAGAATTTTTTGTTTGGGATAAGACCACCCTTTTTCTTTCTCGTATCGTGGGATTCTCTAGGTATCTATAATAAATCTAAAAAGTCTATTTACAAATGAAAATTTGCACATACACATCCACCCAGCCTTCTGTGCAGGGATCAAACACACAACACTTGATAGAAGCTGATTGCTCAGCCACAACGCCAAACATGTTATTCAAAAATCATCACCTATAGTTTTTATTTTTATTTTATTAAGGTTCACCAACATTTGTTACAGATAGGAACATACAAAGGTTTGTGTCTTAAATGTAACTGCACAACCAATTATTATTATAGGCAAACACCACATGCAAAATGCTCTCTATATCAACTTATATTATATAATTTTGAAGACTTACATATATATGTAGGTACTTAAATCCTAGATAATAATATAAGAGGAAAATTTTGTAATAATTAGACTCTAATACTACTGAACCGATTTTATTAATTTGTTCACCAATAGAAAGCTACAATATTTCAGATTAACATTATATATTCTATCTATCTATATTATTTATTATCCTGTGGAATAGTGGAATCCCATGCGATTGAAGCTGCGAAAAGGGCAATTCTTTTCTACATTAAAGATTTTTTTTTAATAAAAACTTTTCAGGCAGAACAGGACTCGGCGGTGAGTGATGTGACGCCACACATCGTGAACATCGGACGTATGGTCGAGGACATGGAGAACAAGATAAGAAATACGCTCAACGATATCTACTTTGGTAATGTTAAGCCACATTCATAATTGGGGAAATCATAGGATTTTAAAATTTTAGGCTAGGAATATATTTATATATAGATTCGCGCGTAAAAAAGCGAATTTAGATACAACCTAATTACCTATTCCTGCATCTTTATCATATGGGGGCTTTAGCTGCCCCCCTGCCTGCCCTGCCACGTACCTTGCAAGCCCTTGTCAGAAATGGTTTGCATGTTAAAATATGTGTCCAATACATAAAGAAATCCAAATCACAAAGACAATAAAAACACATATTATTAAAAATAACGATTATTATGATCACACAAAGAATTAATGACTGAACCTGCCATACAACAATGGACTTTATTTCGTAGTTATGCTATGGATTCTAAATATAAAATGACTGCAGAGGGATATCCTAATGTAGCCATTTTAACGCCTTTTGCAGTCCCTTATTCAGTGTAGGACCGTCACACGTTTGAAAAATATAACCAACTTAAAAAAAAAGGTGACTCTCATTGTGTCAGATTAGAGCTTTAAAATAATAAAATATTTTATTTTTCACCAGGCAAAACAAAAGATATTGTAAACGGTCTCCGGTCGGTGGTGCCCGCGGACGTGGTCCGTCGCACGGCGGCCCTGCAGCACGACCTGGTGGTGGCCCTGCAGCGCCGCCACGTGGCGCGCGACGAATGAGCACACGCCTGCCACTGCGCAACGCCGTGTTTACGTGAGTTACTTCTAACATATATTTAGTGTTTCATTAATTAAATCGTGCGTATATAAAGTATGCCTTTCTGAACTGCAAAAAAAAATATCATAAATAATAAGTACCTAATGTCTAGAACCATCGGATTTTATTACAAAATGTTAAAAACACGCAGTTATTTTAACCGTACTGTACGTATTTAATCTATTTGTTATTTTTTTTACTTCGAAAATCGTTGGAAACATTTTGGGATCATTATTTTACATCTGGCAATATAAAAACTTTAGTCAAATGGAACATTATTAAGAATATTAGAAATTGAAAAAAAAAACTGTATTTAATTTGTAATAATTTTAAAGGTATATATAATGTGTTTTCTGTTTTTACAGATGAGGTGGAGATATTGGGTAAATTGTGTTAATTATGAATCGCTCACGAAGAGAAATGTGAACTAACGAAATTGTGAAAACTTATGAAGGATAATTTAAATATAAAAAAAATATATTTCTCATCTACTAAAATAGTGTATTGAATTTAGAAATAAATCAATGCGGCCACTATGGTGCTTTGAACTAAATAGTCCTTAAATTTATATATTTTTTCTTCATAGATATTATTGGAATTGTAAGTAAAGTAATGTAATAAATGTCTCATTATGTATAGATTTTGGAATTAAATTCGCCCAAGTATCATCCATCTCATTTACAGTTGCATTTTTATTGCTTAGTATTTTCTTTTTATTGTAGTTTATAAACGAAACTGTATTTTTAACTTAAGATTATATGTAAGAGATACAGCATACATTATTATAATAATGTTATAATAGTCATGAAGCAGCAAGCCAATTAAATGCTGCAATATTATTTCATATAATAACAATAGATTATAATTGGCCTCTCTAAATATATATTTATCTGCATTTCGGGTTTTATTATGAACCTACCCAGCTTTTTGCTATCTGACTCTAACACGGACAGTGCTTTTTTTTTCTACAAACTCGTAAGTTTGTAGAAAAAAAACGGCGGGCGTAGTTAGGGTTCTGTTAAGCGTTTGGGGGGGAAGGATCTATTCATCCATTCATAGTACAATCATAAAAAATTGGCCTGTCAATAGAATCAACTTTGTCTTTGTTTATTAATAGGATACCTACGTAATAATACTCTACGGTTTGTGAGCATTCCTGCATCTTCTAGGCCTGCCCGTACTTCGCTACGCCCTTGAAACCCTGGGTTGTATATAAAATCACTTTTTTTTAATACGACCGTATTCTTTTCCCGAGTCAAGTATGTGTGTTTGTTTGTATGTATACCTTTGTATACTCACATGGAAAGGATAGAGAAAGGACATTAGGTCATGAATTTAATTTTATGGGTGCCTCCTGGCTATAATCTCTCTCATCTCAATCCGTGTTCCTTTGGTAGTCTGAAGAAAAAAAACCTTATAACATCACCTTTATGTTGTCATAAACCATAACAGTGACGATAAAAGTATGATGGATATATCAAGTAATCATTTGATACAACTGGTAAGTGCTTGTAATCGTTGACTACTATGATTGCAATTATTTTAATTATCTACAAAAAATTAAATAAGTTTGTTCCGCTAATTTAAAATTGCGGGTGTGGCGATGGGTGGTGGTAATCGTTTAGCATCAGACGACCCATCTGCTAGTCTCTTCCCAAAAAATTGTATACCATGTTTTAAGCAAATAAATATATTTTTTTTGTGGCAATTGAAATACATTCTTATTTTTTTTTTTTTTTGTGGCAATTGAGCCGATACATTCTTATTTTTCCTATGTTTTTGAACGAAATATTTCTGTCACTGTGACATTAGTGACAGTGATTGACAGACGTCAGACAGACAGAAGAATACAGTAGGAATACAGGTGGAATTTGTATTCTTGGATTTTCGTTTTTATCATTTCTTTGTAATGAGTACTGAACCTGTATTGATAGAGGATGACGATGTTGAGATGGTAGGGTTTCTTTTTTGTAGATTACTAACACTCCGAATAAATAATTTGCATGGGAATGCGGACCGAACCTCTCATCAGGAGCCCTATAATTGTTTTCAGGACTGACTTTTAAATCAGAGGGTTGTCTTAGTGATTTATTTACATGTTTAACTTTCCGCTAGCGTGGACCATTCGTTTCTTTTCATTTTACGGGATAATAAGGAGGAATACTGGTAGCTTTCTATTGGTGAAAGAATTTTCAAAATCAGTTCAGTAAAACCAGAGATTACCCCCTACAACCTCACAAACTATACCTCTTTATAATATTAGTATAGATTATTAAGAGACCTGCTTCGTAAGGCAAATCATGTGAACTACAACCACTTGTATAGAAGTCCTCTGCAAGACATTTGGCTTTCCAGATTCATATTTAAGTGCTTTCACTCTGCCCCTATAGCGACTGTCTGACAATGCCTTCTGCGGTACACTTCTGCATGTACACCCACATTTGGCTAGTATGTTTAGGTCCCATGTAATAGGGGGCTTGCTCAACCCAGGGATCGAAACCAGGACCTCCAGCATAGCAGCCGCACTTAGGACCACTAGACTATGACTGCCTCCATTATAATTATCACTAATATTTATTAAAACATTGAAAATATATTATTATTGACTGCTACATTAGAGGTCCTGGTTTGGAATCGCAGGTTGTGCAAAGCGTTATTGGGTCTTTCTATGAAATTCTTAGTAGCAGCTCTGAGCTCGGGTTTGTGCCCGGTTGATGGCAATAGGCTCGCTCCTAACACATGACCTAAACACTACCAAACTGTGGGTGTACATTAGTACACCTCTGTCTAATCCGAGGGAAACAAGGTGTGATAGTATGTATGAAAAAGTTTTGTATTTCAGGATCCTGTTGTAATACTTGACGAAGATGATAAAATTAACAGTGAAGAGAAAAAAACTGCATCAACAGTGGAGACTATTGATTTAGATGATGACACACCAATAGATAACAATACAGTTTCTGGAAATGTTACTACAACTGAAGAAACAAAAATCGTTTTCAACAAATCTGAACTAGCTTTCATTAACAATCTTAAAAATAACAAGTTGATGGATAAAATAGTCACATGCTGTTTGAATATGCGAAATGCTGTTGGAATGGCCAGAGTCATAAACAAAACAGTCATACCTCTATACAGAGATGCAAATGTTCATTATAAAGAATCAAGTGCATTTAGAAAGCTGTTGAAAAAGACCCTTAAATCACTGACAAAAGATCCTGATCATAAGTTTTTGCATGTGAAGACATTGTGTGAAGAGTTAAAGTCTGGTGGTTTGAGGAGGAAAGTTCCATTTGTTACGTTGGCAACAAATTTGAACAATCATGGGGTACACAGAGGTGGTTAGTTGAAATGTTATGCACCTACTACTATTATTGAATCAATAATATAATTAGAATATTTAGAAGAACTCTATTCTTATTATCAATTAACAGTTTTGGTACATACATACATTACATGCATTGGATATAAGTGCCCTTATATGCCACATTAACTCATCAATCCCTTTATAATAGACTCAATGCAAAATTTATTGTTTTGGTTCCAAGCACCTAGTGTCAGTGTCAGTCATTTATTATTTCAAATGTTTACAGAGATCCAAAGCAGTAGCAGAGTCACTTCATACACATATAAACCTTATGATACTTACAACAACAGAAATTCGTATAAGAGTAATAAATTAAAAAAATATATTGCTCAAAGAAAACGTAAAGAAATGGGTACTGTCAAGAAGAAGGCAGAAAGTGATAAACAACTTAAAACACATACCATGTATACTAGAGCACAGAAGCAGCAGGAATTGGCTGCTGATGCTGATGTCATAAATTTAGATAATTCTGATGATGAATCTGTAGTAAATTTCGATCAAGATGATGGTAGAAATGATAGTAATGTTAGAGAAGAAAGTCAAGATAGAGATGATTCTAACATAAACAATGTTAGAGAAGAGACTCAAGAAACAGATGATTCTAACAGAAGGAATGTGGCAAGGGAGGACATAGTAAATTCTAACAATGTTACAGAACAGATTCAACAAGAGACAGATGCTAATAAAGAAAATAAAAAACTGACTGAAAATCATAATAAGTCAGATGGAAGTCAGAATAATGATCTTTTAGTTCCACAAAAACATGTAGAAATTGCGATTGAAAAGACAGTTGTATCTAGTCCAAGTATAAATTCAAAAAGAGTGGCTGAACTTGAACAAAGGATTGCAGAGTATAAACGGTGTATAGCTCAATTGGAGGAAGCTGAGGTGTCTGATGATAATGCATATATGTCCCCATATCTCCGTAGTGCAAAGTGAGTTATGGGTACAATTCTGATGCAGGGTTTCATCTGCGTGGTATTTCCCTAATGTTGTTTTGTTGCTGCACAGTTTTATGATGTTGGTGACATCAGCCTCTCTGGACATGTGTCTAGAAATCTGTGCATTTGAATACAAATTATGGAAAGATGAGCCTTTGTATGTTTGGATTCACAATAAATGTATACTTTTTTAATTTCCAGGTACAAAAAAGAAGTAGTAATACTTTACAAGCAATTATGTAAAATCAATGGTTACAATGAAGATATAGTGAAACGTCGCGAAATTCGGCTACATGTCGCCGAAGGTCATCCACCAGAGCCCGCAAAGAGGCTAGAACAATTCTTAAATGAAACAATAGACAGCACAGGCACAGTGGCATTCCCAGACTTTTCTGATGTAGTTCAATGTGTGATTGAAGCGAATATTCATGATAATCTGGGATGGGATACAAAAAGGGTGTTTCAAGAAGGTCTGTATAGTTTAAAATAACTGTGCTTGTCTGAAGTTATCAGCAAGGGGCTTAGCAGTGGGTAATTTTAATAGAAAGAGTTGGTGTTAAGACAATTGCGGTCGTATATGTTTCGGATTCGTGATTATTTTCTTTACCGATTTCGATTTTTGTGCCTGTCTAACCCTGCGTTTTAACTGACGTCAAAACATGTTGCAAACATAACCCTGTGTCACTCTCAAAGAGTGAGTGGGTTAGTAATCCTAAGCGCGACTGCTACGCTAGAGATCTTGGCTTCGATTCCTAGGTCGAGCTCGAGTATTACTGTCTTTTTTTACGAAATTCTAACTAGCTACTCGGAGTTAGGATATGAGGCCGTTGAACAGCAATAGGTGGACCGAAACATATCGACGAACTGTGAGTGTACGCAAGGCTACAGATCAAGCTAGGCAAAACCAGTTTACGCTGGCCTCTTATCGTATGGGACGCCTGTACAATGCGACATCAGCTTAAACTGGATTTGTATAGGTTGACCTGTAGCCGTGTGTACATCTCTGCCTAGCCCTTCGGGAAATACACATGTGTGATGGTAAGTAATACAAAATACGCCTGTATTCCCCGGAGGGACAGACAGAGATATACTAATATAGACCCGCATTTCAACCATTACTTAGTTCTTATGCCTTACGATTGTTGTAAATCATAAATATTCAATGTTTCAGCTTCGTATTTGTTTCGCCATTGCGGGAAGGCGCTGCGCAAGCGTCGGCAAAAACGAGAGTACCGAGATCTTCTGAGCTTAGTACAGGACAAAGAAGTAACTGAAGACCCCGCGGAGAAGGACCTATCCTTGCAAGCCAAGCTGGACGAGAACAAACGGATTGCTAAAGTGAAGGAAGACGACATTCTAGAAAGGTATTCTATAATGATTACTTTATTGTCATTTTTTTTTACAGTGTTGCAGTGTCTGTTTTTTCAGTCCAGAGCAAAAAACCAGTTCTTATCTAAAAAGACACACTGTGTGACTTGGCAAAGGCATTCGATATTCTGTATCACCTTTCTATTATACGATAATGAAGGCTTTTGTGTCTAGGTAGATCCTAAAAAGAAACGCTAGTCATCTAGCGACTGAGTTAACCAAATAAGAATACATAAAATGGTGACAATCTATAGATGGTATGGTAGTATAGTGGTAATTATGAAAATAAATAAATTACTTGTGTGCCTTCCCCAGGGAAGTGTTTGTGGGCCCAACACGTTTGACTTTTATAGTTTATTGCCTATGGTTTGGTCTCCGATCAACTTGCCCAACGATATAAACTGAAATCAGTATTAGTTGTTATCTTATTGTATAGATAACCTGTCCATAAAAACGGGCATAATACTAATAAATGTTCTCATCATTCTCCCGTCGAATGCCCATGTCGCGCCGATCCTAATATCCATTGGGATCTCTGTTCTTGAAGTTGTTGACGAGTATATCTATCTGGGACAAACTGTCCAGTTAGGTAAGTCCAACTTCGAAAAAAAAGGGAATCCGATTCGGGCTGCCTACCCGTTCGGAAATCTTCTTTAGGTATTTTTGTCGACAATACCGCATTGCCTTAAGACTTTAACCAGTTTGTTACTAGTGATGACGTATGGCACAGTATCGTAGTCGTTCACTATATGGGTCTCTTAAGAAAGCACAGGAAAGGTCACTCGGAAAGCTATGGAGAGAGCTCTGCTTGTCATTTCTCTACACGACAAAATTAGAAATGAGGAGATCCGTAAAAACCAAACTTTTCGACATGCTTAAAAAATTTGCAAACATGTGGCAGTGGGCGGGGCGTAGAACTGATGACTGCTGGGACAAAAAGGTTCTCGAGTTGAGACCACGTAGCGGAAAATGCAGGATGGGATGACGAACGAGATGGACAGACGACCTGGTGAAGGTCGATGGGAGTCGTAGGATGTAGGCGGCATGTGAAAAGGTCTTCGTGGATGTCTATGGGGGAGGCCTTCGTTCAGCAGTGGACCTCATTTGGCTGATATGATGTATATTTAACTTTAGACATATCTTGAATTAAATATATTAGGGAGTTGAGGATAATGTGTTTAAAAACTTAATTTATTCTTTACAGATACGTAATTATGGAAGAGAAAGGGGTTAATAAGGGTCAAGTGAACAACATTGTTCAATATGAAACAAGCCACGAGTCTTCTGATTCAGAAAGCGAACCAAATGAACCAAATGTTCCAATAAATAACAATATAACAACTGCTACAATTATTAACCAATGTTTTGTAGGAGGGTCTTCAAAAACTAACACTTTAGATGTAAGATTAGCTAATAACATAAGGACTACTTCAGTAAATAATATAGTGACAACATTGGTTAATAATACAATGTCTACAACAAGCAATACTACAATTGGTGCTACAATAAATTCGTCTTGTCAAATAGGAGAGAGTTCAAGTAATAATATTATTAATGATAGTAATAATTTATATTTGACACCTGCCAATAATTATATTTTGATGCCTTCTGTAGTAAGTAATTTGGGAGGGAGTTCTAATGATTTTCATTATTACTATGTTCTAGGAACTAATACATTTGTATCTAATAATACAATTGTACCTAATAATACAATTGTACCTATTAATACAATTGTACCTAATAATACAATTGTACCTAATAATACAATTGTATCTAATAATACATTTGTACCTAATGCTACAATTGTGTCTAATAATACAATTGAACCTAATACTGCAATTGTACCTAATAATCCAATTGTACCTAATACTACAATTGTGCCGAATACTACAATTGTACCTAATACTACAATTGTGCCGAATACTACAATTGTACCTAATACTACAATTTTACCTAATGTCCGAAGTAAATCCGAGCAGTTTTTAAATAATAATATTACTCGCAATAATCATTTATATTTGACAATCACACCAGGAAGTGTAGCTGCTGTTCAGGATACTGCAAAATTAGACAACAGTGACATTACTTCGGGAAATAATAATACCATGGTTCATAATCCCAAAGCGGATCTCCCTACTAGTGGATTATGTATAAAAAGTGAACAGAACCACACCCCATGCCCGCCAAATGATGTTCAACAAAACTCTAACTCTATTAAGATTGAACCAAAATGCGAAATTAAATTAGAAGATAAAATTAAAACGGAACCTATTGATGTTCAAAATATGCTGGACGAATTAGGAGACAATTTTGTATCCACTGTGTTCGACGTTGAAGACCCGTTCCTAGTCATAGAAATATCTTCCGACGGCTTTTCAGATGATGACTAATAAAACAGTTTTTTAAATTGAAGCTCATGAAATTTATATGTACCTACACCCTTAATCTTGCTGAGAGCTGGTAAGCCAGTTAGCCGGATAGGTTTGTTTTTTTGATCTAACTTTTAAATTATCTGTGATAAAGAGAAATTATTATAGTCTCATTACAAAAAAGTTATGCAGCCGTTGAACACGTGTTTAGACACTAGTTTGTAGGTAGGAACCAATTTTATAAACATTAATTTGTTCAACGCGCGTGTAAGTTTTTTGTAAGGTTTAATTGGCGATTATCCGAGCACTACAGCTCAGTGTTGTGGGGGTAGCGTTTGTTTTTAAATTATTTATAAAAGTAGGTAGATACTCACTATGTGCCTTATGAAAAGATGATCTCGTTTTCCAATTCGGTGGATTTCGCAAATCCCGTCTTGTGCTCACAGACTAGTTTTAAATAAAATTCACTCTAAACGAAAGACAACGCATAGCTGTAGACTAGCTAGCTTCCCGTAACGATGTCGTTTCTCAACGCGGCAATTCACCAAATTCAGTTTTAGAACGCCTCCTGTCCTAGGATGATTACTAATAGTACACATTATATTAAGCTGTATGTAGGTAGATATAAGTTGATCTCGCATGGAACGTAAAACCTATAGGTACCTAATGGACTTATATAGCTTGAGTAGCCGCGTCTTTGTGTTTTAGTACTTCTAGAGCTGTGCGTTGTCCGGTGGGTAGTTTAGTCTTTTTATTTTATTTTATTGTACAGTTTGTTCGATATAAGTAAGCCGATCGGAAGTAAGCCGTTCCGAACTACCGCGGTGATAAAATCGTTTAATAAAGTGTTTTAATACATAAATATCTAAATTGGTAAATAAAATAATTAGAAATGTGAAACATATAGGACTCTCATTATCTTTACACCGACTCATTCTATTAAAATTTACCACTTCTAAACCACTTGCAGACAACTTCTGATCGGCTTACTTATTTCGAACAAACTGTAGGTAGGTAGGTACTACTCAAAGCAGCTGCTAGGTATCCACTCAAAGCAGCTGCTATACTCCATTTGGTTAGGTACTTAACTAAAGGTAAACAATAAAAATGGCGGCGTTCAGGGCTCTTCAACCTTTATTACAATGGTATCTCATGAATTGGGAGTGAAATTAATAACAACACATCTAACAATCAATAAAAACAACGAACAAACAAAACTATAACTAAATAATACAATTTACGGCAAAAGAAACACAAAAACGAACGAAAGTACAAACTGTTACGAATGGCGTCTGGTTACCCGACTAAGTATAATATCGGTTAATTATTTTGCCGCGCTTCCTTGCGCTACTACTTCTTAATTTTGTCGAGTTATCAAAAGTCTACTATGTAGAAAAAGGTTTTGATTTCCTGTCTTTTTAGATTCTTTCTAGTAGGCACATTGCAACACTTTATGACATAATATTCAGATTTGATTTATTTATTGGTTGCAAGCTTAAGAATTTATAATTACCATTTAATATTAAACAAAGTAGTAAAATATGCTAGTATAGTAAAGGAAAATTATTTTGAATGATTAAATAATTTATTTTGGTTACGTTTTGTTTCAAGATGAAAAATGGCCCTATAAAAGAACCTTTTTTATGATTTGTTTACCTTTAGTTAAGTACCTAACCAAATGGAGTATAGGTACTGTCAGTGTTTGTTATTAGGTAGGTTATTCAAAGTAGCCATTGGTAAAGATCAACTGAGATTTACAACTGAGCCAATTTTAGTTACTCTATTAATCACATTAATTGGCAACAGGAATTTAACTCTATGACAGGCGAATGTCAAAATTTCTTGTATACAAAACTCAAATTTCTCCAAATGATTTTCATTTTAAACCTTAAATCGTTGATGATTAAGTTCAGAATCAACTGAGAAAAGACATTTTGTAGTAACTTCATGTGCTGGCCACGGTACCTACAATCCAGATGAAAGTTCAGGAAAGGAGGTACTTTTCTACATTACTTATTATGACAAGACTATACTCCATTTGGTTAGGTACTTAATCAATAAAGGTAAACAACAAAAATGGCGGCGTTCGGAGCTGTTCAACCTTTTATTACAATGGTATCATATGAATTGGGAGTGTAATTAATAACAACATAACCAACAATCAATAAAACCAACGAACAAACAGAACAATAACTATCTAACACCATTTGCGGCAAAAGAAACACAAAAACGAACGAAAGTAAAGTAAATACAAACTGTTACGTATGGCGTCTGGTTACCCGACTAAGTATAATATCGGTTAATTATTTCGCTCCCGTTCCTCGCAGTACTACTTCTCAATTTTTTCGAGTTATCTAAAGTCTACTACGCAGAAAAATGTTTTGAATATCTGTATTTTTAGATTCGTTTTAGTAGGCACATTGCAATACTTTTTGACATAATTATAAATTTTGATTTAATTAATTGTTTGCAAGCTTAAGAATAATAGTAACTATTTAATATTAAATAAAGTAGTAAGATATGCTAGTATAAAAGGAGAATGTGATTTTGAGTTATTGAATAATTTATTTTGGTGATGTTTTATTTCGAAATGAAAAATGACCCTATAAAAGAACCTTTTTTATGATTTGTTTACCTTTAGTTAAGTACCTAACCAAATGGAGTATAGGTAGAGAGAAGAAAATTATAAATTAGGTATAAGGAAACTATGAAGTATTGTAAGAGTAAATTGTACTGGAATTTTAAGTATTTTTACATAGATTTCTCAGTTATTTGTGTAATTAGAATAACCAAGTACGATAGAGGTACACATGGCGACATATCAAGCTAGTGCGCCTTGAATCGCCCGTATTCCATTGCAATAACGATGATTATGTAGTGCAACTTATCGTGTAAGTAGTTTTAAATGTATTTTTTTATAAGTTTAATTTATATTAATTAGGTACCACCTAGTGTTTCGGACGTACTGATACATATGTAAGTAACTATTATAAGCAGTAAAATCCATTTTCCTTTATCTATTTTTTTTATCCAATCTCTACCCAACTGCACAGGATCACTCACTGGGCTAACAGGGCTGAAATTTCCTGAAATTGGTCAACTGTATTGGAGTTCTTATCGAACATATCGATTTTTTAATGTATTTTTTTTTATGTAAGCCTGCCTCATTAGTCTAGTGGTCCTTAGCGCGACTGCTGCACTAGAGGTCCGGGGTTCGATCCCCAGGTTGAGCAGTGTTATTGGGTTTTTCTATGAAACCCAGTAGCAGCTCGGAGTCTGGATTTGTGCCCGGTTAATGGCAAGAGGCTCGCCACCTATTACATGGGATCTAAAAATACCGGCGAGGTATGTAGGTGTACTTTAGTACACCTCTGCCTAACCCTTCGGGGGTGTGCGTTACCCAGGCCAGATGTTGTCGAAAATGGTCATTTGAATCTTATAGATAATTAGTTTTGCGGCTTCTGTAATTGTTGCGCACATTTTTAAATTTGTTGCGCTTATAGTTTTTTAATTATTTCACAAAAACATTTCCTGCTGGGGTAACGTTACCCCAGCCAGACCTTTTTCTTTCTAATGGGAATATTTAAATAATTACTAGCTATAAAATTAGTTGTCTAGATGAAGTAAATGTTGTGCCTTATTTTGTATTTGTTCTTTCATCGGTTGCGAAGTTATTCAAGATTTTGCTGGGGTAACGTTTTTGGTTTTGCTAGATCTTTGAAATGGTTAAGAGGATTCTTATCATATTTTGTACATGGCTTCTTGGGAATTAGTTTAAATTTGTTCTGCAATAAAAAAACCAAAATAATACATAGCTTAAAGGTTATTTCATTAAATAGAAAAACACTTCAATTGGTCCCAGCACTCTCAATAAGAGCTCTAAAGACTTACTTTAAACGTTATTTTAAAGCTTGTAACTGCCTTCAAATGTACGTGAAGTTTCATTAGTATCCTGTAAGTATTTAACAAGTTATGATGATATTGAATTCTTCACGAGCACGGTCTTGATGCGCGCGGTGTTATTTGGCCACTGGATTGGATATATGAACTGAATATTATGTCAATTATTAGTTTTTTAGTTCAGTTGTATATCAGTAAAATTTCAGCTCAGTACATTGGATAATTAATGAGATAATACGATTAAAGTCATTAGGAAGTGAATGACCGTGGTAACCCGACCAAGTTTAGGTGGTTACGAAAAAGCGAAAACGCAAAACATTATGGTACCTTCTAAAATATGTAGGATAGTGTTACAAATTTAGTACAGACATGTACACAAGTTTAAAAAAAAACTACGTGATTATTTAATAATTTTTATTGACCGGTAATATAATCATTTCAATTGAACTTTTAAAGTATTATTAAACTTATACTTAAAAACAATCACAGATTAAAATTACAGATAGTAATTTTGCTTAGTTAGTTAGTTTTAGATAAGTACCTAACAACATGTACATATTAATAATAATTTTGCTACTATTTCTGTAGTTACATTATACAAGCTTACCTTGTTCGTGAATTCATCAAGCAGCCTGTACCATAACTATGATCATCAATAGAAGCACTCCACATTAGCAGTAATTCGCCACACTTATTATTTAACATTAGCTCTCACGCACTCTATAAATATTTGCAAAAACAGGAAATAGAACTGCCGAAACGCATGCGCACTCTACAAGATGAATTATGTGATTACGGAGCATATTTAGTGCAATATGCAAACAATGCGCCCCTTCACCCCACCCCTTCCGCGTCCCACCGAAAGACATGTTATATCAGTGATTTTTGATAAGTTTGTGCAACTGGAAGAGAATAATAATGTTTTCATAGTACAGATATTATTATATTATTAATGTATTTAACAATGTACGCGTCTGTACCGAAATTGTAAGGTGTATTATACTAAACATTTCAAAAGATAGTATAATGTTCTGCGTTTTCGCTTTTTCGTAACCACCTAAACTTGGTCGGGTTACCACGGTCATTCACTTCCTGATGACTTTAATCGTATTATCTCATTAATTATCCAATGTACTGAGCTGAAATTTTACTCATATACAACTGAACTAAAACACTAATAATTGACATAACATTCAGTTCATATATCCAATCCAGTGGCCAAATAACACCGCGCGCATCAAGACCGTGCTCGTGAAGAACTCAATATCATCATAACTTGTTAAATACTTACAGGATACTAATGAAACTTCACATACATTTGAAAGCAGTTACAAGCTTTAAAATAACGTTTAAAGTAAGTCTTTAGAGCTCTTATTGAGAGTGCTGGGACCAATTGAAGTGTTTTTCTATTTAATGAAATAACCTTTAAGCTATGTATTATTTTAGTTTTTTTATTGCAGAACAAATTTAAACTAATTCCCAAGAAGCCATGTACAAAATATGATAAGAATCCGCTTAACCATTTCAAAGATCTAGCAAAACCAAAAACGTTACCCCAGCAAAATCTTGAATAACTTCGCAACCGATTAAAGAACAAATACAAAATAAGGCACAACATTTACTTCATCTAGACAACTAATTTTATAGCTAGTAATTATTTAAATATTCCCATTAGAAAGAAAAAGGTCTGGCTGGGGTAACGTTACCCCAGCAGAAAATGTTTTTGTGAAATAATTAAAAAACTATAAGCGCAACAAATTTAAAAATGTGCGCAACAATTACAGAAGCCGCAAAACTAATTATCTATAAGATTCAAATGACCATTTTCGACAACATCTGGCCTGGGTAACGGACACCCTTCGGGGAATACAGGCGTGATGGTATGTATGGCAACTAGAGCAGACTGTAGAAGGTGCTGATTGTGATTACTTCAGAAATATGGAATGATTTCAAGCCCTAATAAATTAAGTCACTTATAGAAACCAAATTAATTCCTAACTTTGAAGTACCTAAAACGAGTCCTCATTTACCAAAAATGAAACTGTAGGTATAGGTATAGTAGTCTCAATACGCACTCTGCTGACGCCTTTAGAGTTGTGTGGCGAAACGATGAAGTACAGTTAAAGTACAGCACGTATAGTCTCAACTGCTACTAAACATAAGGCGATGCAATCTTTGGTGATACAGCAGTCAGCGAAAGATGAATCATCGGAATAATAAATATTAATAAAATGTATGGAAACTATTTCCGAATGCCTATAAATAAATTTGTCCGAAAGCGTGTGCTCCCATAAATTTTGTTGAATGACTTTTCGATTTTAGATTGCATCTTATTAGGCCGACCGTTTAACTCGCGTATCGCCTGCGCGGTAAGAAAGGAGCTTATTATTTTAAATAGTTACTTATTATTTTATTCTTTACCAACAATGTCTATCTCGAGATATTTTTTTTTTATATATATAAAAAATATCTTTGGATTATTGACTCCGTGTGTAGCGTTACCCGCCCCCGCTCCCTTCTTACCGCGCAGGCGATACGCGAGTTAAACGGTCGGCCTATAGTCCCAGCACTATCCCTTAAGCGGCAGCGGTTGCCATTGTTTGTTTGTCATTCAGTTGAACATACCAGCTAAACTGGGCGCGGCAGCAAATGTATGGACTCTACTTACGTTTTTCTGCTGTTGAATCGCGCGAGTAAAACCAATACGTAGTGTTCGCTGTTCGACAGCGTATCTAGTGCAGCGTGACAAAGCTGTAATAGTTTCAGGCGATTAAGTTCCAGTTGTATATACATATTATGTAAAATTTAACTCTTGAAATTATTTCGACAGACAAAATCGTTACCGCCTCCACACCTCAGGTTCCAGTCATCATCTATTATTTGATGTCTAAATTATAAATTAAATTAAAAAATATCTAAGGGTGTAAAATAAAATAAGAATAAAAGAAAATCTACATAAAGGGTGCTAAGAATTAGAACTCACGGTATTTCGTTTTGTACAGATTTAATTCGACAGACTGTTAAATAGGTACTTATTACTGCTTTACATTTATTTATTGGCCGTTGCTATTAATTCGGTACTGCTTGTCCATACAATATGACAAACATGGAATACTGTATCAAGAGTGGATTATTATTGAAAATTATTTTTAAACTAGTGTCCATTATCCATCGATCTATCCAATCTTACGTATATACAGAACTTTAGCACTAAATACCGTCACATTAGTTATTCAAACTGTTCTACGCCCCGATATAAAAAATAATTTTAAGTTTCCTAAATTAAAATCCGCAGATTATTGGATCATTACAATTTTAAACCATCTCTTCTTCACAAGGTCTTATGATATGACCTAGCAATCAAACCGTTTCGTACAGCGCAATAAAATTTGACACACAAGCTATACACAGGAGTGGCACCAGGTTTTGAGTCATTGAAACGGAAAGCTAAGAAAAATGCCTGGATCCAGTGTTATAGCTCGCTTCACAGAATCTACTGAGAACTGCTCGAATATAAGCAACAGACCATGTGTGCAAGAGAATCAATTCCTAATAAAAACTTATAGGTGCACCAATTAATTCTATATGGTTATGAATAAATTCACATTTAATCCGCATACGCTATTCTAAGCTTCGGACATTACAAGATATATCCAACAAGGAAGGAATACATCGATTCAAGGTTCCATTTGGATACAACAGCTTATCTTTACAGAAAGAAAAGTTACCTTTTTACTAAAGTATTTTATTTTACACCTCCCGATGTCTTTACATATATACCTTAGGTTTTTTTTTATAAAATAAAAACCTGATTACAAGCTGCTTAGTATAAAAACTTTACCAACAATAACGATTATGCAATTTCGAAAAAAAAATGTACAGGGAACATAACTGTTGTCTATAAACAGCCTAAACTTTTAGTCTACAACCTGCGATGTACGAATTTTGAATGCATAAAAAAATATCTCTCCTATAGGGCCTTACCTTACATTCTTAGATTAATTTCGTATATCATATCGTCTTTGACAATCTGATGTTAAAAGAATATTGATAAGTCCACTAACATATAAATGAATGGTACCCTATTATCTAGCCCTTGAAGGCAACACTTGCTAGAGAGTGGCCGTCGCGAATCACTACATTAAAACATGGAATTTAGGCAATCTTAAGCCACTCGAAAATGTGTAACATCTCATGTGTTCAAATGAACAAACAAAGAGAGCAAGGAAAGGCCGAGTGAGCACAACTATACATTACAAAATCAACTATTTCTTCTACAAAATGCATCGTCAGTCTTGCCTGAAGATATTCATTATCAGGAGACATTCTCAAGTCAGTCTTCATTGATTTAGCACGTCACGGTAAAACGATAGCAGCAGAACACTGCACGCCCTGGAATACACACCACGAGTGTGTGGAGTGGTGTGATGTTATTTGAACAGATGGCAAGTGTTACACATGAAGGGGGCGCCACGAGGCGCGGCACTGCGCCACGTGACGCCTGCCAATAGAGGACTAATCAATCACACACCACATTCAAGAATTTTCTTTATTTCTATTTTTTTGCGCATTTTCTCGTTTTTTTTTTATATGTATTAATTAATTTAGCATTAAAATATGGTAATAACTTCAAGTTTGCGTCCATCTCTTTTTAAGGTTATATACCGTTAATAAAACTTTTAATATCCACCACGGGGAATTTCATCACACCGATGTCGATCAACAAACCTTCGGCGGCTCGCGGAGAGCAACGCAACTTTTAACGTTTAGTAGAACGTTGTAAGCGAAAAGAGAACAAACAAAACAAAAACAAACGTGAAGTTCCGGCCGGTCGCACGCGGCTGCCTGCCGCCGCCGCACTCGCTCGCACTCGAGGGCACGCTATTACACTTAAGTATTAATAAATTAATGCATCAGCAACCCACGCGCGGGTTTCATTTCATTTATCGTATCTGTGAGCAATAATCGTACATTCGTACATGAAATGCTGGTCGGCCAACAATTCGCTGTACTCAAAACTCAAGTGGCCCAAACCCTGTGGTCCCAAAGTCCATGACAAGGTGGAAAAGGCAACAAATTTTGAGTACAACGACTAGAGACCATACGATTGAAAATTGACACATATCTCTAGAATCTTATCCTTAAAACAATAGGACCGCATTGGTACGGGCTTGTAGATCAATGCCTTAACGTCATGAGATGCCCCCGGGTACGGAGTGGACGGTGACAAGCCAGCACCACGTCACACCATAATATTTTATGTTAAATTATACATAGTATTATGTTTTACATTTATGTAAGAGCTGTTGATTGTAAAAAAATTATATGTATGTATATCCCTATAAATGCTGAGTTGGTTTATTTGTCGAGAGCTGTGTTTGCCTTGACTGCGATTACACACTCCTCACCGCAAGACTTCAGCACAGTGCACTGAAACAATACAATTGTCAATGTTAGTTATGCAGCATTGAAACATAAAAAAAACGAAATACAAATAAGTCAATGTTGAGAGATTACATTTAGTTTCAGCATCTAGTAAAAATATGTGTCACAACTGCAGTGTGGCTGATTACAACAAGATGGATACTGATAGTAGCGCAATGTTCTTGGATAAAATATCAAGTTCTCGCTATGATGAGGTCATACCGTGATATCACAATCTGATTTCGGAACTTGCAACTGATGGATTTGTTTACATAAGAAAAAGCAACCAGTCAAAATTTTGTTTTTGGTTAAATACCAAACTTCTACCAACTAATAGTTTTTTTCTATGAAATTCTCAGTAGCAGCGATACGTTGGCGATAAGCTCGTCCCATATTACATGGGACCTAAAATACCGGCAAACTGTGGGTGTACATTAGTAAACCCCTGCCTAAACCTTCAGGGTACAGGCGTGAAGGAACAATTAAAATATATACTTACTAACATTTAATTAAAATTGTTAGAGATTACATAAAAGATTAACATTAATCTACGCTTTAAATAGGCTTAAAATGTTATCAAGTGGATACAGGTAAAGAAAACATTATCACAATCGATTCTTAATGATAACTTGGAACTAGCCCTGACATCAGCATTTAGTATTCAAAATGGTTTGAATAATAAATAGAATGGTGATCAATACGATGTGAAGATATGAGTCACGTAAGTAAATATGTATAGGGACTGTCTAGTACGGAATTTACATAAGTCTGAAATCATTTACGCTAGTATGTTTGCTGTATTGTTCGAACCTCACCCGGAAAAAAATATTTGTATGGGCATGCATAATCGGCATATAATGTTCCCACTGCTGGGACACAGTCTAAGTGAAAAGGAGTGGGCCGTAATCCACCACGCGGACTCAGTGCGGGTTTAGTAGATGTCACATGTCTTCGAATTTTTGGTTCTAGGACATGCCGGTTTCCTCACGATGTTTTCCTTTCCAGTGGTGATGAAATAATTTACACAAAGTAAAACGCCTGTCTGGGTTCGGACCTACAATTTACAACTCTAAGTTGCGGCCATTATGTTATAATATTTTATCTACTAAGGATGTCGTACAGAAACAAAGTTGGCGCTTTTCCAGAACACGTTGATTTCACATAAAGTAGAGGTTAAAGATCACAACAAAACATAAATAGCGACAGCTTTCGCCATTATGTATTTTCAACTCACCGAGGTATACCTCAAACTAGTCTTTTTTTACTGGTAATATAATTATAATTGTACTCAAAACCCACTGTCCATATGGTTGGCAATAAATACTAACCCAGGTTATAGGGTTGAGATTTAATGTACGAGTGGATTTAGCACCAACAAGTTAAAGAACTTGTCAGAGACTCTATACTCGAAAAAATAGAAACGGAAATAGGAAATTATTCTTGTAGTTTGATTAAGTGATTATTCTCAGAGGATGTCAGCTATAGACTGCTTCATTAGTCTAGCGGTCCTAAGCACGACTGCTAAGCTAGAGGTCCTGGGTTCGATCACCAGGTCAAGCAAAGTGTTAATGGGGTTTTCTATGAAATTCTCAGTAGCAGGCGCAGCTCTGAGTCTAGATTAGTGCCCGGTTAATGGCAATAGTTTCGCCCCCTGTTACATGGGACCTAAACATAGCGGTGAAATATGGGTGTATTTTAGTACACATCTGCCTAAACCTCCGGGAAATACAGGAGTATGTATGTACACAGTAGGTACCTCATAAAACGTAAACAGAACAAACTGGATTTTAATAATACAAACTAAGTACATAAATATGGATATAGACTACGTAACGGTGTTGATCTCGGAAACCATATATTTACAATCATTACAATGCCACGTGTTGCATTGTTCGGAGTCAATAACACAGTCGTCACGCTTGTTCGCCGAAATGCAGAGCTTACAGTCTCCCGTAGCGCACTGGGTGATGAAGATGCTGTGACATGTGCCATGCATTGATTCGGGATTTCCAATCCCTTAGCAATTTCCCTAAATCGTTTCTTATCGGATACCTACTAACCTAGATACCCAAAATTGTAGGCTTCTGAAATTGTGAATTGCGAAGTCATTGAGCTATATTCCACTTTTATCTAAATCTGCTTCACCCATTTGTGCGCTCCTAATGGTTGTACCGTTACGTTAAGCCTAACCTACCTCAAGAGTTAAGCGATCAAAGAAAAAAAAGAACCGACTGATACGTACGTATAGTTCCAGAGATTTAGCGTGCTCAAACAAAATAACTCCCTTTATTTTTAAAAACTCCTTGAATCCTAATTTTATTAGTAAATAGATTTATATTTTTTATCTTCTGAAATGTAAAATCTGTCATGTGAAGTCTTCCAACCTGCACTAGGCTGTTAGACTTATACCTAAGCCTTCTCATACCTAAAGGAGTTCCTTGTCCACTAAAATAAAATTAAGATGTGGTACAAAGTATGATGTCAAAAGTCACGAACTAATTTCGCTGCATATTGTCGTGTTTAGGCGCCGTAATAAATGTAGTAAAATGCCAAATAAAATGCGAAACAACCCATCACAGGCGTGCTTATAGGCCATTATTGTGAGGTATATTTTAAATAGGTATAAAAATTGCTTATATGTACGAATATTTACGCTATTGCAGATTAACTACGTACAAAAGTACCTAAAATCTTTTAAGAGTCACCTTTCTCTGTATTATCAAAGATGAGTGTTTATTTGTAAGTTTTGTAACTAGCGAAGATAAGACAAAGAACAAAGGAAAAATAATGTGACGAGTGAACGGAGTCTTCACATAAATATATTTTTAATATATCCGGGATAATGGATTCGTTTTTAGAATGAGACTAATTGGGTAAAACAGGAAAAGAAAAGCCTAAAAGGTCAAGTATCAGATATCAGCAGGACTCTTCAACAATAAAAGAAAATGTTACAAGTGGGCGAAAAATTTCGTGGTCGGAAAATTTCACGGACCTTTTTGTACGCCTTTATTTTTTGCTAATTAGTACGAATATTTAGGTCTCTTGTCGCACCTACACAAAATAAGTATGCACATTGCCGAAAAAACGGCGTTTGGCGAAAAAAATATTTAAAAGAGAAATGGCTGACATGTTTTAGTAGAAGAGAATCGAATAAAGATTAGAAGATTCTATACTTTTTCTAGACTAGTTTTAACAGGAATTGAATGCATTTCTTGTAAGTGTTACAAATAAAAATGTTTATACGTATGTAGTATAATTACTATCCATCTCTTCCTGTTTACGTTTCAAGTAAAATGTTAACCACATTTTTGCAGTAGTGAATTAATTTATTTATCAATATTTTACAATGAAGATTGTGATATACATATGGAAAGCGAAGCCACGCCAAGCGACACGTCATTTCCTATTAGCGTAACAAATCTATCTATCATAAAAATCTTAACATCGAAGTTTACACGCATAAGTGTTTTACTCACCAACAGCTCTTTGCCGCTATCGAAGTCGGAACGCAACTGGGTGCCGAGGTCACCATCTGGGATCTTGAGGTCCTCGCGGAGGTCCCCATTGTCAGCCATGAGGGTCAGGTAGCCGTCGTCGGAGATGTCGGTGAGCTGGTAGTCTTCGCGCTTCACGTGAGGCACGTCCATGTTGTGAGTGGATGGGCAAATATCTTCGTATCTGGATGGAGAAAGAGAGATTTGTATGTGATATTTGGTTTTTAGAGTTTATATTGAAAGTGAAAAAGTGGAACTGATGATAAGTCTGTGAACAGCACAGGGCGAGCGTCTGTTGGATAAGCTGGTGTACTATGTTAATTAACTAAAGTATGATTTATGATTCCATTAAAGAATATCTGAATCAACAGAGTCCTCCGGTAAACTGTGATTCTGTCTCATGATTAAAATTTTCAGAAGATTGTTCAAAATGAGTAATGATTTATGTACTCAAAACACATTGAACTTGAGTGCATTTGAGTGACTATTTGAATCATTATTCAAAACTATGCTTCAGTGGCACCACCTCTCGAAGTCTCATTTTAATATGCCTAATTTATTTTTTTTACTTTATTTATATTTAGCCCTTCAAGTCCTATTTTTTTTTATTGCTTTTGGGGGTGTTGCTGAAATAAGGGCCATTTATTTATTGTTTAAGTAGATGACATTTTATGACGTTATCAACTCATGCATTTTTATAACGAGGAAAAGTTACCTTAGATTTAAACCTTATAATCAAAACCTATTCAATATTATCTAGTGAAAGGTCAACATACAGCTGATCAAACATTTCCACCGTACCTACCTGAAGAAATCAATAGCGACGTATAAAAATAGTCATAAAGAAAAAGCCGATGATTAATAGTAGTAGGATAGGTATGAAACGGTATTCTTGAATAAGAAATGATTTGGTAAATAATTAAGGTATTTTCTTCTAATCTCAATCTATTTGGCATTTCACGTAAATTTGCCATTCTTCATGTAAAGCAGGTTTGGTTTCCAGTGGTTTAAAGTGTTAACATCTCTCGTATTTAAATAATACTAATTTGTGTTTCAAGAAATGACACGTTTGGCTGAGCAATGAGCTTCTGCACCACGAGTTGGATAATAAATGAGAAAGTATTCTATTTATCACGCCTTGTCCAGTATTACCAAAGCAAGAAGGCCTTTTATTTTTAAGAAATGTGACGTAATTTTACGTAACAGCCTCATTGGTTACTTCAATGCTGAGCATAGAATGTTATTAGGTTTTTCTATCAAAATTTACCTCGGAATTTGGATTTGTGCCCAGATAAGCTCGCCCCCTTTCATATTAATTTTAGCCTGATTTGCCTTCAAATTATATCAATTCTTATTGGCACACGTGGTCGTCAATTGCCATGTGATCATGAAATCCACGTGTTGCTAATCCTACTGGTTTTTGATAAACACTGTGATAAATGATAATTTGAAACCGAATCGTCTAAAGCTAATCTTGTACCCGTTTTCCTGACCAATGTAGTTCTATTTAGTCTTTTGTAAGCTTCTATCTATTTATTGTTATTAGATAGTATAATAATTATAAGGTCCGTATATAAAGCCTGAATATACCTAATTACCTACAAAAGAGTATATTTTGTTTGTGTATTTTATGTCCTGGTTACTTAGAATTTTAGGTCAACAAAAGTGTGTATATCAATCTTTACATGGTATAAAACACAAGTCGACCCCGCTGTCTGTTCACTTAGATCTTTTAAACTACGAAACGATGCAATTTTCCGCAATAGATAGAGTGATTCAAGACGAAGGTTTATGTAGTATACATGCATATTTTAGTAGAGACAAGCCGAGACACCATGCGGGTGAAGCCGTCGGTGGAAAGGTAATAATTATATAAATTAGGTGTAGACATCATGGAAAGCTATTGTTCTTCTAGCATGTGGCCCTGGACGGTGATCTCAAAGCACAGTTGTGAGTTAAGACGCATAGTCGGGCCTGGTATATAATGTTCGAGTACCCTCAGCACCAACACGGCATGGGACCGAGTTCGCGACTCTATGGGCTCGGGTTGGGTCTGCTTGCGGTTTTTCCAGCAACTTATCAATGTAAGCATGATTGATAAGACTCGTCGAGTTGATAATTTAGAAAAATAAAATAATAACGGCAGGACTAGGGCATCATATGACTATACGACTGCCTCATTAGTCTAGTGGTCCCAATCGCGACTGCTACGCTAGAGGTCTTGGGTTCGATCCCCAGGTCGAGCAGTTTTATTGGATTTTTCTATGAAATTATCAGTAGCAGCTCGGAGTCTGGATGTGTACCCGGTGAATGGCAATAGGCTCGGCCTCTATTTCTTGGGACCTAACCATACCGGCGAAATGTGGGTGTACATTAGTACACCTCTGCCTAACCCTTCAGGGAATACAGGCGTGATGGTATGTTATGTTATGACTAGGGCATCATAATGAACATTTATTTGTGCCAAAATATTTAAATTGTATTATATCATATCTATACAAATAACAGCTGGTTTTGAAACACCAAAGCTAGGTGCATAGTTCTGAATAGAGGTCTCCTAAAGGAAGTCAGGCTGGAAAGCCTATGACGTGAATTTTTTGATAGCTACTATGTCTATACCAAATTAGAAGAATTGAATACTCACTTCTTGCCGTTAAAAATATCGATTCCAACCAAGTGAACTTTAGCGTGGCCGTGCTTTCCGGTTTTAGAAGTGGACATCTCGACGATTTTGCAGGGGCGCCCCTTGAGCATGACGAAACCGTTCTTGCGCAGGGCGGAGCATTGCATGGGGAAGGTGGCGGACGCCCCGGAGTCCCCGGTCTCGAAGTGTGTATCCTCGATGTCAGCCATTGTGTTGTGTGCCGAGTTTTAGATACGGTCAGGAGTGATCTGGTAAAATTAAAAAAGAAATATTTCAATATAGGTACCAATACCTAATCTACTTTTACGTAAACACGTGACAATAAAGACAACATTGATATTGTAATTTTTCCACACATTTATCATCATCACCCAGTTCAAAGATCATCACACAGACAACCTGTCAACTTACCAAATAATAAAATAACAATGAGGTAAATTTCCAACTATAGGAGACAAAACCACTGAACTTAGCAACTCAATGGACCATTGACATCTAATATAACAGCCATAGAACCTTGGCATCAACTCTCAAACATGATTCACATTCATGTGACGAAAAAATTAGCACATGGGTTATTGACCTGCATGTCATTGAACTATACATGTGAAAAAAGTGAAAACCTCATTTATATTATAGTTTATGGTGTTAATATTGAATTATGCCAAAGTAACATAATTAAGCTACCATTAATTCAAGTAGACTAATGTTAAATTTCAATAATACATCATACAATTAACAGTGTTTTAGCTAACCCTTTATTTTTTGTGTAAAATTGTCAATCGTTAGAAATAGACAAATGGTTACGTGTAATGGTGTGTAAGACTTTACTTAGCTTAGTTTGAATGGCATGAAAAATATTTGTAGATGCATGTGGCCCTGGACGGTGATCTTGAAGCACAGTTGTGAGTCAAGACGCATAGTCGGGCCTGGTATATAATGTCCGAGTACCCTCAGCACAAACACAGTATGGGACTGTGTTCGCGACTCTATGGGCTCAGATTGAGCAAAACTATTTGATGGTGGGTTCCTTTTTCCACCCTTTGTCAATTCATGCAATAAACTGACTCTCCAGAGGATCAAAACAATTGCTTTTTTACTTGTCTGCTCTTTAATATCCTTGATAGGTTAAGCCATTGTGTGTGACATCATCCAAACTAATATTATAAATGACAAAGTAACTAGTCTGTCTGTTTATTATCTATCCACATTTTGATAAAATTTATGAGTAAAAAGGAGATAGATTTCTTCCTGAGGAAGGGCATGGACTATCTTTTGTTTTTAAAAAGTCTTTTGTGTGCAAGCAAAACAGGCACCTGCTAGTAATCCATAACTATGTAAATACTTACTAGTGTAACTAGTACAAAATAGTTACAGTTAAGTTTACTCAGTTTAAAAAAATCATCATAGCTGCAAGTGAAAGGTAACATATGGATTAGGTACTTCTTTTCAGGTTATTGACCCATATAGCAGGCTATAAGACAGACAGACATTACAATAATTACAATTTATAATACACTTCTGAAACAATAATTATGAATGTATCATTCCTTCTAGTAAACAAAACCATTACAAAGACTTGTAATTAAAAGTATGCATCATTTTATTGAAGTAAACCAATGGATATTTTATATCAGCCAATCTTTTTTCTTTTTTCAATAACTTACAAGTAGTGAAATATAACAGAAGCGACAAAGTTTCCAATTCATTTTATTTGTTAAATGACATGTGTTTTTTGCATATTAACATAGATTTATATGAATTTCAAATCTGGAAAATTCAGTTTATAAATATTGTAAACTGCTTCTCATGGTAATCTTTGTGTTCAAGACAATAAAGCATATCTGTATTTGACATGAAGATATAAGGTTGGTCGGTAGTTTATCTAGATGAATTAGTTGTGACTTCATATAGGTATGGTAAAAATGTTTTAATTTAAAGGTTGATGATGGTCAATATCTACTACAGGTGCGACTAGAATTTGATTATAATATGGACGGAAAACTGCAGAACTTAGAATGTCAGCAAACAATAATTGTAATCCCTCAATAGTTTGATCAGAGCTGAAGATATTGCTATATTTCATATCTACTTAACTATGCTTGTCACAGCCAAAATTGGTTAGTTGGATATAATGGTAATTCTATGATGTGGCTGCTTTAGCGGTAAGACTTGAACTGTTAGAAGGCATATAAATCCCCCGAGTTGTAACTAATTTGTATATTATCAAGAAATTTTAACAATGGGACAGTCATCTCAGTATTCCTACTAAGGGGCTCCTAAACAACAACAAAACAATCTGCAAATAATCCCTTCTATGTATCAAATACCTATGTCTTTTTCTTCCAGACTTGACCAAATACATCGATCTTTTTAGGAGACATTTTGAAGAACCGTTTTTAGTAATGAAGTGAAGTAAATTATACTTATGAATTATTTATATTCATACTTTTGTTTATGTTCTCTAGATATGGAATATCTGGACTAGACAGTCCAGTATTGAAACCAATTATTCAATACTATCAATATAGTGGAGAAAATATCATAAAAATGGTTTACTTATGCAAAATAAATGACTTGCGCTACATAATTTTAGGCAATATTTTCAACCCCAATCCAGCGAAAAATCTGTCAAGTCATACATAGGCAGTAGGCGCATAGTTATAAATATAACCTATACATACACAACACGCTAAACGGTAGGGTGGACGGAGTCTAGACTGATGTAGGTATGTTTTCGAAAATTTTGACACGACCTAACCCCACCTACAGCAGTGTGACAAACGAAAAACCTTTGTGGGAGGATGTACTTGACGTCCACCTTATGGTGACGAATATTATCAATAACTTAGGGTTATAGTAATAAATCAAAAAATATTGAATGAAATCAGGCCTGACACACGACGCAGGTGACGACACGGAGTGGACGGTGTGGTGTCCGAACATGTGGTTCACGAGAGACATCTTGACCGTGTCTCAAACAGGACCAACACATCAAAATATTGCAACCACAAACCGTTTTTTAACACCTATACACCAAATTAAACACATATCAACGGATTGCAATATGAACTTGATCTTTATTCCGATTCCGGAGATAACGAAAAAAAAATAGCGATTTGACAAACGTGCCGGCGCCGCGGCACATTACATTTTCATAAATTACACAGAATCCACACCACGGTAACGCCGTATATGCACAAATTTATATTCACCACAAAAAATACTTACGAAAACAATAATTACAACTATTTAAAGAGGATTTGCGATAAAACTAAGATATTTATCGACACTCACATGTGACCGACGGGTTCTTCAACCGAAAGGTCAATTTGCGCCTGCGTAGCACCTATAACACTCACTTCCTGTCGCGGGGTTCACAAAATGGCCGAAACGCCGCTGTATATTGGCGGCAAGTATAAACTTTATGATAAAGATCATAAATAACCACAGAAATCAGAAATTTTTATTTAAATTCGAAAATTAAAATATTTTTATACAGTTATGCATTATATTTCTATTGGGCGTTTTTTAAATAAACACCAATTAAAATAAAAAGAAGTGAAATGTTAGGACTGTTTTACTGACAATAACCAGTGTTACTTTTTCATGACACTAGAGAGCGCTAGTTTAAATTTATGGAAACAGATAAAAAAGTAATTTATTGACCTTTGAATGGCATGCGATTGTTTTTGCAAGTATTTTAAAAATTAAATAATTTGACCAAAATAATAAATATGAGTTTTTTAATATCTGCAAGAGTATGAACAATTTACAATCATCTCTTGTTACATTATACAAAAGTAAAATACAGATAAAGAAAGTTGTACTTAGTAATTAGTTTAACATAACCATAATAGGTGGCGTTAAGTGACATTGATATTATTTTCTGTATGTATTATTCATTTTGATAAAAAAATTAATTAAAATAACTACTTAACATGTACTTCATTAAGGTCGTGACTACGGAAAAAAAAACATATTGATATAATTATATTTAGATATTTATGTAGCTAGTCTGCTAAGCACTTGATATTATACTTAGTTTGCAAAACTCGACTATCCTCTTTATAAAACATGATAAAACTATAAATATGATATCTTATGATACAAACGGCACTTTATAAACCTAATTATTATACCTGGTACGACTTTAATTTATTGTCAAACTTAGTTTGGGACAGATGTCGCTAGTAGTTTTACTATAATCTAGTAGCCCGATAAAAGTTCGATATAGGTAATTTTTGTTCGTGTATTCCGTCATCATCATTATCATCATCATCAGCCTATACTAGTCCACTGCTGGATGTAGGCCTCCCCTAATATGCACCATTTCACACTGTCCTCTGCTTTTCGCATTCAGATTCTGCCAGCAACCTTTCGCACATCATCACTCCATCTTGCCGGAGGGCGTCCTACACTACGTTTGCCGAGTACGTTTGCCGAGTAGTCTCCACTCGAGAACACGTCTACCCCAATAGTTGTCGGTTCTTCTACAGATATGGCCAGCCCACTGTTATTTTAGCTTGCTAATCCGGTGCGCTATGTCGGTAGGTAACTTTGGTTCTCTGTCGGATTCAGAGACTCCGAGCATAGCACGCTCCAGAGCACGGCTAAGTGACTTTTAATTCGTGGACAAGCCGCACTGTAATTGTCCTCGTCTCAACACTGAAAGTCATAACGGGTAGGACGCACTGATTGAAATTTTCGTTTTCAAGTTTTGCGGTATGGGTGACGAGAAGGCCTGACGAAGTTTTCCAAACACTGCCCAGCACAACTGGATTCTTGGCCAAGAGGAGAATCCAGTTGTTGAAACAACTTTGAGAGGGTCTCGAAGTTGTTTTTAACTAAATGCAAAATCTGCCCAAGGTATTCCGAAACAACTTCATGAAGATGACCATTTACAGCAATAGGTCTCAGACCAATGTTGTCATTTATCATGACTTTGCTTTCATCCAAATTCATGTTGAGACCTACGCTTTGTGAGGTTGATGCTAAGCTGTTCACTGTTCAACATTTGTTGCAGCTCCTCTAGCGACTCCGACATTAGGAATATGTCATCTGCGAATCGTAAGTGCGAGATGTAATCGCCGTTTATGTTTATGCTCTTACTTTATATAGCGACAGTCCACTTGGCATTGCTTTAAGGATTCCTTAAAACAGCCCAGGTTTCCACAGAGTCAAAGGCCTTTTCATAGTCCACAAACGCTAGGTACAGGGGCCGATTATACTCTTCAGACTTCTGTATAATCTGCCTCACTGTGTGGATGTGGTCTAGGTGCCATACCCTGAGCGAAACCCAGTTTGTTCCGGAGGCTGAAACTCGTCAAGTCTCTTAGCGAGACGATTTGTGATGACTCTAGAGAACAACTTAAAGACGTGACATAAAAGAGAAATTGGCCTGTAATTTTTAGGTGAGTTTTATCTCCCTCTTAGGTACAAAACAGACCCACCACACTCCCATGCCATGCCCTTGGAGTTCTGCTGCAGTGAATGATGGAGCCAATGGATCGACCACAATAGATAATACCGACGCCTATAACAGGAACGCCAATAACACCGATATCAATAACACCCACCTCAAACAATAGACATAAAAACATTTAGGTCTTTTTAGATTCAAGATCCATTGTTTGAGCTTTTTTCGCACTCTTTCTTTGCTACCTGACTCAAATATAGTAGCATGTTTTTCCAACAGTATTATGAGTATATTATGTGTATCTTGGTCCAAAATATAGTAGGTCATAAAAAGTCTATTATACCTAGTATATTTAGCAACCCTATAGCTAACTCTCAAAATCCATAGCAAGCGACTACCATAAACAAAATGACCTATTACTAAAAACATCGAATTAATAGACCAAATCCACAAGCAGTAACCCGCAAAATAATAGAAAGACAAAATAACAATGGACATCGCAAGGGTTTAAAAGCTTTCTTCAATAAATCACGGGTTGCGAGGGGTAGAAAAAACCCCTACATTAGGGGTTGTACTCACAAAAGATACGATATAATTACCCAACTATTGTAGTTATTATAGGATGATTATGTGTTTTGCAGAATCACTTTGCTTTCTTTCGATGACATTGCGGTAATTGTTTTCGGATGATACTGGAGCGTGCGAGGGGTGATTGATGGTGGCAATAAAAAATATTTTGTGGTTGATGAGTGATTTCACACGATTCGTATGTTCATCCTGCTATCATTGGTAAAGCGGCCACATGGTCAGCGGTCGTGGCCGCTGAACAAAGGTCCTAGGGCAAAGTGTTACTTCATTATTTTTATTACCCGACCATGAAAAAGAATAAGAAGAAGGTAATGGGAAATTATACTTTAAGTTCGCACTCACAAGTCATAGCGGCATGCGACTGCTTTTAACTGGATACCACTATTCTAGATTTTAATTCAGTAAAGTGTCATAAAATATCATACCTTGAGATATTTTCTTGTTGCTTGTCAAATGTTTTTTTCGTGGTCAAGTTTTTACATCGGGAAATTCTAGTTCACAGATTAGTTTTGTAGTGACAAAAGTGATAGCCTATAACCAATATGATTACCTAGTGAATGGTCCGGTGGACTGCCGATTCATAGCTTTCGAGTTGAATCCAAGGTAACTTACCTCTGATTTTTCGGAATCATGTGCGTATAAGTAATAATTAATTATTTATAACTCTTAAACGGTGCAGAAAAATAGGATCTGTGTGATTCTCTCAACGGTGTAATGTGCACAACCACAGTAGACCAGCATGCTCGGCTATAGACCACGTACCAGATTATAGCCAAACCGTCCAAGGCCGTCCTTCTGACATGAGACCATTAGTCTAGGGGGAAAAGAGTGGCGGGAAGAGAGTTGGTAGATAAGTGGTAGTTATCTTCCTAGAAACGGAGCACTGACCGCCAATTCCCAGCAGTGGGACTGGAAATTGGTTGCTGATGAACCTCGTCGCTATGCTATTAATGTTGTAATTGTCTGAACTGAATTTTGTCGTTAAGACTTTTTACAGTCGTTCAAATAAGTTACACCTTAGTACCTGCCTACTGACATTTTCTCTTTTCAGAAGGTGAGGTGGAGAGTTATGTCAGACTACTACTGACTCAAAACACACGGCTATCCATAGTGTATTGAAGATATAAACGGAGTAACCTACGTGCTTCCTTGTATTTTTCTATACTTAAAAAACTAAATAATAAATTATACTTACATAAAATCTGTAAATCATATCAGGCCAATAAAAAGCCGAGGGTGTCAAATGAATGTAGTTTTCGACAGGATACAGAAAGTCATTGAATATGTATGGGGTCTATAAACGCCAAGTGGCGCAAGAACCTAGCCAAATAAATTCACCGGGTAAATGAAGCCAGCGCGGACAATGGACCGGGACTTTCTTCGGGCCATTACTTGCCCCGGGCGATTACGCCAAAACGCCAATTCAAATGAAATCATTTACCATATTATTTTCATTTGGTAACACCGCCCCACCCCAGCAAACTCCATTTCGCCGCCTAAACTCGTACGCGGCTGAGGCAATTTTTTAAATGTACCCGCTCAAAATAAATTATGTAGTGAACTGGGAAGGCGCTGCGGACAAACAAGAAATAAAACGGATGAGCGCGACTCGCGGCCAGAGTGAGACGTGGATAGTCGCTCCACCCCCTGCCCCCCGCGCGTCGCCGCCCCTCCCCGCGCCAACGTTCAACTGGAAGACGGCCCCGAGAGCTAAGCTCCCGTTTTATTGTCACTTACACCTCGCCTAAGATTTGTTTACCGCTCAAATCTTCACGCTTGCAATCTTTCCAACTATTCTTTGATCCATATGGCTGAAAATCCCGTGGAATTTTCTCATACAACCGCAATATTAAGATTGCGCAGGAGTATACAAGACAAGTAAATTTTGAATCAGAGCTCTGATTAAAGAATCAGACGCAGAAACGATTGCTTATAAAGTATTAAGATGCTTATTTTGGATCGTCCGAGAATATTTGATAACAATATTGTTGTCTTATTGCTTCTTTTATAAACTTTGGACTGTTAAGGCGAGGAGCGTTAAATATCTGAGTGGTTTTCTAGTTATTCGTTTATTTCTTTTATGTACAAAGCTCTTTTCTTGTTTGTAGGTAATAAGAAATGAAAATAATTGTATTATTTGCTTTTATTACTCGTAACGAATATAGGAGTTAATGAGAAAATTTGATGTTACACCAATTACAGGGAAACAGACACTACCACGATGTTTCGATTCCAATTCATCTGTTCATCCGTGTATCTTTTTAGAGCTTAGAGGCAAAATTATTTCGCTAACTTGGAAATGAAAACCAAAGACAACAAAGCCGAAACGAAAGGAGAGAAGAAAATCCTTAATACTTATTCAAAATTATCTAAAGGAATTACCTACTTAGTGCTTTGGTAACTCAATTCCAGAGCTAAGATTACTTAGTATAAATTCTGTAATTAGAACGCATTCGATCTTATGCACAGTACTTACTCGTATATCTACCAATAAGTAAATATATAAGTAGGTACCAATGTAATTCGTATTAATAATATATAGTCCAGGAGCTTGGTGAATGTTTTGAGACCCGCCTGCTGTTGAGGATCAAGTTATGTATTCATTAATCGACTAAGTAGGTATATGAGATTATAGTTTATAACATATCCTGAATAAAATTTCCAAATGACAAAGTTCTAAAAACTTAAAATGCTGCTTAATTATTTTATGTACTTATACTCGTATCAAATCTATAAACTAAGCTTAATTATCTGAGGTTTAAAGGTAAGTTTAACAATGTGAAGACTGAAGTTATTAAAAAAACATGAACATAAAAACAAATAGCCAACTTACCCGTAGTAAGATTCGGTAACCGAGCACCACCCGATCTGAGAGTTAGTAAAGTGGTCACGGTCGGCATTAGAAGTTAGTTTGACCACAGATAACACAATGATAGCTAATTGGATAGCTAAGCTGTGCCACTGGAATTCTACTAACTACCCTGGCAGATAAATTACGGCCTTTATTTCTTTGAGAAACTTTGGAATTGGAAGCGTCGAAAGAGGTTTACACTTTTATCGTTAATAGTATCAACCTCTTTGCTTTAACTCCTGGTAGTAAAAAAAATATATTTCGTGATGTAGAGGATGCCTTTTATTGTACTGAATAGATAAACGTAGTAAAATTGGTTTCCACGAGAAATATGAGCGTTTTCTTCTCAATTTTGGCAATGATAAGGAATAAAATTGTCACGATTACATTTTGACATGGCCGAAGCATTGGAAATCACGGGTAATGTTTAAAGTTACTTAAACAAACACGCGTCATAAATAGTGAAGTGACCGATCCATTTTCTTCTCAGAGGTCGTACTTAAAAAAAATAAACATTGACTCGTAAAAGTGTCTTTAAAAGATCTATTTACAGAAAAAAATATAATTTATTGCTTCAGTGCAATGGGTCTCCGGTTTCACATTTTGGTATGGCCTACAGAAATTTGTTGTGGGTCTGGGTGTTTGTGTTAAGGAGAATTTATATGCTTAAAGTACTTATATGTAACAAGAGGAGATAGGGTAGCTTAGGTTAGGGTAACATTTAAAATTAACACAATACTTAGTCTTAGGTAGGTAATCCATCAGGGTACTCTATTCCATTAGAATAGGTACCTCTATCAGAAACTCAGGAAATACCAATACTATGAAAAAAATATATTCATCAATCATCAGAGTTCTATTGGCTATTGATTATTGGTTATTCTGATAGCTTATAGGTAGCCTTATTTTCAGATCTAAATGACAAATGATTATAGCCTTTTCCCGAATAAAGGTACTTATTATTGTTTGAAAAAATAAACACAAACGTAATTTTTAAATCAAAAACAGATGTTGATTATAAGTTACGATTAAAAATTCTGAAAACATCCGAATTACCGCATAAAAAATCAACGAAACTAATATCATGAACGTTTGAGTGAACAAGATTAAACTGATTAGTGTCGTCGCGTCCCGCGCCTTAACACCGGTCACTCACTTAATTCGGCTCGTTTTAAAGCAATCTTTTTCAGCAGCCGAGCATGCCGTTAAAAGTATTTCCAAACGTATAAATAATTTACGAAACGAGGACATAAAGTTTGCGGAGCGACCCCCGCTCGCATGCAAATCGAGTTGGAAGAAAGAAGTGTCCGCGACCGCGGACCGTCTCTTTCTCACACTGAATATCCGAACGTGTGTGAGCAGGAGGGAGGATGTTTAGTGGATTACCGTTTGAGCGGGAGCGAGAGAGAGGCAGTCGGTAGTTGCGTTCGGTTAAGTGAATCAGTGCCCGCGCTCGCTATTAAATCAGGGCGCGGGAGCGGGGAGGCGCGCGTGCTAAAATGCTCTTTACGGCGGGTGGGGTTTTGTTTGCCGAGGGCGGTTTCAGAGCGATTACTCGCAGTTGTGTGTTCGCGGCGAGTGCGGTGTCAGTACTGTCAGTCGCGGCGTGACGCGGCTCGCGAGTGCTCGTACGTGTATCGGAACGTGATGACAGTGTCGCGGTGACCGCGTTTTCTCGTTCGCGGAGTAAGGCGGGAAAAGTTCCCGCCCACAATAAGGCAAAATATTTTCGGACGCTAATAAGGTAATTAAAGTTTCTGTATGGTTATGTTTTGGTTTTGAAAGTTTGTTTCTAGTTTTCAAACTTTTCAGTACTTACTCTTTATGAGATAAATCTGAGTTCTATTTATTCATATTTAAATATGATTCTCTTCTTACATACTTTTTACAAAATTTTATTTCCTAATAATTTTAATTCTGCAATTGTTTATGTCATCAATGTAGAATATAATATTTGGAGAAACTTTATATATTAAAAACTTTTCATCGACACTCTCCTGTAATACTATATCTACGAAACTTACATTCGATTTTTTTCTGAAAAAAAAAACATGTAACTAAACTTTTCAGTAACTAATACCTGCCCGTAAACGCAAGCGTTGAAAATTAAGCAATAGAATATTGTTCACGAATATATATATTGTACATAATTATATATTTCCATTTACGTAACTATATACTTAAGTAAGATGAAAAAATATTTCATTTCTACCTACCTATTCAAACTTCTACTACCTGTCCGCTTCTAAGATAAGAAGGATGAAGCAATATGCTCGCTACATGCTCATGGACGCAGTGACTTCGAAAATAAATATTTGATATACCTATTGCATTTGCGTAGCATTAAAACAGTAATTTTATGAAATGCTACGATATCGCTACGAAATTACTACGAGAGGGCTACGAAACCGCTACGAAGAAACTTAAATCAAAATGATTCAATCAATAAAGATTATGTAGAGATGTGTAAACTTACAATTGATTTGGATTTTAAAGTATTTTCGTATTTAGGTTCTAAACTAAACCGTGAGGTTAAGCTGCGCTAGACGCGGTCGGTATATGGATGGGTACCTACATATAGAGTACCCTTCCGTGACTCGGAGAGCACATATAGCCGTCGGTCCCGGTTGTCATACATATATACATTCGTTAGTAACCCCAGCTGTAGAGCTGCACCCACATCATACAACGCAACAGTATTGCCCAAAAATGGGTTGCAAAGGTTACCTTATTGGTTACCTTGGCAGTCGCTTCGGGTAAAGTACTGATATTTCACCGCATCCACCTACACTGGAAGCCGACCCAATAAGTATGTTAAAGCTAGGAGGAAGATTTAGTAGCCGCAGTAACTATGTGGATGGGATTTTTAACAAATGGAGAAAAGTATTATTGGGTTCTTCAATTAAATTCTCCATAGCAGCTCGGAGCCTGAATTTGTGTCCGGTTAGTGGCAATAGGCTCGCGCCCTATATTTTTTTTCTTTTTTTTTCTTTAAAAATAGCTTACTAGTAATGTGGACCACACATTACTAGTATTTTTGTTAACCCCTCGTGCTAAGCTAAATGCTTGTATTACGAGTGGGTTCACGTCGATAGTTCAATGGGTGGGGTTCGAACCGGCAACCACATGATCGCAAGTCCGACGCCCTAGCCATAAGGCTACCGCCGCTTCAATTCAATTACATGGGACCTACACATACACATTACACGTGTTCATTAGTACACCTCTGCCTATCCCTTCGGGGAATATAGGCGTGATGGTATGTATATAATAACGTAATCAATTGGCACATCACAGACGTCACGCTGCAAGGCGCTCGTCTCAATCAGTTTGTTCCTAACGCAATAAAGGCCAATAACGGCCGGCTCGGCCAATAAGCTCAATTACTAGCAAATATGAGCATTGTATTGAAATGCAATCGTGGACGGCGCCCGCAGCAATTATTGTGGCGCTATGCTGTGTATCTTATATATATACGTATATATATAGTTGTGTGTGGAATTGATTCGTCAAATGACAATCTTAGAACATATCTATTTGTTGAAATGACTTCTAATTGCAATTTAAACAATATTTTATTTGCAAAAGCCTTCAGTATTTCACTTGTTGAAGTATTCAATGTCTGTATACCTGTACCTTTAACAACTTAAAAAATATCTACCATACAAACGAAACAAGACAATGTTCCAAAAGTGGTTTTAATAATTAACACTTTATCTTTGTTCTCATTACTTTTCATCTTTTTATTAAATAAATCAAATTGAAGTGGCTGTTTCTAACGTCAAAATAACAGCTTTTTACTATATTCATATGAAAGTCATTACGCATTACGAAAAAAAAACCAAAGCCTTAGCATTTTCTAGATCACCTTGGGGTGAGTAGAATGGACAAATAGAAGATGAGAAAAACTTAGTTTATGATTAGAGCTAAAGTTTCGTGTCATTAATGTCCTTCAATTATTATAAAGCCAATTGGAATCCATTCTAATACCAGTGCATTGTAGCTTAAGTTATTTAATAATTCTATTCACAAGGCTGAGAAGAAATAACATAACTATTTATGATTCATCCCAGAAGATATTAAGATATTAACTTAACTGTAGGGTTATGAATTGTGTGACAGCTAAAGATGTTACCCAGTCTTTTGACTTACAGATCATGATATTATGAAGGCTCAATGAAATCACTGTGTCGGGAAATTAAAAATTTGGAAAGTACAGTTAGCATAAAATTGATAATAAGCACCGAAGTGTAGTGATTGTCTACTGATATGACCATTGGACCGCTAAGTCAAAGTTCTCGAGTTCGAATCCAAGGCACGTACATTGAAAACGTCGTAAGGAAACCTGCATGACTGTTAAATTGCCTTGACGGTATGTGAAGTTTGCTATTATAGCTTAATCTCTTTCATTCTGAGAGAAGGCACTTGCCCAGCAGTGCGACAATATAATAGAATGATGATGATAATAATGGTGAAGCACTCTATCTAGTTTTCTTATAATAACGTTTTTTTTACTGTGTCCACCATTGATTAGGATTAAAGAAATTGGAGCAACATTCTTAATATATTTTTTTTTAAATTAGTTTTAAATTTGCCTAATCCTGTTTATAAAAATATTAAATATTATTGTGTAAATGAACAACTTTTCAAGGAGTGACCATTCATATATCGCTTTATTATTACTAATTTTGTTTGCTTAACCCAATAGAATTATTATTTTCATGAAACTCTTAAAAACGTATGTAGAGAGATAGTTTAGATGCTGTTTGGCTAAGACAAAATCACTAAACATGTTAGTATTATATTTTACGTAATGTATTCTACGACGTCAGAACTAACAGTTAAAACAACCAAAGTTCAACCTCCAACTAAGTTATACGTCCAAATGTAGAAACTAAACTTCACACATTTAACTAACCAATCTAAACGTTAGTAAATCTGAAAACTGAGTGGAATCTAATGACGTTTAACTGTTCAAATCGATATAGCCATCGACCGGCGGGCTCTCAATTCAATTACTGCTCATTATGGACCATTAGAGAGTTAACTGCTAACTAATATATTTGTCCAATGGTACCTATTTCATCAGTTTCTGTTAGGGATGTGACTTCGATCAAATAATCGATTATTTTACTTTGTATTAATTTTTTTTTGCATTATCGATTATTTTTTACTTTCCTAGTTTTTGAATACGTTAACGTATCTTAGTACACTTATGGGACGTTCTGTTTGTGTACGAGTATTTTTTTTTATTGGTAAAAATAAATAATGCTGAAATATTAATAAAAAACAACAATTCTCATTTATTTGGCCCAGAACGATTTAAATTCAACTATATTTTGGAAGTGCAGTTATAGCCTAGTGATACGGCCATTGGACTGCCAAGTCGAAGGTCTCGAGTTCAAATCCATGGTATGCACTTCTGACTTTTCAAAGTCATGTGCGTATTAATCATTAATTATCACGCGCTTAAATGGTGAAGGAAAACATCGTGAGGAAACCTGCATGCCTGAGAGATTTTCTTGACAGCATGTGAAGTCTGCCAACCCGCAGTAGGCTAGCGTGGCGGACTACAGCCTAATCCCTCTTATTGTGAGAGGAGACCCGTGCCCAGCAGTGGCACAATGTAATGGGTTGATGATGAATATCAAATTGGTATGCTTAATTAAAGCATAATATAGCATTGTTCCGAAACCACTAATTTTGTATTCTACGCAAATAAGTGATTATTTCTTTCTTTCGTGGCTTACCACGAGCAGCTAAAGAACGAACGCGAAAGGGTTTTCCATTTATGGAAAATGCCATAGAATCTAGCATTTTTTAATTCATGTTGATATAGGTACCTATTTTAAAAAAATCTCTTTCTTTTTGGTAAAATTAAGAGTAAATCTACAGTTTTTCACAACCTGCATACGTTTTCGTAAAGGTTGATTTCCGAAAAAATAAGAAAAAGAATAAACGTACAATAAGCTGTTGTGTTTATTCGATATGGCGGTATCGACGTCAATTGAATCGCGACGCTACGTCCTCTCGATAATTGTGTGTAATTGCTCGACCAAAGGGTACCAGGGAGCGGCGAATTATTCTTAGTATAGCTCTTCACAGAGGCTAAAGGTTACAGGATATATACCTTTAAGGCTATGAAATTAAATGTGGTAGTTCCACATTTTGGACTAATTTTGTTGAGATTGGCACACATTAGTGTCTCGCTGGCATATCTACATGCTAGCATGAATAGGTTTTGCAAATGTCCATGGGCGGCGATGACTACTTTCCATCAGAAAGCACGCCTGCTTGTTTGCCGAGTTATCCTATAAAAAAAGAAAGATGAATGGTAATGGTTTGACTGCCTCGTTGGTCTAGTGGTCCCAATCGCGACTGCTACGCTAGAGGGTTTGGGTTCGATCCCCAGGTCGAGCAAAGTGTTATTGAGTTTTTCTATGAAATTCTCAGTAGCAGCTCGGAGTCTGGATTTGTGCCCGGTGAATGGCAATTGGCTCGCCCCCTATTACATGGGACCCAAAACATACCGGCGAACTGTGGGTGTACATTAAGTACACCTCTGCCTAACCCTTCGGGGAATACAGGCGTGATGGTATGATGAATGGTAGAATTGAGTGTAGCTTCTGCCTATTCACATATGAATAAGTGCATAAGGTTATTTTCGTTCATTATAACAAACGGCAAATGTTTATTCTAAGATATGTGAACGCAAATAAAGTAAAATAATTGCCTGACTTGCTTAACTATATACTACGGGCAAAAATGCGTGACGTTTTGTTAATTGTCTATGTAAAAAAACTCATTAGATATGAACTACCACTAACCGAAATTACTGTAACGAATAAAAAAGCAAACAAATTGAATCAAAAGTATGAAGTAGCGAGTGTGTATCGTCGCGTAAACCGATTATAGGCCAGATAGACCCGGTTACGCAAATGATGACTGACAGGGACGGGCAGGGCTGTACCGATCACAAATTAACATTTTATTAGTGTATATCGATGTTTTGAAAAGTTCAACTGTAAAAAAAACATAAGCAAATCATCCCGCCTGTAGTCCCCGAATGGTCAGGCAGAGGTGTAACTGTACACCTTCAGTTCGCCAGTATGTTTTAGGTCCCATGTTATAGGGCGAGCCTATTGCCATTAACGGGGCACATATCCAAACTCCGAGTTACTACTGAGAATTTCATATAACAACCCAATAACACTGCTCGACCTGGGAATCAAACCCAAGACCTCTAGCGTAGCAGTCGCGCTTAGGACCACTAGACTTATGAGACAGTTCAACTGTAGGCATTAAGTAATCAAAAAAAGGCAGATTGATTGATTTGGCAGGTCATATCAATGGTCAAATCATGCCGACTATCCATACATAATATGGATGTTGTGAATTTTTAGTTTTACATTTATTTTATCCTGAATTCGACTGACTGCCTCATAAACTAAGCTGTCCTAAGTGCGACTGTAGGTGTACATTTGTACACCTCTGCCCAACCCTTCAAGGAGTACAGTTGTGATGGTATGTTATCATCCAGAATATTATTAGACATATTTTTTAAAGAAATATAATTAAAATTATGAAACTCGTTTACACTATGTATTCGATTGATTTATTTTTTTATTCCATCGATTGGATTGTTGCGCCCCGATTGAACCATTTCCCACTATTAATAGTTAATTTAAACTGTTCAATTGATCTCTATTACAGTTGGTAAAAGTTCGATATCAAATGAACGAGTCAGAAGCACTGTGATTAAATATTATTGATTGTTAGTTAGCGCCAAGCGGGTTTGAATCGAAAAATAATTTGTTTCAATTGAATTGTTTTTTTTATTTTCATGTTTGTAATCGTGTAACGCTTGTTTATTGTGTTTAAAAGAATATATTGTAAGCGTAAATATTGAAAAATGATCGCATTCAAGCTCATTTAAACAGAACACGTTCATTCATTCGATCCATTGCTAGTGAATGGGAACGTGTTACGCAAATGAAAAAAAAAGTGGTTCGAAAGAAGATAGCCAATGGATAAGAGGAAGATAATCGTCTATTAAAAAAGTTAAGCTCTTCAGCACGTACAATAGCTTTTTATTGAGAGCTAATTCGTGGACCTCGCTATATATGTGACCTTCAGCTTCCCCCTGATCTGTGTAATGGAGCTCTATCACGACCAACTCCTCCTGTTTTTGCATCTATCTTTTACTCTATGATGCTTAAACATAACATAACATCACGCCTATTACCTACCTACCTACTATTATTAGAAGAATACAGGCGTGATAGTGTGTGTCGTTGATAACTTAATAGTATATATGGTAACATACCATCATAAACATACCATCACGCCTGTATTCCCCGAAGGGTTAGGCAGAGGTGTACTTAATGTACACCCACAGTTCGCTGGTATGTTTAGGTTCATTGTAATACGGGGCGAGCCTATTGCCATTCACCGGGCACAAATCCAGACTCAAAGCTGCTACTGAGAATTCCAATAACACTTTGCTCGACCTGGGGATCGAACCCAAGACCTCTAACGTAGCAGTCTCGATTGGGACCACTAAACTAACGAGGCAGTCATATAAATGAATATAGGTATATATGGTAACGTTTGTCGGAAACTGCATTTGCGACAGCCCTGAGCGAGTATGAATTTCAACAAAATTCAATAAAGCTTACTTCGACGGGTATCGCGATTTCAATTCACTAAAATTTCACTCATTAACATTCAACGTCGCGTTCAGAATCAAATATACTAGGTATCATAACCGACTGTAACTATTATACATTAATAAAATTGTAACAGGCCGTTGTCTGTTCATTATTAGATATTGAAGAAAAACTAATATGGGAGTTTTCATTAGAGCAACAGAAGTCAAAACGAGGTCTAACTTAAAAGCTGCAGTAAATCAACTTTGTTCCTAAACAATAACTTGAAGCATTAAAATAAACTTGCACTAAACGAACAGAAGGAAAAACCACAGAAAATTCATCATCTTTGGTTGCCTCTCCACTACTGAAGGTCGGCAGTCATACTTTTAAATGTTTCTTTGTTCAGAGCCAGTCTGAACAGATCTTCCACTTTCCTTATCCCAGTCCATTGTCGAATGTTGCGGAGCCAGGATTTTTCCTTCTTCGAAAACTTCTGTTGGCCGGAACTTTTCCCATCATTCTTCATTCATTCATCTTAAAACATGTCCAAGGTACTCAACTTTTCTCTGTTTGATGGTACATAACAACATAACATAACATACCATCACGCCTGTATTCCCCGAAGGGTTAGGCAGAGGTGTACTTAATGTAACCCACAGTTCGCCGGTATGTTTAGGTCCCATGTAATAGGGGGCGAGCCTATTGCCATTCACCGGGCACAAATCCAGACTCCTGCTGCTATTGAGAATTTCATAGAAAAACCCAATAACACTTTGCTCGACCTGGGGATCGAACCCAGGACCTCTAGCGTAGCAGTCGCGCTTAGGACCACTAGACTAATGAGGCAGTTTGATGGTACGTACACAGAAAATTGGAAAATTAATAAACATGTACACTCATTTCCACACTGTTCATTAAATACCTAATATCAATATAAACACAATTTACCGAAGACTCATTAATACATTAACAGCTAAAGGTTATCGATACTTAATTACTCGATTTGAGTCGGGTAATTGATTAAATCGTAGTCGATTCCAAATTAAACGGTACAAATACAATTTCAGAGCAAATTGTGTTTGCGCACGATATCGAACTGAATCGATGTTTACATTGGAACGAAATGATTCTCTTACTCGGTATTTTTAAAATGGAACTTGGTGGAGTTTTCACGATGAAATGAAAATAGGTAAGTACTTATTTAACTAGTGATATATTCCTAAACTAGGTGTTGCCTGACATTACCTACACTTGCCTCCCAAGTGATTTTTAGAAACAAAAGGTAGCCTACATCCTTCTCCGGTGTCTAATCTATTTCTATACCAAATTTCATTAAAATTGGTTCAGCGGTTTAAAGACTTGAAAACGTAACAAATAACAAGACAGAAGGAGTTACTTTTACTCCAATATTATAGACACAACCCAAAATGTATTGTTTCGGTATCCAGCGATCGGTACGGGCTTCAATGAGTTAATAATATTAGTTTTGACGATTACCTTGACATTGCAATCGCGGTTACCCAGTTTGAGGTGAAATGAAATGAAATGAAATGATATTTATTTCTGTAAATAGATCTTTTTAAGCCAATTTTACAAGTCAATTTATTAATTTTTAACTAGATGGCGTCGGTAGGTATGCGTTCGATTCTCAGGTAGAGCCAACTGTTATTGGATTTTACAAAGGTACTTAATGTAGACCCAGAGTGCCCCGTTATGTTCCATGTATTTCGTGCGAGCCTATTGCCGTTCATCGGGCACATACCCAAACTCCGAGCTGCTACTAAGAATTTCATAGAGAAACCAAATAAGACTTTGCTGGACCTGTGAATCGGACCTAAGACCTCTACTGTAGGAAATGATCTTAGACTTATGAGGCAGGTTGAATAAATATTTAGTGGGGGTTTAATTAAAGTTTTTATAACTACGATGGTCTCATCGCTCAACTCTATTCTTAGATAAGCACAAATAGAGTAAGAAGATTTCAAAACAAGTTCAACAATATCAAGGTTTTCTATTATCCGTCTCGTAGATTCTAAATAAGCTCTTAATATAATAAACATGAAAAGGTTTACGAGATAAATCATCAGTTCCCACATTTGGCGGCAACTCACAATGGGCCCCCGGCACTCTTCCCTCCTCCCGTGTTATACGAGTGACGATAATCTCACCTCGACAAGACGGGAATGCGAAATGAAGTGCCTTTGCCATCATAAAAAAAACAAAAACAACCTTTTGAATTTCGAATGCTAATTCCTTTGGTTTTATTTAAAATTCTATTATTTTAATGACGTAAGTGGCTGGATGTGATTTGTTTGTCCGAAAAGGGCAAAGACTTTCAAAAAATTTAGATCATCATGAATTTATATATTTTTTAATGTTAATGAATGCCATCGACTATTCTCATTCTTGATGCGACAATAGAGGATTCAGGATATAATCATTAACTCTGACCTAGACGATATGTCTGAAGCTTAGGTCTGCAATTTGTTGTCATATTGGGAATGCTAGTCTTACAAGTTTTTAAATGTTTTGTTTTTTTAATAATAAAAACGATTTCCACGACAGTACGTCTTCACCTTGATTTTTTTATAAAGTGAATAAAAATAAGGCCACATACTATGTAGTTCGGTATATCTCTTACACTTATTTCTCTTTGGCATAAGTTTTTGGTGCAATAATGAATATTGACTTGAGACTCATTTCTAGACTATTACTGTATATACCTAGTATAGAATCCATCATACTACAAATAAGATAAAATAATTATATAAATAAAAATAGTACATAGTTATCTAAATACGCAATAGGTAAGCACTAAAGCCGCATTTCATAAACTCCGAAGGAGTTCCTATTCATTTAATACCTACCTAGGCTGTTAATTTCATACAAATTGTGTTCCTCTTCCACTTTTGAATTTATTCGGAGAATAGCGGGTATTCTGAGATTCAGGATAAATATTTTAAACTATAGGTAGTCAAAATAAAAAAATATATAATAGGCGCCTGGCTAACAGGCCGACTTTACTGACCGACAATTTAAAACTCTGGCCAAACCACTGGGTCTGAAAAAATTGGAAGATAAAGGATATAAGGAAATTTCTGCAGGTTTGGAAAACAATATAATTGCAGGTAACAAAGCGGATATTTAATGCATCTTTGTGGTTCAGATAATTATCTGTCTTGATTTTTTATTAAGCTAAATGCTTGTATTACGAGTGGTTTCACGTCGGTAGTGCAATGGGTGAGTTTCGAACCGGCAACCACAAGATGACAAGTCCGACACCCTAGCCGTTAGGCTACCGCCGCTTAACTTTAATTTCATATCATAGATATTGGTAAAGATTATGTTGCAGCACGGATGCGGTCCGCGGTGGGTGTAATACGGTAATGACACGACAATATAAATAGGATTAGTGTATCAGGACCCCACGCGCGCAGACAGGACGAGCCAATACACGCATTCACACTGTGGTGCACACTGGCTTAGTGACTGGACAAAAATATTGAAAAAATGACAATCTAGACACATGATTATAGATTACGATTTTATAGGTCTTTTTTAAATCTGACACTCAAATTTATGATGGCGTCTCAATACATTACCAACCAATATAGCTATAAGCTTTATTTATTTTCAATCATACACAACACAATCGACATCAGCGTATTTTTATACTAATTTTAAATAAAAAATAAAGCATAATATAGTGTATACAGCATCTGCTAAACTAAAAAAAAATATGTTTACCTTAATTACTTATTTTAGGCTCTAAACATCTAAGCGAATGTAGTTACTTCATCATGTCATCCCTTAATAAAAGGTGTAACCGTTAAGTGGATCGACCATCTGATGTTTTATAAGCCGACCCAGATTATCACAGAAACTTCATTTGATGTACCTATTATATATAAAGCGCCTGGTTTCTACGTATTTTAGTGTTAACTTAGTTATTATAACATTATTATAATGTTAATGGGCTCATATTATCCTTGGTCTGTGTAACTTTAATGAATTTTAAATAGTAATCCTTAATGGATAAAATAAGTAGTAAGTAATTAGAAAATTGATGATGATTTTGAATAGGTATTGCAATCATTAAATTACCAAGTCTAAAATGCCGTAACACATTTATCTATTATTAGAACTGAACTTTAAATTATTTCATTTGAATGAGACTAAATTAATTTTATAGAGTATTACTAAGGTATACTTTTATTATTTACCTATGTTATGTTTTTCTACAGTAAATCTTATCGTGTTTTTTTATTTGTGTTTAAAAATCACTGGTGTAACCACAATGTACTGACGTCACTCGCAGCATCGAATGCGCCCGCGCATCGTTTAGCCGATTCATTGCTCCATTAATGTCATTTATACCGACGGCTCGTCTACACGTGGGTCTCTAGTTATATGTGCAATTGAATTTCATTGCCATTTTCCTCTCGCAAATAAAGTTATGTTAGTGTGCAGATTATGGATATTAAAATATATGATTAATTTATTTAAACCGGACGTATAAATAACTGTTCAAATAAATTAAAAGATAAGATCAGTGGAGTGATTTTTCATTAATTTTTATATGGGTAGAGCAGATTTCCAATAGGTATTATGATTTTTAACTATACTAAGGTAGGAAAATAAACTATTTTACATGCATGCGTTGAATATTTTTTCTATTAAAAATAGTTTCTATATATAGTATCTTTTCTATTTCCCTTTGTTTCTTGTTTTCATATTTGTATTGGTTAGGTTACTCTTTATTACGATCTTAATTTTATTTGAGAAACATTTGTATTTCAAATGCTTTATATGTTTTCAAAAAGTATGATCTCAGTAAACGGGGTTAAATATTTATTACAATCTGCATACAAACGTTTATAACCTTATTTATTTTAGTGAAGAAAATAAGAGATTACAAGAAAACCAAATGATTAGGTACAATTAAATAAAAGTAAATTATTTAGAATTTTTTGACATCTAAATGTACACTACCTTTGCATATAAAATGACGCATCCCAACCTGCACTGCACAGTGGTCGGACTGTCGCTGCAGTGATATCGAGCAATTTATTAATCGAAATTAATTGATTTATGACCAACGCGTCCTTACTACTGTCGCACTGTGCGTTCACGCTCTTGCAAATATCAGTTTATTAAATTGGATAAAACTGCGGTGATTTTATTTGCAAGGTTAATATGAGTAGGAGTTAATTCTGATCGAATGTTTTCTTGGCCTAGCTTTTACCCGACTACGTTGGAGTAATCTGGTCAAACCAGATTCTTCTGGAGATCACAACAGCTATTGCAAAATATTTTCTATGGATTTTTATAGTCCTGGGTGGCGGGTCGCATGTTTGGAAAACTATTGACTGATTTATTTGCATTTCTGTCAGCCTTTTCAAAAATTGTTTAATATTTAATGTATGTTTCCGTTTGCATAAAACTTTACCCTGTGCGACGGGTTATTTAACAATTTCGCACTGCACTTCATATAATTTCTAAAGTTTCTTTCTTTCATTCATAATCTTAAAACTCGCATATATAGTCTATGATATTACTATTGCCTGGACTTTGAAAGAGATTATGATTCTCTGAGTTTGTTTCGGATTTTCTTCTCAGAGTTAGACAGACACGAAAAGCGGCGCCCTCTCGTTAAAAAAATATATTAATACATTGCATTGTAACCGTGTCTTTGAAAGATCGTGACAAAAATGTCAATAACACTACAAATGGTTTAGTTCTCGAACGAGATCATTTATTAATAACAGGGTTATTCCCGCACCTCTCCAACGTGCAACAATCCCGTGATCAGGCGCACCGAGCGATTAACATTCCGTTTTCACCTGTTCATCTGACACAATTCATACTTAATACACAATCACACCGCGATCACATAGGTTAAAGAACGGCCTGTGATCACAGGCAAGCGCCGTCTCAATTACGTCACAATTGCATGGACTTGTAGTAAGGCTGCGCTCACATGCTGGTACTTGGTTTTCTCAGCATACATGAGCACCACTTAGATTCAACAGCACAGATTAATGTTCAAATGCTTACCTATGTCGTTTTTAAATGATAAATACAACAATAAGAAAATTTTGGCTCCGTAAAAACGTCAAATTGGGCACTGTTGTAGTAGATTTCAGATATTCCAACAAAATTTTCTTTACTGTTTGTTCTGCGTGGCGTCCCATTATACCTATTAACATATTAATTATTGTACGTATTATTTCTTCAAATAACTAATAACAATCACTGACACAGCCACAACATAACAGCAACTTTTACTGAGACTTGCGTCTTTTTCAGTAAGAGTGATATGCTGATTCCTTAAATATGTCGATTTCCCGCCGCGTGCCGTGTCAAGCTCGCGAGCTTCGTATTAGTACATGTGTGCGCACCCTAATATTACATTCAATGCGCATGCGTCGCTGAAGGATTCGATTCGTCGCCTTATTATTACGCGGTGTCATTTCTATGTAAATGTCGATAGTATTAGATCGTTGTAATTGCTGTTTGAGATATTGTTTCGATTGTGTGTCGGTGTTTCTGATTTTGTATCACTTTCTGTGCCAGAGTGTAAGGCAGGTGAAGGTGATACCTACATTATAATATTAACTAAGATTGATTGATAAACTCGACTAAGATTTTTGTTTTTTATTTAAAATACACTAAGGTGCATTACGACAGACTCTGACGTAAGAGTGGTCGCAAGCGAGGAAGAACCCATGGGGTTGTTCTTATCACGAAGCAAGTCAGATATTTTGTCGCCTATTGCGAGATGCCTATTTGAATGGTATTTAGTAACTAGATTCTAAATAAATTCTACTAACTTCTTAATTCTGATGGTAAGCGGTTACCAGGGGTATTACTCTCGCGTTGCCGAACCTAAGGAAAAGGGAGAAGAAGGAGAAGGACTGGATCTCACTACACTCACTGTACGAAACAACAAACAACAGTGTAGTAGGGTAGATATGTTCCCGGTCGTGCCGACCCATTCATGCTGACATGCAGACATGCCAGCGAGACAGTACTACCTACTTCTTTTTATAACTAAATGTCTGTTGGTGTTGTTCCAGCTGGCGAGCGGTGGCGGTGGCGGGCGCGGGCTGTTCTGCTACCACTGCCCGCCGAGCTTGCCGCCGCACCAGCATCGCCTGCCCACCTTGGAGTACCCCTTCACAGCCTCCCACCCTTGTGAGTATTTAAACATTTTCAAATTCTGCTGCTACTTAAACCTGATTTTTTTTATGGGATAACTCGGCAAACGAGCAGGCGAGCCCCCTGGTGGTGAGTAGAAAAAAAAATCATTAACAATAATTCATTTAGGTACTTACCTAAAAAATATACCTAAATTATATTTTACGGCAACGATGATGCGCAGAATATTAAAGCAACTTCATGTTTATAGTCCATAAATTGACTTATAATTTAAAGTTTCAAGTGGCAGCATAGTCCAAGAGTCGCGTCGATTTCACTTATCGGCACAAACTTGTGTAACACGGTTAGCGGGCCGGCTCCGAGCCTAATAGCGTTATTCTTAGTTAAAGCTCTTGTCTCCTTACCGATTTACAACTCGGTTATGTAACTCGATTCGATAATGATTATCTTTAGATTTGAGAATCTGTGGTTTTTTGGTGACGGATTTGATTCTGATTTTAAATAATTTTGATTTTGGAATGATCCGTGTGGCAGCTTCGTTTAGTTCATACACCAGATTCCCGTAATGTTTGTATATTTATAATGTACGGTCAGCAACAAAAGTTGCTGAACACCGCCAAGTTTTGAAAACAACACAGCACCAATATTTTTCAATAGATTCACTTAGGAAAAAAATGATGGTCCAGTATGTAGAAACATGTACTACTTACCACATCTCGGGTCAGTAAGTTTTGGATATTAATATGTTTAAGCGTTTTGAAGATTTCATCGTGTTCAGCAACTTTCATTGCTGACTGTACATATTAGGTTAGTGGAAAGAAAAAAAAGTTGCACAAAATTGGTTAAATTTAATTACGATATAATCTTATTAAAAAAGTATTTACTTACATTTAAAATAGAAGTAACTGAGTTGCTGATGAAACAAGAGTTTACTTTAAAAATATACAAATTTTGAAAACACTATAGAATAGAGTACTTAATGGGAGTTTTTTATAAATGGATTTGATTTTAATACCTACGTACGAAGAAGATTACTCACCAAATTTTTATCGAATCGACGAACGGGTTAGAAAAGACCTCGAAAGGCAAAAAATCTGTTTCTTACCCCAACTGACTCGCGTGCCTAAGGGGTGGTAATGTGCTAATGAATAGAGAAGGCAGGCCGGGGGTGTCGCGGGGAGCAAGGGGCTCGGGGGGACGGGGCATGGGGTGCCGGTGGGCGGTGCTCCCCGGGGATTGGTCGCCGGCGGCGCCATCTATTATTCATAAAATAGTTTTTGAGTCGCGCCGCCGGTCGCTTTAACACGGTTATTTCGACTAACTTAATAAGTATCATGTCACTTTTGATTACTCCCTCAGCGTCACAATTTTTTACTTAACACAAGGAACCTTAATTAAGTTATGAAGTAGCGTTATTTCATTAGGCCCGTCGAAAATGACAGTCTGCCCGTCCCTAATTGTGTAAAAGTATTAATTTTTAAAATCTATTAACGTATTGCGGGTTGGTAGCAGGTACTTACGGAGTGGGGGTTAAGGGGGAGGGATGGAGCGCTGAGGATAAAAATGCTAGTGGATAAAAAGCGGCTTTAAACGAATCTATTAAAAATGTATAAGGCAATTTCCAGCGCTCTGTTGGAGCGGGCCGCACATTAGCTCGCAATCACATCGCTGCGCGCGCGGTGCGGTCAACGATCACCTTATTAATTAACGAACGAAACGTGCGTTTAATTACACAACTACGTGAATATTATTATTGTTATATATGTGTAACAGACATTTCATTTTAGAAAAATCGGTAAATTATTATTAAGTAGTTACACAAGTTAAACTAAGTTTAACAATCATCTTGAAACGTTTCTTTTTTGTTTACCTACTTTGTTATAATAAAAATGAACTTCATTTTTCTGTTACTCTTTTACATTGCTGGAAAATGGAAATATAGATTTCGCAAAATTAACTTTAGGTACATATCTGTTAAAAATATAGAAGTAGGTATCCTTCTACTCCTTGCTTAGTATTTTTTGAAGTTTCCAATAAATCGCGGCGTTTTTTTGTTTCTTTGCGCGTCAGTGTGAATCAACCCCAACATAACATATAATTATAAAAAGAATAAACTGCCTCATTAGTCTAGTGGTCCTAAGCGCGACTGCTACGCTAGAGGTCCTGGGTTCGATCCCCAGGTCGAGCAAAGTGTTATTGAGTTTTTCTATAAAATTCTCAGTAGCAGCTCGGAGTCTGGATTAGTGCCCGGTTAATGGCAATAGGCTCGCCCCCTATTACATGGGACCTAAACATACCGGCGAAATGTGGGTGTACATTAGTACACCTCTGCCTAACCCTTCGGGGAATACAGGCGTGATGGTATGTATAAAAAGAATAGTTATAGGCCGACCGTTTAACTCGCGTATCGCCTGCGCGGTAAGAAGGGAGCGGGGGGAAAAATAAATACTTAAAAAAGCTACTTATTATTTTATTCTTTACCAACAATGTCTATCTCGAGATAAATCTTTGGATTATTGACTCCGTGTGTAGCGTTACCCGTCCCCGCTCCCTTCTTACCGCGCAGGCGATACGCGAGTTAAACGGTCGGCCTATAGTTCAAAGATTTTTTTCAAAACATTAGAAAAGTTTTCAATCAATACCAGTACCTACTAACCTGTTAACATTTTCTTATCTAAGAAATTTGAATTTAATCATGTTACTCGTACCTATATATGTTAAATTGTAACTAAATAAGTTACCTACTAATTGGAGTCTGGTACGAATGTGTTTCATTTCATATGAGGGCACTTAATTCCTTGTTTCGTAGAAGCTTACTATTTAGTTATAGAATTTCATAACCACTTAACATGTAAATTTACTTACTTAGTTTCAAAATATTAGATTACTTGGTAACTTTTGCGGCTAGTATTTAATAAAAGCTTATCGTTGGTAATTTAAAAGGCATTATATGATTTAAAAAAGCTTGAATAAGTAGGTATTGGCCAACAGATTATCTTCTTTGTTCTAGATGGCAAATTCGATTTCAACGAAACCAAACAAGTTATCATTCTGTAAAACTTGAAAAACCACACATACCATCACGCCTGTATTCCCCGAAGGGTAGGTGCACATTATGTATAGGTAGTTATGTATACCCATAGTTCGCCGGTATGTTTAGGTCGTATGGAATAGGGATAGTGAGCCTATTGCCATTGGCCGGGCACAAATCTAAACTACGAACAGCTACTGAGAATTTCATAAAAAAAAAACAGAATAACACTTTGCATAACCTGGGCATCGAACCCAGGACCTCTAGTGTAGCAGTCGCGCTTGGGACCACTAGACTAATGAGGCAATCTACTGAGGATTTCATAAAAATCCGCACATGACATAACGAGACCTGAGAATCGAACCCAAGACCTATCTAGCATAGTAGTCGCGCTTCTGACAAGAAACTAATGAAGGACTTGGATATGCATTTTAATGAAGATTATAAATTTTCTTTAGACAAAAATTCATAAAACTTATAAATATCGAATTATTTTTACCATGGCGTTCCATTAAGCGGGAAAGCTAGTTAATCCACCCGGTTTCGTCCAACTTTTTCCGTTGCACTCAAGCTCAGACCGGACCCACTTCCGGCGGATGTAGAACACTTTTTAATTTCCGCTGCGGAGGGATTTTTCTACACCGAAGTTGATGGGCGCTCAATTATTAACATTCAATTAATGAAAATATTTATAATCCATATAATCTGGATGTTAAGGGAGTTTTATCTTATTGTGACCAAAAAGAATTTAATCGTAAGGGTTTAATAAAAACTTTGTGAATACGAATATCGCTTGTGATTAAATTCTTTTTGGTCACAGGAATATCTTTTGATAAAAAGTATCTTATGTGCTGGTTCAGTCTTAAATTATCTGTGTTTCTTATTTAATTTTAATTCGTATGACCGTTTTTGCATGATTGAGTAAGAAACATCCAAACATACAGAAAATACACATTAGTAGGTATAGCATTTTTTTTTCTATTTCCAATGTAATATTGATGAATTGAAGAATCATGAATAAAGACTTAATGCACTATTATGCATAGTATTAACTTACTGTAGATAAGCTAAATTATAACATCTTATCACTTAAAAAAAAACAATTTTATTTATTTAATTACAGTTTCTAACTACAAAGACTGATCTGATAAGTTTTATTTGGTGAATGCAATTATAATAATTAGCTAATAAAAACTCTTTTCGCAAATGATTTAAAGATTGGCGCAGACGCCGCACACATCGCAATTTTAAGCCAATAACAATATTAATTGGCGAGTCAATATCAACAGTTCACTAACGGCACAAATTGTACCAATTAATTCATTCTATTTACATTAGGTCAATGTTTATGGTGTACCTAATAAAGCACAGTTTTGCTTGATTATAATGATATTATTGATAATTAACCATAGGTATTGACTGCCACACTAGTTATCCCTAGTGCGACCACTACGCTAAAGTTCCTGGCTTCGATTCCCAGGTTGAGCAAAGTGTTACCGAGTTTTTCTATGAAATTCTCAGCTCGGAGTTCGGAATTGTGCGCGATTTTGAAGAAAGAAAAGCAAGAAAGAAACAGGAACATGGGACCTAAACATACCGGTGAAAAGTGGCGGTACATTAATACACCTCTGCCTAAGCCTTCGGGGAATACAGCTAACATAGGTACTAGTATAACATTCTGTAAAAGTGTTTTCAGAAATCATCATCATCACCAACCCATATATTGTCCAACTGCTGGGCACGGGATGAGAATGAGAATGAGAGGGATTAGGCTGTAGAAATCATTTACTAATATAAATGAATTAAATATGGCCCTAGGCCAAAGCAACAATTTAAAGAGTCAGAGTGTTTTATACAAAACTGACGCATATCACTTTAAGAATAGGCGGACGTATTCCTAAAAACTTCATCAACCTCCTAACAATATTATTTATAACTTTTTAAATGATAATCAGAATCAAATAAGAACAAAATAAGGGCGGTAGTCAAATAAAATCGCAATGTGCTGCATAAGCGAATAACAACATTAATTCGTTGAGTGAATCGCAACGGTACAAATTGGAGCAATTAATTCGTTCCATTAGGTCGTCCGCATCGGTGCCTTGCTTTGAAGTCACACAAATAAGCTTAATGCGCGCTTTTTATTAACAACGAATTGATTTTAGTGGTCAGCACTGTATAGTAAGAGCTAGCTTCTGTACTAGACAGCCATGTATCGTGGAAGACTTAACAAACATACAATGAACGAAGACAAAGTACACTCAGACTCGAAATATATTGAAAATAATTTTCTTAGGCTTAGTGGGGTTCAAAAAATATCCGTATCTCGGGTGTCCCAGGACACTTGGCGTTAGTTTGTTTCGCGAAATTAGCACCAGATTTCTAACTGAAAATAAAGTTGGCATGTATTGTTGTGTGATGAATTACTAAATTGAGATCGGAACGGTACGATTGGAAGAAGCAGCGAGTGATGGATCGGTTTCTACAAGACTGCATTAGGTAGATGTTTTGAGTTAAAGTGTTGCATGTGAGAATTTTTATTTAAAATGCATGTCGCAAGATACACGATACAAAGTTTGGGTAACATTTCTGTGCAGTGCAGTGATAGCCTAGTGATGTGACCATTGGACTGCCAAGATCACCTCATGTCACTATCACGCGTATTATTACTTATCACCCGCTTAAACGGTGAAGGAAAATTTCGTGAAGAAACCTGCATGCCTGAGAGATTTTCTCAACGGCGCGGCGTGTCAATTCCGCCAACCCGCAGTAGGCTAGTGTGGTAGATTATAGCCAAATCCTTCTCATTCTGAGAGGAGACTCGTGCCCAACAATGGGATAAGGTATGGGTTGATGATGAACATTTCTTATAAAAGAAGAAGGGAAGAGCAAATCCTTATTATTACAATTTTACTATTACTTATTCTTTATTGTAGTTTGTTGGAATTCGAATTTCTGTGCAAAGGAGTTGGTATTTTCAGCATATCCCAAGTCCTTCAAATAAAATTTTGCGTCAGTTCAGTCAAGATTATATAAAAACAAATTCTTTAACAAATCCACATAGGCGTAGGATAGTTCGCAAAAATAAGTAAAAGCTATGTCAAATAAAATAAAAACGCCACATTTACTTAAGTACAATTATTCCAAAAGATGTGATCTACAAAAACTATTACCACAGACAAATAAAACTAAAGTCATCCCCTGTAATACGGCTATTAGGGGCAATTCTCGTCTAGTAATGTTCGCAACGACATTATCCTAAGAATAATAGAAACGTTAGGGTGAACAGCCCTAGCGATTGTCACTCGGATTGCGTTTGTGTAGGTTGACCATGCGTTGGAGAATTTATTGCAGTTATACGAGTACATTTAATGTACAGTTAATTTGACACAGGAGTTAAATAAGTCATCTCAAAAAGAACGAATCATCCTCAATTACCAATAAACAATTGTAAGGAAATTCAAAAATAATACTACTGGAATAAATAAATGCTATTTACTTATGAAATTTTTGAGAGAATCTTCAAATTTTTATTAAGTACAAAATAATTATAAAATATGCATACTTATTAAAATTTACAAACCGATGAAAACCATAAACTTGCTACGAAATTTCGTAGCAGCGGAGTAATATTTGCTACGCGTTTATAAGCGATAGCACTGTTGTAATAATGTTCATGTTCCTCTAACGAGGTTTATATAATAGTGGTATACTTATAGTTTGTTTAAACATTAATTAATTATTAGTGTACCAAATGTCCCCGTATTTAAAAATTGGCAGACACATTAGAAAAATAAGGATCCCTACATAAGGCTAACAAGGGTTAGCAAATAAATTAATAATTTCATTGCCTAATATTTAGTTCAGCTTTGATCACAAATCTTGGTCACCCTATACTTAGTGTCTCCACCTCATCAATTGGCGCGGACATGCCGTTCAGATAGCTATAATAAATGCTGGGGAGGCGATTTGGCACTCCGGGTGTAATGGCCCGCCACTTCCTGGTGACTGGTGCAAACGGTAGGGCAGCAATGGAACACACTGTTTAGGCTGTAATTGTAAGAAAATGTTGAAATGAGTTTGTGTTTCTCTCAAGTTAAATATGAAACGCCAATTGTGAATAGATTTCGATGTTGAATTTTTAATTTTTTAGACATATGCTACTACTCCTTACTAAATCAACAGACAGAAATGTGTTGCTGTGGAGTTTGTAGCGCCACTTCTTAGCAGGTAAAACACTAGGAAGTGGTGTAAGTTTTACTTGTAGCGATAGATTAGTGGCTATATCCGCACTTTTTTCGGTTACAGACAGTAAGGATCACTAGATTCTATCGACAGACAGTTAGGATCACTAGATCCGAACTGTCTGTTAGGACATAATTTAAGTCGTTGAGCGAACTTGGATGAGAGTACAACTGCACAGGTGGATGGCACAATCTTAGGAAGACCTATTATACCCAGCAGTTATGATAATGAGATTAACTGTCTGAGCTCTGCGTCACCCGGGTTATGACGGAGACATGATCTCTATCTATCCAGATTTTAATAAAAACAATGCTATCCCAATTTAATTTATCTCCAGTGGAATAAAAAAAAGTTCTATCATTCCTACAAACCTTGTCCTGACAATTAAGAACAAAAAGAAATTCAAATCGATCGAGGCATTTCCGAGTTTTTGCAAGAACGGATGGCTATTGATTTTTATACAAAGATATAGATTACACTACGTACCAACCAGGTTGGTTTCATATATCTCAATTTAGTTGATGTCTGACCGTCGGTTTTGATACACGCAATTTCAAATATACTTACGGATAACCAGGTCAGGGAATGGGTCTTATATATGCAAAGTCAGTCAAAATTATTTATTCAAGATAGACTACCAGGTAGTACTTTTTGAATATCATTTTTACATTATAGATAGCTCCTAAAACGGCAGCTCTTCAGCCAGCTTCATGAGTAGCCGTGTGTTATTTTCTTTTCAGCATTAATTTAAGGGTTCAAAAAGCAACCCGCAATCACTGCGTGGTCTGTTTGTGTATCTATCTTAAGACCTTTTTTTCATAGTACATATATTAGTGATAACAGAGTGTATTTTCTGGTGCATACTTAACAACTGCGTCATTAGTCTAGTGGTCGTCAACACGATTGCTATACTGCAGGTCTTGGGTCCGATTCCCAGGTCGAGCAGTGTTATTGGAATGTTCTATGAAATTCTCAGCTCTGCTTCAAGAGTCAACCCTCCTGTTACTGAATGCTATATTTTTTCAACAGACACAAGCTACTCGTATCACCCGGCGATACACGATGACACGTTTGTGCGTCGGAAACAGAGGCGTAACCGCACCACCTTCACTTTGCAACAGGTGAATATTACTAGTAATTATTTTTCAAATTCAAAACACTTTAAAAAAAAATCTTGTTAACCCTTCGTACTAAGCTAAATGCTTGTATTACGAGTGGGTTCACGTCGGTAGTGCAATGGGTGAGTTTCGAACCGGCAACCACATGATCGCAAGTCCGACGCCCTAACCATTAGGCTACCGCCCGCGCCGCTTCAAACTTAATTCCAATCAGAACATACCTACTTAGTTGAATGGTCCAAGAAGTGGTTTGTAACAGAGAAGAATAAGCAAAACTCTTTTAAAATATTCCGTCAGGCGCCATATTGCAGACACAATGCAAAATCTATTGTTTTGCCCTCATGAGACCACTACGGGCGTCAGTGAATGAGAGAATTATGCAGTTTGATGTTTAAGAGTGTCTATAATTCAAGATTAATTTACAACAAAACAACAATGAGAGCTGATCAGTCTGGTCAGTCACCGATTGCAACCATTTACGTGCATGATGTTTTACTAATGAGAGAGTTATACAGTTTAATGTATGAGAGTTTTAATTCAAAAGTGGCTTGACGGAAGGGAGTCCAAAAACAATACGAGCGGATCAGCTGATTAGTCCCCAACAAATTGCAACCGTCCACGTGCATGACGAAGTGCCCAAGACCGGGATAATTGGCGTTCTTTGGGGGAGGCCTGCTTTCAGCAGTGGACGGCAATAGGCTGATATAATGATGATGACGTCCATGACGTCTGTTTCAGCGTCGATCGAGTCACCTATATTGTAGGAAATAGAACATCACACTTCGAATACGATGACTAGTCCGCGCTCTATTACATCGATTTAAACAAGGTTAGGTTTAAAGCTCACTTCATTATGTAAAGTAATACACAACATAATTTTACAGTTGGAGGAGCTGGAAACTGCGTTTGCGCAGACACACTACCCTGACGTGTTCACTAGAGAGGACCTCGCGCTCAAGATCAACCTCACCGAGGCCAGAGTACAGGTGAGTTTAGCGAATTTATATAAGTACATAGTCTATAGATAACATGCTCAGGCGAGTTTTTAGAAGCAATGAAGCCTGTTGCTTTCATTTAAGCACCAACCATGTGATGACCATGAAAGGTCCACATTGGTCGTCTTTTAGGCAGAACATGAAAATGTATACAATTTTATATTATGATACAATGTTATGGCAGAAATAACAATAGGTAGTGATATGACCGTTGGAAAGACAAGTTATAGGTTTCAAATTTGAATGCAAGGCACGCCATTTGACATTTCGGAATCATGTGTGTATGGAAGGGAAACACCGTGAGGAAAACTCGGAGATTTTCTCAACGGCGTATGAAGTCTGCCAATTCGCAGAAGGCTAGCGTGGTGGAATATAGCCTAATCCCTCTCATCATGAGAGGAGACCCGTGCCCAGTAGTGGGACAGTCTGCGCTGATCTTAAGTAGTTTAGTTCTTTGTTCTTTAGAAATTGAGTATAATATCTTAATACTTATCCCACCAAAACACTTAGACTTATAACAACCACTTCTCTTAATCCTCCACAAAATCATATTCGAATTCAACCCTCCGAGTTCTACATAAAATGTTGAATTTACGCGCGTCGCCACGCCGCGACACGTCTAACCCGTCCGCTTCAATAAAGTTCAGAGCAACGCCTGCCTCGTAAAACATCACTTTACTGCGTGTAATGTCACGTGAGGGGGTTAAAATATTCGTATGTCATATACTTTTATCGTGAAGCAAATGACGGTTAAGACTTTGATTGAATATCGTTTGATGAAACATCAAATTCATACCTCTTTTAGGTAACTTGAACCTGTCCCCTCACTTAGTTCAAATCTATAGCATTTTTAACAACGTGTAATTTTCATAGTTTTGTGTCTTTCAAAAAGTTATTTAACTACTGTCATTTATCCATAGTTTCTAGATGCACTTTTTGGGAAATATGGTTGATTTGTTTCGAAGATTTCAACGTAATAAAATTATTACCATGGATAGGTAGAACCAACTCAATTTAGGTTAGAGGTCTCTAACTTCTAGGATTATATGATATATAGGAAAAATAAGTTCAATATACAAAATTTCTTGCAATACGGCTAGAGTGAATTATATTTTCGTAGACACCCGGATGTGAACGACTATACTATTGGGGAAAAAGGTGTTTTCTGCAAGCGTACTGAAGTGTGTAAGGACTAGATAGGTAGATACGTTAGGTATGTATATCTATGTGTAAACGCAGTCAGAATTTGGTAGAAAATAACATGTTTTTGACCTAAGTACCCATAAGTTACAGATTATTTGTGCCAAATAAGTCGCTAAGTAAAATAAAAAATGTGATACTCCAAGAAAATACGAGTATAATACTTTATATATTAATTATATTATATATAGCTTCTTGCTGTACGAAAAAAATATATGTATTGTATGTAATACACGTATGTATATTGTAGGTAATACACCCGTTCGTGAGCCGCCTGTTTTAGTCAAATTGCTTGGCGCAACCGTCCGTGTTTTATTTATGTCGAAATAAAAATTGCCCAATTCCGTGGGCTGTATCCAGCCACAATTTAGTGGTGGGTTGTCGCTAGGGCTCTACCAGTTTTATTGCCCATAAGTGCTGAATGGTAACGCTTGTAAAGAGCTTGATAAAGTCCTATTTTTCATATTCACAAAAAAAAACATTCTATTCGCAATCATTTCACTACAAACCAACTCCTATTCGGAATGAATGTAGGTATGAAAAACATTTTTGTTGTGATTTAAGCATATTAGAAATTTTATATCTTTAGGTCGAATTTCACCATTTCAGAATAACTTTCTCTTTCCGAATAAATTCTAAAATGGAATTGAACTTATATGAAATGAACTGCTAAGTAATTGAACGGGAACTTTGGCGGACTCAGACTGCTACCACTACTACTACTGCTTCTACAAAAACAATTCAGTAGATCTTAGTTAGGTATCGACAACTGAAAGCTTTAAATTCAAGACGGGTATATAAATATATTTAGAAGTAATTAATTTTTCAGAAAATATTCAACTCAATAACCGCTCAACCGCTCAACCGCTCTCTATCCGTATCTGCAAATGATGGAAACTCTAAAGTTACCCAGGTAATTACAGTCACTTGTCAAACGTCAGCCATCGACCGGCCCATCTCTCTAATACGACCAATCGACGTAACGACCAGCCACGTAAGACAATATCCAATTTCGTTTGTCCGTCGCGCCGAACATCCACTTCCATTAGTTAACTACTATTGTCAAAACCCACTCTACTCTAGTTCGTTGCCAAAACCACCAAAACAGTTGAGAATTGAACGTGTACGCGTCCATATAAGATTGGTCTTCGATAATTCATTGGATTGTTCGAATATCGGTGGATATGTGAGTGCTGCGGGGGGCGCGGGAGTTCAGGTAACACCGGTGGTCTATAACGCGTTTAAGTCGCTCATCTCGGAATGGTATTACGGTATGAGGCTGTTACCCCGCGCCTGCCATACCGCACCCCCGCTCACACCTAACGGCACGTGCTACTGGGATTAAGGGGTGTCGCTTGAAGGTATAGGACCGTGGAATTGGGTAGAGGAATTTGGTTATGAGATTAATAACAAGATAAATACCTGAATGAAGATGTGATGCACATCAAACAACGCCGTTCCTAATAGGAAGGTCCCATTTCAATCAATAGGTTATTAAGCACATTACAACTTTTATTAGGGTCATTATTAAATAAGACGTACTTGCAACCGGCGCGTTTCTATGACAAAATATAATTGGAAACGAAGCAAGGTTCTTGCAGATCGTCTCATACAGTCGCTGCCAGCTGCTTTCCACAAGTCCTATACTACGTTTGCCTAAATGGCTCTACTAGAGCGGTTGTCGGGTCTCCGGTCTCTATCAACGACATTATCGTTATTAAAAACATAACAATGAATAATAGTTTACCAGCAGTATAGAACCTCAGATTTACAGATAAGGCACTACTTATAATACTAATTACAAAGAACGAAATAAGAAAAATGAAGGTTTCAAATTACCGTTTAATTTGATACCTTAATTTTTCTTATTTCGTCCGAAGGAAAACATCGTGAGGAAACCTGCATGCCTGATGGATTTTCTTGACGGCGTGTGAAGTCTGCCAACCCGCAGTAGGCTAGCGTGGTGGACTATAGCCTGTTCCCTCTCGTTCTGAGAGGAGACCCGTGCCCAGCAGTGGGACAGTGTAATCTGATTATGAAGGTTTCAAATAGCTGCGTCTGTTTTGTGAGATCGGAAAGTAAAGTATATTTAACTTGTGTTTACTTTAGCCTTGGTTCAAGTAAGGGAGTTCTTGTGGAATATTACAATAGCATCCTTGCCAACCCTAAAAGAGCTTGGTAATATAATTGAGTCGGCTTTCAATTTGATTCGCATCCTCGTCCGGCTGCAGAGTGTCGGTGATAATTCGCCCGAAAAATATAAAAAGGAAGCTTTTGGGAGCAGCTGTCCGCCATATTGGATTACTGCGAGGTGGGTGCGAACGCGCCGCGCCAAGTGGAATGTACCAGACTAGTCTGGTACATTCCACTTGGCAATATTGTTCTAGTTTTTGAACTTAATAATGGGTTTTTTAAAATTAGGTCAACGTAGTGTTATTTCGATATAATAGATTAAATTGTTTAAAAATAAAATTGAAATTGTAATTAAATTATAGAAGTAGGCAAAAGATACGCGTAGCGCAAATATTTTTATACTTTATAATTTACAACACACTAGGCACGCACACACGCATGCTTACTTTAACTACTTTGTATTTCATTTTCATTCTGTGGACTGTAAGTCTGTAAGTTGCGAAAATAAATCTTTAAACTTATATTAGGAGGTCGTCATATTTTATGGAAGGAAGCGAAAGAGATATGCAAGAGTCGTAGCAAGTGGCAGTGTATAGTTTCTGCCTACCCTTACTGTGGAAAAAAGGCGTGAATGTATGTATGTACGTATGTCGTCATATTTTCACAAAGACGCTGTCCATGATATCTAGATGAAAATAAAAAAATACGGTATATTTATCTTACACTCATTAAATTTCAGTATTAACGAACGAAACTTAATAATTTACTTAGTACTTATTGTTCTGCTGATAACACAATATGTTTTATTCCTCAAGAAAAATGTCACATTCGAAATTTAAACATAAAAACAAAAAAGAATCACTCGAAACAAATTATAACTCCCCCCAATGACGTGTAGAGGCACTCATGTAAAACAATAGGGTTGTCAAGCGTGTAAACAACACAGCATTACAATGGCACTCGAACAGGGCGCGACGAGTGAATGCACTGAGAGTAACGAGTACTTAATTATTATTTGTTTCTTGTTCAAGTGGTGACCTTAATTATTGTTATGAATTTGTAATTAATATTTAATTACATCATTTTGTATTTGTGATTTTATCGGTACTTCTACTTGGTTTGTGCCACTGATGCTACATGCGATGCAAGTGCCTGCAGTGTGTAGGTACATTAACTTATGATAGTGGGCCCAAATCCATAGTCGAAACACAATGTAAATAAAATTTCTTCAATATTCTTTAACATGTTACTAAAAGACATATGACTACTAAAAGTACACGTTATTAAAATGAACATAAAAATAACCTAAAGGACGAGGCGCTATATTTAATTAATTAAATAAATTTTATTAGACTGTATTCTTAAACACAATTCTACTGATTTCATTCATACAGTTTAACATAATATTAATAACATTAACAAAGCAATTAAAAAGGGAAATAGTGTTGTGTCCATGATAAAGCCAATTATCCCGGTGCAACCCTACCAACGTGCGACCAAAGCTAACGACGCATCCCCGCTATAAAACTCTTGTGTACACAAAAAACAACATACGATACTATATTGCGTACCAATAGTAGCGTTTCAGCCACGTATACAATGTTGAGAAAAAGTAAACAAATACAACAACGGTAAACAATTGTTGAGCAACTGTTTCTCCACATTGTTGACAGCAACTGTATATGTTGCTGGAAATATTTCTTATCAGCATCCATAAGCTGAGGGAGCTTGTTTCATACAATTCAATACGATGTACCTACCTATTGTCAGTAACGTTGTTACCAGTTACATACCATAAGACCGTAACTATGTTGCAAAGGTTTTTACCATGAAGACAGACAGTTTTAGTAATAAACTAAAGTGTTTGAATTGTAGGTCAAACGACTTAATGATAATAAAAATACGAACATACGACCAATTAAAAAAATCACCTTATGTAGGCTTCAGTGAGCTTACATTAATTAAATAAATACCTGCTTCAAGAAATTTTGCTTGATTTTGAATGTAGAATGCGATTCCCAAATATTCTAAACAAAAAAAACCGGCCAAGTGCGAGTCGGACTCGCGCACGGAGGGTTCCGTATCATTACGATTTATGACGTATTAAAAAAAAACTATTTACTAGATCTCGTCCAAACCAATTTTCGGTGTGAGTTTACATGGTAATCTACATCATATATTTTTTTAGTTTTATCGTCCTCTTATTTTAGAAGTTACAGGGGGGGGGACACACATTTTACCACTTTGGAAGTGTTTCTCGCGCAAACTATTCAGTTTAGAAAAAAATGATATTAGTAACCTTATATATCATTTTTGAAGACCTATCCATAGATAGCCCACACGTATGGGTTTGATGAAAAAAAAAAATTTGAGTTTCAGTTCCAAGTATGGGGAACCCCCAAAATTTATTGTTTTTTTCTATTTTTGTGTTAAAATCTTAATGCGGTTCATAGAATACATCTGCTTACCAAGTTTCAACAGTATACTTCTTATAGTTTCGAAAAAAAAGGCTGTGACACGATCGGACAGACAGACAGACGGACATGACGAATCTATAAGGGATCCGTTTTTTGCCATTTGGCTACGGAACCCTAAAAAATAAGATTTGTCGTTCATGGTCTACGGCACCGTCCAAAATTCTCATCTCTATGTTTTCAACTCGTCTTAATTTTTTTGTCACTCGAGCCGCGACACGCTCTTCCCGTGTTGTACTTTATCAATCATTTTCCAACTCAAATCAAATCAGGGATGAAAACAAAATACGTCACATTCCGTCTTATCAACGCAGGATTTAAACGCTGCTTGAGTGGGCTCTCTTTTCTGTGATGTTGGAAGTGAAAAATTATGAAGAAAAAACGTTGTTATTTATTTTGTGAATCGGCTGATGGCAATTAATTTCGAGTGTTTTTTTATTTTATAGGAATTTATTATAGGAATAAAATGTAGGTACTAGAAAATCATAATTGGCAAATAAAATAAAATAAATATCTTATTTAACGAGATAACTAAAAGATGTTTAACCATAAACATCAAGATTTCAATATACATACTTGTTAATAATGCATCTCTTGCCTCCAAGAGATTTCGAGGGATCTCTAATCAAACTAAGTTGCTGGTTACAGTAAGAAAAGAAAATCTATTAAACATGCGTCACTTTGAGCCGACGAAGAATAACTTGACTAAACCAGGAAATCAGAAGTTCTTATCGGAGGAACGCAGGTTCGAATCCTGCCTGGGGTAATATTTATGTCACTAGAAAATGTTTATCTTTGTTAATCAGGAAATATTATAATGTTCCCAATCCCTGCTTTATAATACTTTTAAATATTTTTGGCTTAAGTTGGGAAAAGCGAGGTTCTACGGACCCCCATCGGCCCCATACCATTTCAATATTAAATGGACAATTGATGCTTTTAGTTCTTTAAGAATCTATTGATACATAAGCATTCATTTTTAGACAGAAGTAACGAAACCTAGAACGCTAAAAATGCGTACCTAATTGAAGGTCCACCACGAAGGACCAAATGTGTAGGTACTTAGTCTTTAAAATATGCTTTAACTTACAATTTAGGCCTTAAAGGGCAAACAAGAGTATTTTTAGGGTTCCGTGCCCAAAGGGTAAAAACGGGACCCTATTACTAAGACTCTGCTGTCTGTCTGTCTGCCTGTCTGTCCGTCTGTCACCGGGCTGCATCTCATAAACCGTGATAGTGAGACAGTTGAAATTTTCACAGATGCCGTTATAACAACAAATACTAAAAAACAGAAAAAAAAAACATTTAAGTGGGGCTCCCATACAACAGACGTGATTTTTTCGCCGTTTTTATAAATAATGGTACGGAACCCTTCGTGCGCGAGTCCGACTCGCACTTGGCCGGTTTTGATTTAGTAATAACTAAGCACCTAGTTCCAAAACATCATATAAGATTAAAGATATTCTCTAAACCTCAAAAACATCAGCTGTTCTTCGACTTGACATATCGATAGCCTCCCGTCCCTCTTACAATTTTATTGTCATCTGTCATAACACCGAATGAGGTATTAATATAGTTTGTCGCAACACTATACCCGTGAGATGACATGAGTGGGTGCAACCCTCTCGTGACCCTGCACTGCAGCCCCTCGGGGTAACCCCTTCGAACGCGCGTCGAGCCACGCAAATTACCAGTGACAAATATTTGTCGTATGATGTATAGTTATGACGATAAAGATAATTGGACTTGTAGAGAATGTAACCGATCATTAAGTAGCTGGTACTTACGTAAGAAATTAGGAATCAGAAGTGTAACAAGGTATTAAATAAATTACTTACATGAAACATAGACAAATGTCTTGGCTGAGAAACATCCGAGACTACACTGGGATCGCGAGTGAGAAACATACCATCACGCCTGTATTTCCCGAAGGGTTAGGCAGACGTGTACTAATGTACACCTACACTTTCGCCGGTATGTTTAGGTACCATGTAATAGAGGGAAAGCCTATTGCCATTAATCGGGCACAAATCCAGACTCCGAGCTGCTACTGAGAATTTCCAAGAAAACCACAATAACACGTTGGAATCGTCCTGGGGATCGAACCCAGAACCTCTAGCGTAACAGTTGCGCTTAGAACCACTAGACTTATGAGGCAGTCTAGAGTGAGAAACAATGATAAATATACCGGTTTTTTTTTTTTACCGCCAACCTTCACTATTTGGAGAGGCACTACAAGAAGAAGAAGGAACATACAAAAAATTTAAACGTAACCAATAATAATCGTCTCGCAATTTCTTAAGACGAGAAGAGAAGGAGAAAGCAAGTACTTATTAACAGGAGACCCGTGGTCAGCAGAGGGACAATGTAATGGTTTGATGATGATGATACTACCTGCTCCCTGTGGATTTGCTCGCATTCTTATAGGACTATTTAATAATTATCTTAAAGGAAGGAATGCTTCAGGCAGGATGCAATCTATCTCCTTACCAAATATTGGAATCTGTACAGCGTTAGCAAGCAATAGGAAATTATTAATATCAGGTTTATTGCGCACATAAACGCAGCTATTGCGACATAAACTGGTTTGGTTTCGGGTTTGAATTCAAGGCATGCATCTCTGACTTTTTGAAATCTATAATAAAAATAATGATCACTTACAAATGGTGATGGAAGGAAATCATCATCATTTAATTCAATTCAATTCAATTTTTATTGCGTTCCATAATGCAGGTATACAGATTTTCTCGACTACGTGTGGAGTCTACGCTTCAAGCACAACTTCAATAAATGTGTATTGTGTTCCTTACCTCGTGTGTTTCTTTAACTTCTTCGTCTCCTTCCTTTGCAAGTTTTGCAACATACACTTATCACATTAGAGTACATAATTTATACTCAATAATCCATGTAAAGGAATCTACGCCACATGTCACAAACTACAAAATTAGATATCAAACTTAACAACCAAGAAATACTGAAACTGTCACAAGTTCTCTATCTCCGTCTGAGTGCAAGCCAAGCCACTCGATATGATCCCAAAGATAATTTGCGCGTAAACATGTTATCTACGATACGTCTTCCATTTTGCGCGAATTACACCACTCTCTCGTGGAATCTAATTACGGAGCGGTTGGCCCGCGAAACGGATTAAAATGGAGGCGGTATTTTGAAAATAGAATAATAAAAGCGTTTGTTTTTTTTTTTTGTTGAGGTTGGCAGTGCCGTGATTATTTCAACATGTTGGTATTCTTCTATACTCGTAGAATCGTACATTCTTTTGTTTGTGTTTAGGTGAACTGAAAGATCTGGGGTTAAAATTAAATAGTCTTTAGTTACGTTCATTTGATATTGTAACCAATAATAATTTATTGCGTGTCAAGAACGTTAATTTAAAAAAGTTACCGTGGAATTTCTTGTCAGTTAGACGGACTTTTCATATGCTTATTTTATTAAATCCTAATAATAAATCTAAAGTAAACCGTATCTGCATAATCCACTCAACGGATATCGATAAAATTTGGGAAGGAGATAGCTTGCATCCTAAGGAAGGACAAAAACCTTTTTTCTTAATAAATCATTTGGGATGTCAGTGAAACGGGTGAAACTGCTGGGGACTAGTTGTATAAATATTAATAATAAAATATTCTAGGCTTGACTAATACCACCAATTAAATCAATGCAAAAAAATACAATACCTACTTAAATATTTTTTCTTTATCTTCTTTTCTATGTGGTCTTCTTTCTTTAATATGCCACATCACATGTATGTTCACACATCCCAGTATTACAAGCTAAGAAAGCTTCTCGGGTCTTAGTGGGGATAACGGTAGATTTGCCTGATCCCAAGGGTGGTGGGGGGGGGGAGCAATTTGCCCCTAATCATGTGATGAAAAACTTAACGCCACAAGTAACGTCAGATGGCTCAAGTAAATTGAATGTAATCAGTTTTGGGAATACGCTGGGTTATTCAATATGTTAATTTTAATGAGTATCAGATTAATGCGTCTGAGCATATTTCGTGTTAATATTGTAAAATAAATGTGTAGCAGGATTAATGTGTTAGACATTAAAACTCTTATGAGAATGGTTGATAAGTTTTCTTGATTCGTGAAGATCTGGAGGGTTATTCTCTCACTTAAAAAAAATAAGCTTAATATATGCGTCCCTCCGATCGATCTCAGTAGCTTAGTGGCTAAAGCTTCACATGTAACCGGAGGGATGCAAGTTAGAATCCTGTCTGAGATCGGACGAAAAAATAATATAAGTATTTTTCGTCCATACGAACTAGATTACATAGTAGAACTAGTTCAGCACTAGTTCATTACTTCGACCACTAAAGTTCAATTCAGTTTGGTGGGCATCCGAGCTTAATAGTCGAACTTACTTCATCCGGCCTGTGCATGTCATGGACAGTACAAGAAGAATCATGATCACCATCTGATCAACTCTCTCACTGCGTCATTTAGCCCCAAGTCACCTCCTCAAAATGACGTAAAATGTCGTTCAAAGTTACCTAAGTAATAACTGAACCGCTCGCTAAGTGATCGAGTGTACACGCGAGATTGACAAGTTGTACAAATTAGCCGGCGGTACGCCATTAGGGTCTTTTAATAAAGTCATCGGAGCACGGTACCCGCAGTGTGTGTCGCCTCTAACATGTTAAGGCTCTGTGCTTTCAGCAGGTATTCATTTCTAAATCTTAGATATCACCATATCGTATGATTTTTTAAATATTTTTAATATATCTGTGTGCTTTTTTACCCACGAAGGTATGTGTTTAGGGTGAGAGGTCGTTGGTTTATCCAAACACATTTATATAAAATAATAAAAATCTGATGTATCCTTTACAAATTTTAACGAGCAGCGTGCCTACTTAGGTTACAGGTAAACTTCACTTAAATTATGTTTTAATTATAGCAGCGTATGATCCTAGCCCCCGAAACAATAGTTTTTATTTTTCAAGCATTTTACAAGCGATAAATTTGGGTAGACTCTTATAAAATATACCAACAACGGACATTATATAAAATGACGAATTGAGAACTTCCTCCTATTTTGAAGTCGGGTAAACATCTTCGTAAAAAAAACTCGACATACATATTTAACATCAACCGAAAACAAACCATCGTAGCGTATAATCACCTAACGTAAACCTCCCCTTAACACACGAGCTGTCACTTAAAACGAGTCGCGAAAACATTCCCCGCTACTTAAACAGTTTCGCCGCGGTTTCTTAACATATTTCCATGGGTCTTTAACGTAAACTTTCATGTTAACTCCTCGTATGAAGTGTTTTAAAACATTACGGCTGGTGACACAATTAAGGGGTAGTAACTTTTAAGTAGGTGATACATGCGAGTTATATTTTGAAGTGGCGAGTTTGAATTAAGCTTTTATGTTTAAAATTAAATTTTGTTTCAACCTGTCTAAGTTTTGAAATGTGTTTTTAACTAAAAGGAAAGAGGTTTTAAACAGTTTTAAGAAAGATAATCAAGTTTCATACTTTATTTTATATGCCGTGTGGTTAACAAATAGCCAAAAGATTTTTGGCTGTAAGTAATTAGCAACGATTAGTGAGGGTAGGTACTTCTAACATATTCAGTCTATAGTGTTGTCGATCGTATCGAAAGTAGATTGAAACACTTCACGCGTCAATGTCACAATGTCTTCCACAGATAATCTATGTCTTTCATTCATTCATTTAATGAATGAATGAAACTATTTCTGAAAAGTGAGTGCTTGAATTACTTTCTTTTTACAAAAATATTATTAAATCATATCAATACTTCAAAGCCAATTAACAAGTACAACCTATTCACAAGTACTTTTATCCCACCTATTGTGATTAACAAAAGAAGTAATTAAACTGGCCGCCCCTAAGCGTCGTTCACACCAAACAATATTTGTTATTATTTAAGACAAGCACACTCAATGTACCGTGTAAAGGAGAACAAACAATCCACGTTTGGCAACAGAAGGTAATTATCGCTCCCCTAATGTGCACGCCTCTTAATGAGACCAACTCGACCAGTTTTTATTAACCCGTCTCGATTCATTCCGATCCCCCTTTAAATGAACATTTAGTGTAGTTTAGTCCGTCGAAGAAGGGCGAGGAAGGTCGTCAAATTCTGGTTTTGGACGGGCGACATGTGTTTTTGGGCTACAATGCTGTTTGTGGGGTGAATTGGTTCGTAAATCATGACATTGGTGATTTTGTGCTTAAAAGTATTTAGGATTAATTTGTAGGTGATGAATAGTAATGATGAATCACTCCTTCATGAGACCGTTATTATTTTATGATTGAGTGGTTACCCGCTGTTTCACTTGCGGGCCAAACAATGCCACTTCGCGCATGTGCAAACAATGAGTTGACGAAGTTTTATCGCAAACGGTAACCGTAACTAATACTAATTCCTACTAAACTTAAATATGCTGTGCCCGACAGTGCCCATAATTGTTACAATAGATATAAGTTGACGACCTGTATACATTATGGAACGCAATAAAATTTAATTGAAATACGAACAAAAAACAATTGATTTTCATTTATGGATTAATATGTTAGTACTCGCTAGTTTTATAGGCTACAAAATATTTTCTTACTACCGTGCAACAACAATACTGCCCTCCCACAGAATATCGTCGTCAAGTAGCAGTATGCATACTGTTGCGTTACGTACGGTGAGTGTGAAGCGCTGGAGACCGAATTACTACCTCAATCACCTTATTTTATCTTTTCTCCTTCCCCTCTCTTTTCCTTAAATAGGCTCGGCAACGCATCTGCAACTCCTTTAGTATTGCAGATGTCCATCGGTGGCAATGACTACTTACCATCAGGTAGCCCGCCTGTTCAGTTCCTATAAAAAAAATGCATTACTATCTGCTAAACTTATTTGCCGTAAAATTTACGGAAAACCAAAAAGAATAGAATTTGGCGCCCAAGCAAGACAATCCGCCTTAAAAAAAAGCCACAAAGTACTTGTACTTTTTGTCTTTATAACAATAAAGTAAAAATCAACATCGCGAGGGGTGCTCAACAGGGGTGTCTGACACGTTCAAATATTAATTCTACCCTTGTAAGAGATAAAAACTATTAGGGCGGCCCTCGGATTATGGGCAGATTATTATTTTAACAAAATTAACTTACTGTTGTTAAGGGCCTGTGCTACTCTTGGGAGCCACAGATTAGGCATAGGACAGAGAACCACTTGATGTTTTTTTTATTTTTAGTTTACTGTGTATCCTGGGAATGGTACACCCAATACATGCGAAATGGTACCTACGTTTTACTTTTTTATTGTATGTAAAAATGATTAATTAATCACAAACTGCCTCGTTAGGGTTAGTGGTCCAAAGCGCGATAACTATGCAAGAGGTTCTGAGTTCGAGTACCAGGTCGAGCAAAGCGTTATTGAGTTTTTCTATGAAATTTGCAGTAGCAGCTCGGAGTCCGGATTTGGAGTTAATAGCAATAGGCTCGCTCCCTATTACATGGGTACTAAAACTACCGGCGTAGTGTGGATGTGCATTCTTACAGTTCTGCCTCATCCTTCGGGGAAAACAGGTGTGATGGTATGTTAACAAAATACTGCTCAGTATTTAAAATATATTGATTAAACCAATCAACTAAACCAATATGTTTTACGTAGAGGTATCAAAAGCTTAATAATTTTACAGTAAAACAAAAAGTATTTTTCGTAAGTTCGTAAATTATTTTTATACTTTGTACGATAACCACACGATTCCCCCATCTGCCCCAATATTTCATAGCACTCACCCAACAAGGCTTATTAAAACTAAATTGCGAAAATTGCAGTGCAAATGTGGCCCTGACGTATTTCGCTAACCGGCTTACATGCCCCAACTTAACAAGATCTCGCGTAGCTTACACTTTGTTTGACAGCCGAGATCTCGTTAATTTGGGCGAAATTAGGGAGCGAACAGTTTACTTTGAGCTGTCGTAGCAAGTGAATTGTTTTGGTGGGAAGGTCTTGTTGTGTGGTTAGTGGGGATGCCCTTATGGTATAGAGATGCGGGGTAATCTGTAATGTTGGAGTTATAACGAGTACAAAATAGGGTGGTATCTAATGATGAGCTGTTACTGGTGGTTGTGTTGACAGCTCAGCTATTGCGGATTACTGCTACGATGCTAAAAGTTCCATTAACCCATATTTATGATGGGAATAAAATTTTATTAGGTTTATAAGTACAGGTTTTTCTCAAATTTGCTATTAAGGTTGACAACCTGATTATTATAAACTTGTCAGTTTAGAAAATTTCAGCGTCGTCTATAAAAAACATTTGGAAATTTTACTGCCTCGTTGGTCTAGTAGTTTCAATCGCGACTGCTACGCTAGAGGTCTTGGGTTCGATCCCCAGGTCGAGCAAAGTGTTGTAGGTATGTTATGTTTATCAATAAATTTAATTTATTTCAGAAATAAAGTTTATTATTTACCATACCAAAATTCAAACATCGCAACGGTTAGGCAGAGGTGTACTAATATACACCTACAGTCCGCCGGTATGTTTAGATCTCATAAAAGAGGCGAGCCTATTGCCGCTAACCGGGCATGAACCCTAAATCCGAGCTGCTACTGAGAATTTCATAGAAAAACCTGAATAACACTTCTCTCGACCCGGGAATTGAACCCAATACCTTTAGCGTAGCAGTCTTGATTGGAACCACTGAACGATGAGGCAGTCAAGTAATAGGATTTATTTTTTATTTAGAAAGAAAGTTTATTGCGACAGTTTATTATTTCAAAGAAAGAAAGTTTATTGTTTCAGGAATATTGGAATTACAAAAATTTCGGGTAAATTGTGGGTGTATAGATATAACATCAGAACTAGAGAAGAGAAGAAATATGTAAAATGTCGTTTTATTTGTTATCAGGTGTGGTTCCAGAACCGAAGAGCGAAGTGGAGGAAAGCAGAGCGGCTAAAAGAGGAACAGAGGAAGCGGGAGGGCGACGTCCTCACTAAGAGGGACCCCGCCGATGATAAGGTACGATAACAGTGGATCTTTGTTTTGGTGCAAATTTGAATCATTTGTGATGACAAGGTTTTCGATGACATTAAAGTTTAAGGTTTTAGATTCCGTCTTTAAGGTAAAGCTGGTTTATCGCACAATTTAAAATTCAATGGCATTGCTTAGGGAGTCATTGTTTGTCGCCAAAATATGGATAAGAAAAGAGTAAATCTGCTATTTTTCAAAATCAGTTCGCAATTTTCGAGCAAAGTAAAATTATTGAGATTTTAGAGCAAACTATTATTGAGATTTTCTATGAAATCTCTCTGTAGCAGGCCGGAGTCTGGATTTGTTCCCTGCGAACGGTAATAGCCTCGTCACTATTACATAGGACCTAATCATACCGGTGAAGTGTGGGTATACATTAGTACACCACTGCCTTAACCTTCGGGGAATACAGGCGTGATGGTATGTTATGTTTTATGAATATTATTTGTATCATCCGAAAACTTTAACTTCTGGGGACCTTTTGGTTAAAGTGGTTGGTTCAGATCAAGGTACCTACTAAGTGCAAAATCTTAAACTAATCTTCTTAAATCCAGGGTTCATCAGAATGTGGGATGTCCCGTGGTTCTGCGGAGGCGTCGCCCGTGTCTGGGACGGCGGGGTCGCCCCGCGCATCACCCCCGGTCACCCCCGGCTCGCCGCGACGTTCCCCGCTGCGTTCGCCGAACCGTTCGCCGAACAGATCGCCTAGACATGAAAGGTATGGTGATAAAGAATCCATAGGTCATTTCTTATATTTCCACTTTAAAACTGACTCTGTATTGTAAAGCCTTTCCGTGCAATGAGAGATCTAGTGTGAATGTATTTATCAATACAGGTTTGTTTTCAAATATTTATATATAATAGTCTTACTAAACCATCACTAAACCATCTGACAGAGTATGAATTAAACAAATTCATCAGATAAGAGAAGTCTAGAATTTATTCTGGATGTCTTTACATTTTCCTTCGTCACCAAACATAGTTCGGTTGTAAAATATTGAATATTTTGGAAAATATTAACAAAACAGTACTTACATTTTTCCATCTTCTTAAGATATCGCTAATCTTTGGTAATTCGCCTGTCAGGTCTGAGGCCAGCTGTCCGTCTCCAGCGCCATCTGTCGGCAGCGCCAGTTCAAGAGACGGTGCTATGGAACAGCGCCCGCCTCACCACATCTTCTCACCTTTCGACCAGTAAGTACTTTATTTTAACAATCAGCTGATTTTATAAAGAACGGTAACGATTATGTACCAGTTGTTAATTTTATAAAAATGCCGTTTATTTGATAAAATAAAAATGGTATAATATGAGTACCTAATTGCATGTATTTTAAACTATTGTACATACCTCTTATAGAGAGTACTTTTCTACAAATTCGTTGCACCTCATGTAGTCAAAATTATATAATATCTTGTCATAAAATTAACGTTTTACCTACATAAAAGAAAAGAGGAAACTATATGGGATGGACATTACTCAAAGCGAAAAATAAAACCTCTTTAACTCGAAAAGCTAATGTTCTTCAATAACCCTAGCACAGTAATTAATAGGACTATTATCTTTCAAAATTTTCCCAACAGCTCTTATTAACTAATCTACTTAATGCTTTATTTGAAAACAAAACTTACAACTGCTGACAACAAGTGTACAAGCATCTTGCGTGTGTCATATGTCACTGTTAAGGGAAGCAAAGAAGGTTAATTCTTAAGTAAGTAGTAGATGGAGTGTGATGTAGTAGGAGGTATGATTTGAAGGGTGATTCTGAAAACTTAAAAATGTTTTACATGTTTTTAAAATGTTTGTTTAACTGTCAAATGTGATTCTATTAAACTAAAAACAATATCTAACGCGCGCAATTGAATTGAGATCGAAAATTTACCCATAAGTATATAAAAAAATATGACACCGAAAACGTAAATTATATTTTGAACATTTTTATGTACGCACAGCTACACATCTAGCTATACAAAAACAAAGATATGAATTTTCCAATTAAAGAAAATTTCGATCTCAGGGAGGGTTTGAACCTGCGTCTCTCTGGTTAAGTACACCAGACGCTTTGGCACTGGCCTCTTCTTGTATGGGAAACCTATACAATGGGAAATCAGCTTAAACTGGTTTTGTATAGGTTGATCTGTAGCTGTGTGTACCAGATTTTTCTTCTGAATAAAGTAAAAGTACTTACTCAATAATTCTACGATACCATTATTTATATTAATTAAGTATCGAAATCCAATTAAATTTTAAATCATTAAATGAAACAAGTGAATAAGAATTTCCACTTCTGGAGGTAGAACATCAAACATATGCTCTATATGTGGTAAGCAGTGGCAAACATGGTAACAATTACATAAGAACCTAATAGATGCATAAAGAAAAACATCAGACAGATTAGATTGCGATGTATTGTGACAAAAAAAAGGTTTTGTTGTTAAAACATCAAGACTCATAAAACTTTGAATTTTGTCACCGGTTTTAAATGGACCTTCTAAATCTCTTTCCTGGTATGTACATCATCGGTGGTCTTATGAGTTGTTGAGTTTATGAAGGCAATTAGACGATTAAGAGCGCGCTGCCCGCCTCGCGCTAATCAACTGTAATTATATTGCGCTGCCATACTCAGCATTAACATGTACTAGTTATGATGTACTTGCGGTTTGTATTTTACTGGCCGGGCTTGTTTGCTTTATTACAGAATTTAAAACTTTGACAGTTAAGAATAAGATTATTGGATGCCACCCATTCTTATGTTCCCCAGTTCCATACAGACGTTTTGCTTCACTGTTAAGAGTAGTAGCAATGAATAACGTGCAAATGTTGAAATAAAACTAGGGATTAAACGAACTAGGATCCGAAACGTCGTGAATTAAATTATATCAATATAGGTACTTAACGCGATTAAATCCGTAAAGAGTAGTTTTATTTTAATGCCTAATATTCGCATACCTCTAAGTGTTAGAAACCAGAACGTGCATCCTAATTATCGACAAAACGAGTAGTAGTCGCGCAATAGCATTTTTAAAAACTTTTATTTAACTTGCAATGAATGTAACGTGAATGAATGTGATGTGTCATATCTTGCAACTGAATTGTAACGCAGTTATCCTCAATCCATTGAGCTGAAATTTTGCAAACACATTTAGAATGGATGACAATCCATTATTAGGTAAGAGACGTCATTCTAAATTCAATATGACGAACTATGTCAGATTGATTTAAATAAAACAAAAACACTGTAACTGTATTATTTAATGCCTTATAACCTTGTCTCGCCTGATAAAAAGGAGACACAGGATTTTGGGATCTGATTTTCACATAGATACACACGATGACACTAATAAAGCAATGCTATCAAAGTCAAAGTCAATATTATTCTCACGAAAAACTAAGTACTAGGTAGTACTTTATGAACAAAATTTTTACATTATAGACAGCCCCCGCCTTTCACCGCCTCCTAGTGTTTTATCTCAGAAGAAAAAGCGCCGCAACAAACTCCCCGGCAACAAATTTCTGTCTGTTCATTTACTAAGGCCTTATAAGTTACATACCTAGTTCATTCAATGCAGTGATAGGATTGTAATATGACACGCAACTCTGTCTTTTCGAAGTCACGTGCGTATTAATAATTAATTATCACGTCCTTAAATGGTGAAGGAAAAACATCGTGAGGAAATCTGCATGCCTGAGAGATTTTCTTGACGGCATGTGAAGTCTGCCAACCCGCAGTAGACTAGTAGTATTGGTGTGAGTCTTATCCCACTCATTCTGAGAGTAGACTCGTGCCGAGCAGTAGGACAATGTAATAAGTAGGTACTTTTACAGCAAATAAAATGCACTAATAACTACATCAAGAGCACAGCATCAGTGTCTGATTGACATTGATCAGCGTCCTCCAATTTAAATTAATTTGTAGTAATAATATTCAGTGCCTGGGTATGTAGGCCATAACATTACAACGTTTTGTAGATCAGACGACGTGGAAGGTCGACCAATGGTATTGAGGGCACTTCGAACATTAATTTACGGTTAAAAAAGAAGTAATAAAGTATCTCTTTTTTCCATCTCTCTTTTGTTGTGGTAGGGCCACGCTGTTCGCAGCATGAAAGGGCCGGCTTGACCGGGGAAGTATCACACTCTCGCAGAAGACCGACGTCCGAGTAGTAGCGTTTCGCTGCTGCGCTTCATTCGGTGAGCGAGAGGGCCGCAGGCCCAATTCCTCCCTTAATCCCCTTCCTTCTCCTTTTCGCCTACCCCTCCCTTTCCCTAAAAAGGCTCGGCAACGCATCTGCAACTCCTTTGGTTTTGCAGATGTCCATGGGCGGTATGTTTATAAGTTTTTATTATTATTTATGGGCGGCGATGACTACATACTATCCGGCCGAGTTCTCTCATAAAAAAATAAAACAAAAAACTAGGTTACTGCTCTCAAATGCTTGTTTTTGGTACATTTACATAGATTTTATTTATTCATTAAATCAGTAAATAATTAAACTCCGGTCTCTCTTAACTTGCGCCACATTTCAAGAGTTTGTCGAGGTCCCGCCAAACTCCAAAGATTGACTTTAATCGAATCAACTGGAGTTTAATTGTCAATAATAATGATCTCGGGTTAACTTGGTTTCACTTGAGAAATTCACTTGGAAAGTTCACAGTTTAATTAGTTAAGTATTGATTAAATTAATTAAGGGTTAGTTATTCTTTTTGAAGCTGGTTTCCAACTGGTTTTATATCTATGTTTTAATAAAATAATTTGAATAATATAACATTTAATTATAATTAAATACACAATAATTCCCCATATTACAAAGATAGTTGAAGTACCTATTTCTTCTTTCTATGTAAACATACCTGGGTATATATTGGTGCACTTCTGCCACAATTATTAGTGAATACAGGCGTGATATTGTCTATGTGAGTTATGTCAGTTGCCATCAAATATAATTAAAACTGTCAATAACTGAGTATAATAATTTATTTCATAATCGCGAATTTAGGATGCTCTTAACTTGGCCTTTTTTGATAACGTCCGCAATTTTTTTATCGTATGTGTGAACATACGATAGTAAGGTTGGCCCCTTCTAACTCGTTCATCCGTGCTCGTCACTTGTAATTGTTTCTTTAATTTCCATTCGTCCATTCTCTCTACATGAAAAAACTATCTCAATATACCTTATATTAAGATAGAATGATCGCGATCCTTGATACTACATTTTCTGTCACTCTACAACGCTCTCATATCTTTTTTTTATTTCGGAAAATCCTTATGGATTGTCCGGTATCCGATATGTCGGATTCGTACCGACTTAAAACCGCACTTTCTTTACCTTGCCCTATAGTTACGGCCATAGGATTCGTGGCATACGCCACGACCTCTCCTACCCTATTGTTCCTCACTTTCAAAGTGACACCATACATACTGCTCAAAGCTCTCATCTCTACGGCGCAGGACCTCATATGAACATAGCCGGTAAACTGTATGTTAACTAGTTATTTTAATGAAGTAAAAACTCGACCAGGCAGGATTCGAACCTGCGTCTTCTAGTTAAGTACAGACACCGCGAGTCCCATCAACCAAGTCGAAATTTGCCTTCACATATTTTTAAATTTACGTCTTTGAGGTGACGTCAGTGACATTTGTTGAAACGCAAGTTTGCTTAACAAGCGATATGTACATATGTTTACTGCTTAACATTATAAACAACAGACTCATTCATTCCAAATTCAAATCACACTTACGGAATTCTTGTCTGGCCTGCAAGCTTTGCGGAACTTAGCTCTACATCCGGCCGGTCCGGAAGCTCTAATGCGATATGTAGCGTCGAGCCGGGCTTATGGCGCCTATAGAGTTATCGCACCCTGCCCGCTCGACAAAGCTGTGATTGTAGGTGATTTTTGGCAAGAGAATAACCGATTCAGTTTGGATTAGCAATGTACAAGTCTTTATCTCTATTTGAGAGGAGATAAAGGAATTGTATTTTGTTACAGACATTTGATAACGTTATATTATTGTTGTCATCGGAAGTCAGTGATAGATAACATACAGTTTGTTCGAAATAACTCTGCTCGTCATAAATATCGAAATAAGTAATGAAAATAATTAGGAATGTGAAATATATATATATATATGACTCAGATTGTCTTTACACCGACCCTATCTATTATAATTTATAACTGCCAAACAACTTCAGACAAGGTAAGTTATTTCTTTCAAACTGTACATATCCTGTTCTGTAAGAAACAAGATCTGCTAGTCTTCACTAACGTATCTAACTGTTGAATTTCACATCAATCCTTGAAGTCAATCTTTTCTCATTCTCGATATAATTTAAGTTCAATCGTGATATTTACGTAGTCAAAGTTTGTGTCAGCGACCTTTGTGACTGTAACCCTAATAACAATACATTCGTCTGATATCACTCCAACGGCTATTATTTGAATTCCGAACGCATGGCGGCCGGCGCGTGCGCATACAATCAATTTATTTAGTGGAGTCTGTAGAGTGGAACTAGGAAATTTTGGACAAGATTTTTTTTAAATGGCAATAAAATAAGGCTTTATTATTTTAGTCTGGATTTACTGCATAGTTATTACCTACTCATATAACTACTCTTATATTGATCGATCGATAATCGAAATTCGTATTTCTTGGAAAATATTACATATTAGTTTCTGCCTACCCCTGTGAGAAAAAGGCGTGAGTGTATGTATGTATGTATTACATAACTAACCTAAAAACTAAACAACACACGCTAAAAATTTGAACTCCGATTCGGTATTTCATAGAAAAATCCAAAATCTTTGCGCAACCTGCATATCAAACTCATTATCTCACGCTCATTAATACCACTTATGATTACTAGACTAATGGAGTAGAATATTTTTTTCCCACATAATTTTAACATACCATTGCACCTGCAGACATTCTCCGAAGCGTAAGACAGAGGTGTACCTACTTAATGTATACCCAAAATTCGCCGGTATGTTTAAGTCTTATGTAATAGGGGGCGAGCCTAGTGCCATTCGTCGGGAACATATCCAAACTCCGAGCTGCAACTGTAAATTTCGTCAGATAAACCCAATAACATTTTGCTAACCTATAGCGTAGCAGTCGTGGTTAAGACAACTGGACTAACTAGGCGGTTTAACATTGGACTTGCGATCATGTGGTTGCCGGTTCGAAGCCCACCCATTGCACTACCCACGAGAATGCACTCGTAATACAAGCATAAAGCCTAGTACGACAGGTTGTCAAGAATACTAGTGCGATCAACATTGCTAGTAATCTTTTTTTTTTTACTTGACTGCCTCGTTAGTCTAGTGGTCCCAATCGTGACTGCTACGCTAGAGGTCTTGGGTTCGATCCGCAGGACGAGCAAAGTTTTATTGGATTTTTCTCTGAAATTCTCAGTAGCAGCTCGGAGTCTGGATTTGTGCCCGGCAAATGGCAATAGGCTCGCCCGTATTACATGGGACCTAAACATACCGGCGAACTGTGGGTGGACATTAAGAACACCTCTGCCTAACCCTTCGGGGAATACAGGCGTGATGGTATGTTATTAACTTTACTTACTAACTTCCACAACTTGGTATATTGTACCGCATCCATATTAACCGCCTCCCGGTAACCGAGCCAGTTCAATTATACAACAGTTTCACACGCGCGATGAATTATCATAATAATTGTATCATTGCCGAGCGACGCCGAATCAATTGAGCTCTTACTTGTATTCAATTATGTTATTGTTCCACGAATTCTGTTTAAATTGATAGGTATCTGAATTATTTTTATTATTTTTTATTCACATTATCATTGAATAGGTGCTCTGTAAAAATACCTTAGCCAATTTAGGTTTTATTTGTGTTAAAAGTTTAGACAGGAGAAGCTCTTGTTTCATTATATAAAGATTTTATTTATTTATTGCACAATGTATACAAAGTTCCACGCTTGGCTTTTTTTGTTAATAAAGCGGACAGTTTCTACGTAAAATCGTTATCGTAGCAGAAAGAAGGGTAAATTGTAAATTTTGGCCGAATTCTCTATTTTACACTACTCTTCACGGCAAGCGCGCTTCATCGTAGATCGATGAGCAAGCAATAGATTTTGCATTGTGTCTACAATATGGCGCTTGACGTCGAGCGTAGGCCTAAGAATAATAAAAAAAAACCGTTAAACTGTTTTCACGGGAAAGTCCTAAGTTTTTATCTCCAAACACATCCGTTTTTTTAATAACGTTTTTTATTTATTCTTCAATTCGAATTTTAACAACTTCTCTACAAGCCCAGGACAGTTGGATGTACCCTCATGATTCATACTCATATAATATCAGTAGTAATTGGGCCAGTACCACAAAACCAAATTAATTTAACCGAACAATGACAAAAGTAATTACATTCGCATTTTATTATATTATTTTTTTGAAACACTCGTCGTCAAATCTAATTAGACGCGATTAAAACGCCATCAGTGTGTATATTCACGAAGTAGTTGAGGGGAGAAGGTTTACTTTACAAAATCCTTACTTATATCCTATCCTAACTTATAAAATTAACACGAAAGAGACTAGGTACCTATCTATCTGTCATTTTGAAAAGAAACTACTCGACGCGGCACAGCTGTTACTGAGAATTTCAGACCCAAACCCAAAAGCACTTTGCTCGACCTAGGAATCGACCTCTAGACTAAAGAGGCAATAATAATAACAACATGTAGTTCATAAAATTATGACTTCCTCGTCGGTATCGAACCAACAAGTAGCACAGAAGCTGAGATTCACGTCACTTAGGAATATTTATACTTGAAAAATATACTTAAGAGAATTTGAGAACTCCTAATCGGTAAAAAACAAGGACTGTGGACAGCATATAATTTGGGAGATTTTTTGACATTTTAACTCTAGCATAAATAAAAAACCTCCTCGTTGAAGTTGGGTAGAAAGCCGCGTCTAATTTCGTTAATTCGTCAATCCTTCTGTATAACCCGTTAACATCGGCAGTGTGCGGTGCGGTACAATTGGGCGGTGTAATGAGGCCCGCGGCGGTTTCGCGCGCAAGGGTTGCCCGCATGCCGCTCTAATTGTCCGCATTAATATGACAAATAGATTACATCGGTCGCTTGTATCGAACACCGGGCCACGACACACAAGGGTTTGATACTGTTTGTGTGGATTTGTTTGATTTTTTTATCGATTATGATTCTAAATTGATGTTGCCCAGAAATTGTTGTGTAAGGTCTGGGTCTGATTCACGTCTACACGTGCCATTCACTGCCACTATAAAGTGGCCTCTTAATGTAAAAAAAGTTCAAACAACGTGAGGTCAGCGTATACTGGTGGTAAGATCTAGGAGGTGAACATTCTTCTTCATTTCACTATTATCTAGTAACGCTACGAAAGACGGGTAGCCCTATAAAAAACTTACAATGTATTATTTTAATTATTTGTCATAAGAACAAATACAAGAAAAGATAAGGTTTTCAGGTTATTACGTTACTACAGAGCAAAAATGATTTTAATTTTCAACCATCCACTACATCTGTTGCCTTTAGTACGATTATAACACATATAAGGCCGTAAACACATTCTGCGACGATAAATTGGCTCAAATTAATTAACCGAATTTGTCTAGTATCAAAACGTGTGATAAAACATCGCACACCATGCGTTGTCGTCAACATAAATTCGTTAGCCGTCCATTTGTCGACGCGCTTGCTAATTCCCGCCTTGTTAAATCCTATGTCAAGCGACAAATCGCTTTGTCTGTTTGTGTGTTTCACGCCTACACGTATTGTAGGGCGGGCCACATTTAGTGAGCGATTGCTTTGTCGTTTATTTATTATAAACCCTTAAATTAATGATTACACTGTTACACCAATAATATGAACTATCACTAATTTAATTAAGTATCAATAACCATCTAATACCAGAGATACTGCTTCTTTTACGAGACTTCGATTTCATTCATTCTTAAATTAAAAAAAATATCTTGTTTGTCTGGAAGATATCGCTTTTAGCGATAAGACCGCCATTGTACCCTTAGTTTAATTATGTACTTAATAATGTTGCTTTCTTTTTATGGTGTACATTAAAAATATTCTATTCTGAAGACTTTCGTTGAGTTCTGCAGCCAGCTCTCCGACCCTCATGCAATGCGTGCGTCTCCAGATCTAAAACATCCGGACATGCACACACACACCTTTAGAAATTTAATCACAGAACAGAAGTACTAACATAACATAACATAACATACCATCACGCCTGTATTCCCCGAAGGGTTAGGCAGAGGTGTACTTAATGTACACCCACAGTTCGCCGGTATGTTTGGGTCCCATGTAATAGGGGGCGAGCCTATTGCCATTCACCGGGCACAAATCCAGACTCCGAGCTGCTACTGAGAATTTTATAGAAAAACTCAATAACACTTTGCTCGACCTGGGGATCGAACCCAAGACCTCTAGCGTAGCAGTCGCGATTGGGACCACTAGACCAACGAGGCAGTAGAGGCAGTCAACAGAAGTACTTACACAAAAAAATTGTAGTTAAAACGAAAGATGGATTTTTTCCATATTTATGTATGACCAATTTCAAACTAGGTATCTCAATAACACAGGAATCATCAAACTCGAACGGATGGATGATTATTTCTATCTGCAATCGGATGCTGTTTTGGTGGTCGTGCAACCCAAATCTCTGTCTATCCTATCCCTGTTACGTCAAATGATCGGTGTCCTTGTCAACGTAAGGTCCAATTATAAAGGCTCGCTCACAATCGCGTTGATTGTCGTGCAACTAATCGCATGTCTGTTTAAGTCAATTCGACTAATTAACGTCGTAATTAAACGATGAGACGCACTCCGTTCTTCAATGTACGCTTCCTTGTGATAAATACGAGCAAGTACATTGAGTTAGGAATTGAAAAGATTAATATTTCAGTCTTTTCGTCTTTCCTATAAAATATTGCGTGCTCGTAGAATTCAAAACATTACCTTTTCAATATAGAAAAGGACGTTACAGACTTCATCAATTATCGTTTTATATCCTACCTCAACAGGAATCAATTAAAAAGAACCTTTAGCAACTATTTCGTAACTTTTAAAGATACAACAGAAGCGGCATTTTAAATAAGCAGATATAAGCAGATATATTGACATAAAGATGTTATGACGAGTACTTACGGTCATGCACTATAATACCCAATGCACCCTGTTTAAATATGTACTAACAAAAAGTACTATTAGTACTATTTAACTTAATTGGTTATTATAGAGTAAAAGAAACAGTTTTTTCTATTATCCATACAAGACTATAATTATTTTCAATGTGACTGATTAAAAACATTAATTAATAAATTACACGGCTCTCTGTCACTTAATAATGAAGAGTACCTGTTTTGTTTAAGGAATTTATAATATTTTCAGCTAGTCCTAGCTGGTCTATTATGATCGCTAAAGTGTCTTATTACCCTTCCGTTTATTCAAAGTATTCCTAACAACCTGAGTGGTATTGGTAAAAATCTTTTATCACATAAAACCCCGTACAAAACAATTCCAACATTAAACCGCGCATCCCACTAGTAAGTACGTCGTGTGCCGGGATGCATGATCCAATTGCCGTCCGCTAAATTGATACTCTATTTGGCTCAATTAAACATTAATTAATACCATTAATGAACACTGAGCCGGTCTATTGTTCTGCGTTGAGTCAACCGTGCGTGTACGTGCGAGTGTGTTGGCTATTTTTACTGTGATAGTCATACTGAAGCGTTGAAGGGTTAAAGGTTTTATGGAATGTTACCTTAAACATGATATTTTAATACAGCCTAGTCCTCGAGTTAAACCATTCTGATTCCAGAAAGATTACATTAATATTTTAATAGCGCCATGTTTTATTATCATTAAAATGTCTATGAAATAAATAATTACGGTCATCGACTAAAGTAAAATTGCTTTTTAACTTAAAAAAAAAATACTGGAACAAATTTAACAAATTCGAAAAAAAAACCCGTAATGTGGTGTAAAATTAGATTTGATTGATGAATCTTTATTATGAAAGAGCAACTACCGTTATCTTTTCACAGATAAAGATTATTATTATGTAATTAATGTATTTGTGTTTGTAGGTGAAGGGAAAACTATAATTTTCTTTCTTTCTTTATCAGCGGACAGTCGCCCAACGTTGGGCAGACACCTCTTCAATGCTTCGCTACTCTATTCGATGTCCGGTTTGTAACTCTTATTTATTAGATTTTATTAGAAGTTCACGTTATGATTATGTATTAGACTAGACTGTAGTTTAATAATAATAACAATGTTAGTTAAGTGCGAAAAATATCAACGCAAGGGGACCAGAATCATGAATTGAATTCATGGTAAACGTTTGTGCGTTGATGTCCCTTCCACCCTGTTTACCTTCAACACAGTCTCTTAAGCATTAAAAAAATAACTCTTTTTAGCCATGACATATAGACGCAAACTCTGAAAAATAATTGTGCTTTAAAACTTGGAGCTGTTCACAAACCTAATATATTTTTATCTATATCTGTAACCCCGCCTTTCTAAAAAAATATTTTTAATTTATTGTAACGATAAAGTTTTTCGGTTAATACTTAATACTATAACTATACTATACTATAATACTAATACTATATTAGCAAACTATACTATAATACTTAATACTTATACATATATATTTTTAAACTTATTAGCAATGTGGGTTACACATTACTAGTAATCTTGTTAAAACCCTTCGTGCTAAGCTAAATGTTTGTGTTACGAGTGGGTTCACGTCAGTAGTGCAATGGGTGGGTTTCGAACCGGCAACCATATGATCGCAAGTCCGACGCCCTAGCCATTATGCTACCGCCGCATACTAATACTCCCTTTACATTTTCGATAGCTGATATAAAAAGTAAGAAATGAACTGAAATATCAATATTCTACTAGACTATTGATAGTACTTTAAAAAACTATTAACACTAATATCCCATTCATCACAGTATCGTATATAAATCAACACGCCGCCATGCGCCCGCCCAAAACGAGGCGATAAAAATAAAAATGTCACACAAACAACGTTTTAATAGCGGAACCGATCTCAATCAAGTACCAAAAATCGCTCGGACAATAGCGCGCATACACACTGTCCGTAATAAATCGCGGCGACCCGTCGCGACGCGATTAAAAAAGCGAAACGGCGAGGGTGTGTCCCCACTGTCTCAATAGGCGATCACTTAACGCTAAATTGAGTCGAATCTGGTGGATAAACAAAACGCACGTACGCCACGTGACCAAGTGAGCGCTCAAGTGGAGCTATTGATGCTAAATGTACCGTAATTGGATCTTGATTTTGTTGCGAAGACAAAATTACGTTTAATGACTCATTTAATGTAGTTGTCTTAATAGAGTAATCTAATAGAATGATCACTTTATGTTACTATATTTATTAGATTTTTTCTTCCAGACACGATTAGTGCGTCCAGTTTATTCATTGACATCAATCATTTTAAAACAAAGCATATGAGATGCCTTCCTCTACTTTCTATAGTAGGTACTATAGGGGGTAGAGGAAGACATCTCATATGGTAGGGAAAGAAAATCATAGTTTTAAATTCTTGCGAATTTTACGATTAACTGTATTACAACTAATTACTCACTAAATGTCTGTAAATACTGGCTAGTATATACTATCAATGGCACACTTTGTCGTGTAAACAGCTTTTTATGCGAACCACTGCCAAACAAAACACAATGAGTATCTCCCGCTGCGCGCTGCGGGCAATTGACAACATTTTGCTGTACTACGCGCGTGCCACAGCGATCGCCATGACGGTGTGAAGTCGGCTTTATAATGTTAATGATGGACAGAGAAACTGTTTTTTTTATATTTTTATTTGTTTTATTGCTTTAAAAAACTGAGTACATTAATCTTTATTTTGTTGTAGAATATATTTTTTTGAAGTAGAAGAAATACTTTAGATTGAATAAACCATGAGTTATCAATGTTTCCTAAAATAACATCTTGATAAATTTTCACTGGATATTTTTTTATATTATTTTACTTTAATTATTACATAAACATTTCCTCAACATTGAATTTTCCAATAAAACCCATATTGTTACTTAACTTAAAAGTTCATATAACAGTATTGTGGCTTCAACGAAATCACCACAATTGTACAATTCAATAAAACATTAAATACCCTTTACACATAATTAGCCACGCCTGCATACAATCGCATAGAGTCATTGACTCGAGTGGCCATAAAAAAATAAATCAAATAGCCCACTAATGGGCGTCGGGTTGAGATTGACTGACGCTAGCCTAACCCTTTACTGACCTATGCGGGTAAAAGGGTAATTAGACACTTTTTTAATCTTTATTACCCCACTTTTAAAATATTTTCTTGAAGTGACTTTCTGATAAGCGTATGGTGTTGTTCATAACTATATCTATATTGAGCTGATTCTGGGTTGGATTCGCATACCGAGCAGTGTTAGTCAGTTAGTTAGTGATATCCTTATTTAGTATGTGGGATTTAAAACATACCGATGAACTTGATTTTATTTATAACTTAGAAAAATAAATTCAAAAAGTGATGAATTTTCTAGTGAATGAAAAGTATGATCTTAGGCAGTAGTCGAACCGTAGATGCGGAAGAGAAATTTCATATCAAAGACAATGGTTTTGGTAGCTTACTAGCTGGTAAAGTGTCCGGTGTATAATGGGTTATAGCTGTTACCTGACCCACCCTGGGTGGGACAGTGGGGTTTCGGTGGGTCAGGTAACACGCAGGTTCTACTCCTGCTTAACATAAATGCTTATGCATAATGCTTGCACTAGAAAATTCATACATAGCGCAACCGCTACACTAGAGCTCCTGGGTTCGAACCCAAGGTCAAGCGAAGTCTTATTTGTTTTTTTTATGAAGTTCTCAGTAGCAACTCTGAGTCTGGATTCGTGCCCGGTTAATGGCAATAGGCCCGCCCCCTATTACATGGGACTTAAACATACCGGCGAAGTGTGGGTGTGCATTAATATATCTATACCTCTGCCTAAGCCTTCGGAGAATACATGCGTGATGGTATGTAAGTGGTATGTAAGTAATTCTAGCTAACCCTTTAAACATTCCTTAGCACTTCAACAACTAAAAGGCATCAACCTACACCTAACTCCGTAAACTAATATTGGCGGAAAGCTAAATTCCAACTGAATTCACAGTCCGGCTCGTAATCGTAACGAAACTAGCACGAAATGACACCGAAGTGACGCCGACACGGAGACGTAACGACTTTACCTTCGTTTGTTGTAACAACTCTTTTTACCCCTCCACTTTTAAGGCAATTGGCACTTTATTTGTGTACCAATAAAGTTTAATTTTGTTGTGAAACAGGGATCGAGGGGTGAGTAAACGGTTGTCATGACAACGCCGATACCTACGGGTTAAGTGTAGGTGTCGAGGGGTGTAGGCTATTTGTTTAGGTATTTCAGTAGGGTGGGTAGTACTGTAGTAATAAAGACAGTGGTATGACCCGTCAATGCATACAGTTTCCTCATGAGGACATAACAATAGATTTTGCAATGTGTCTACAATGTGCCGCTTGACGGGTTAAAAATAACTATTATATCAAACTCAAATCAAAACAAGGTTAAGCTAGACGGGTGACTACTAGACTAAGACTAGGCGGGTGGGACTCGCGGTGGCTTCGCTGTCATAGCGTCTGGTGTACTTAACCAGAAGACGCAGGTTCGAATCCTGCCCGCGGCCGTATTTTTCCTTCACTAAAATAACTAAATAATCTTTGCATGGAAAATGCCTAAAAAATACAAAAGAAGTTTAAGCTGTCGTAGTTGCGGTTCGTCTGTAGATGACCATTTACATACAACCAAATCGTGCCTCGGTGAGCACGTAAATATGGTTTCAGTAGATATATGAACACGTATGACAATCGTATAGAGACCGTAAGACAAGTGGTCTATCGTTAGGATATGGGTATTGCCCCGAAGTTGCCTTGGTGTAAAAAACTGATATTCAGTCACATTTGGGCAACCGATCCCGCGGTGTACCTGAGATATCTCCTTCGCAGTTCCATGGGAATCCCATCTCTTCCTGGAATTTCTCTTTGCTTACGTAGGTAACCGGTACCAAGAGACTCCATGGAACGAATACAATTTCATGACTAATCTCATCGATTTTAGCTAGCAACACGTGTTAAGAGTTTCAAAGTAGATTATTTATTTATCTAATTACTATCATACCATCACGCCTGTATACCCCGAAGGGTTAAACAGAGGAGTATTAGTGTATACCCACAATTCGTAGGTATGTTTAGGTCCCATGTAATTGGGGGCGAGACGAATGCCATTAGCCAGGCACAAATCCAGACTCTGAGCCGCTACTGAGAATTTCACAGAAAAACCCAATAACACTTTACTCGAGGACATCTAGTAGTAGACCACTAGACTAATGAGGCACTATTTGCCTAATTATATACAAATAAGTAGATATGATATGATATGATATGATGAGTAATTCATGAAACGGAAGATGTATCGTGGTAAAAAAAAATTAAATGTTTTTACGTTATTTAAATAGATACCTAGATGTCGATCCGTTATATAAACTTCCCGAAATAAACCTTATACTAATCATATTTGTTTTGTTAAACAAAGAAGTTACATAAAGTTCCCTAAAAGTTTATAAAAAAACATTAATTATCTCATTGTGTATCGCAATCAAATAACGTAATTAATTTCACATTAATCACAAGAAACCGCTACGTCACATCCGTTTGTAGTCGATGTTGCTTCGTGGTGTTCAATAACAAATTAGAACGAATGAATGATTAAACTTTATTAATTCTTATGGTATGGTAACCAATCATTCAGGTTCTAGATGCTTTCAATTTATGCGTAACATACATACATACATACACTCACGCCTTTTTCCCACAGGTGTAGGCAGAAACTATGGACTGCCACTTGCTACGACTCTTGCATATCTCTTTCGCTTCTTCCACATTCATACATATTTTCATACACACGCGCCGGTTGCGAGTACTGCGCACCTGACCTTTATGCGTAACATAATCTCATAATTATAAATGCTAGCATGAAAAGTCTTTAGCTCTTGGAACTATGGTTCTTTCTTAATAGCAATGTGGGTTGCACATTACTATTATTCTTGTTAACCCCTCGTGATAAAATAAATGCTTGTGTTACGAGTGGGTTTACGTCGGCAGTGCAATGGGTGGGGTTCGAACCGGCAACCAAATGATCGCAAGTCCGACGCCCTAGCCATTAGGCTACCGCCGCTTAAAGATAGATTAATTAGGTGAACTCAAGAAAACGGAGCAGACAAGTAGACTCAAGCTCCCGACTTATAAAACTAGACATAATAAACTTAGATTAATAAACTTTACTACGAAATATAAGTAATGTACTCTCTGCTCGAAGTTCGAAACTGAATAAACAAATTGATTTGATATAGATAACTTTAGTTGTATAGAGCACGCTTAATATTCATCGGGGTTATATTAGATTTTTCACTTATAGTAGTAGAAAGAGACACGTATCGCGGCGGCCCGGGTGGAGCAAACAAGCACCGCTTCAAACGGCAAGTCGCGACTCACGTCAAAGGCACGAGCGATTCCTTGCAAATTGTATTTACGCGTCCCGCGGGCGTGCCCTTATCGAGTTTACTCTCAAAGAGCCGCCATTTTTAAAACTTCCATCGACTCAGGTAGAGGATCCGCGGCCAATTGTGGTACCGCTTTGTTCTTTACCTCCTTTATAGGGTTGACGAAGTTAGCCAGTTTCGGCGCACGAATAATTTGTGTTCCCGGCCGCGCGATACGATTACGCGAGTTTCGCCCGAATCCGATCTGCCGCTTGTCGGAATCGAATTGTGCCGAGCCGCTTGAGCGAAGCCGCCGAGCGAGAACTTCGTTTGTTGCAAACATAATGTCCTCCGATCACAAATTATATTTGACCAAGTTTGTGAGAGCTATGCAAATTCAATGGCGAATATCTTTAGACTGGTATTAATTTTACAATATTAAAGTTGCTGTATAAATAATAGATAAGTGAGTTCCATACACATCAGGCGGGGAGCATGAAATGAGCTCATTTCTATTCCGCGCACAAACAAATTCATAACTCGCCGAAACTCATAAAATCATCCGCGAAACACACTTTTATTAAACGAAAACAGAGCTAACGCGGTCTGCGCATAAGTTAACATAACATTCCATTCCTTGTTAAAAGATAAATTAGAGCGGGCGCGTCCGGCGTGGAAATGTATTCGCGGAGCCAATCTCTCGCTCCCCGGGGCTGCCTCGTAATTGCTTAAGAGAAAAATCCAAATGAGAAATGAAAAGGGATTCCCTTTTCAGAGGAAAAATTATATAATTGAATATCTTTTCGTAAGTATTATGAGGTATAAAATATGATAATTGAGTTTTTGCTTACGGTGGAGCGAGCGGCAGCGCGCCGGCCGTCGCCGCTTGTTGCCTACCAGTCGGATCATCTCGTTTGTGTTGCTCTACTTTTGTAATCAACGCGTTCTGTTTGTGTCACTTACGTTTTGCCTACTTACTGTTATTGGATAATCGGATCAAAATTATTGAAGGTCGGGATTTTCAGTCCTAAAGACATTATTCCGGAACTCGGTGACTCAAATGACTTTAATCATAATGTAGGTAGATAATTCAACATACACATCGTTAGCTCTTATATCTATTACTATCAATTTGCTCATTTTAAACATTGAATAAATTCATTTTAGCGTGTAAATTTCAACCTCTGCATAATATTGTTATATAACTTTTAATAAATAATTGAAAATGGAGTTATGATTTGCGAAAGATTGATGACAGAAGCTCAATACACAAAGCGGAGAATACGGTGAAATGGGGCTGGTATTATTATTACAGATTTTGTCTATATTAAACTTACGTATGAACGTAAAATTATTAGGTAGCAACTTATGTTTCATTTATATTATTTGATTAAGGTAATATACACTATTTAAGTACTATAATATGTTACCATGAGTTGGGGTAAGTATGAACGATAAGAGAGAGATCAGAGAAATCTCTAAT